>OY757310.1:82645545-83245545 GCA_963583905.1 Stenurella melanura
TAAAGTTAGATATATTTATAAGAAAATCATAAAAGGTTGTAAAAATTAAGGTAATTGTATTTTGTGCACACTTTTCGTACACTTTATAATTATTGTCATCTATTGTAAAACTTGTGTAGTTACACAGGTCTCATATATGACCATACAGGTCTTTGGGGACACTAAACCAAGCGCCTTATATAACCTGGAGTGACTTATTTTCCATGTATTATAGAGTTCTAGGTTATATAATAATAATTACTATTATTATTGTTATATGTCTGTAGGAAGAAGTACAATGAGCGTGACGCTGTCCGCTCCTCCACTAAATGGTGAATAAATTGGGATATATCTAAAAGAATTGATTCAAAATCTTCAGTATTTGTCACTTAGTTAGAATTCTGACACACCCTGATTGTGATTTAATTTACTTTATTAACGTACAATATTTCTATATTGTAACTGTATACTAGTCTATTCTTTTTTACCAGTAAATGTTCAAAAATATAGATTAATTTCAAAAATTCCGGTCTCAGTATTTTAGCCAAAATATAATTACTTACGGTTTCAATTGTAAAAATGTTTGTCTTCCAGCAGAAGTATTGATTATTTTGTGACGACTTATCAATAGAAACATTTCCCCATTGGAGTTTTATGGAGTTATTTTTACAGGTTTCAAGTAAAAAATATACAAAAACTGAAAATAAAAGCCTTTTACTTAATAGTTAGCTTCTTATTGAAATAGCATTCTGTTAAATAGTTTTATGAGAATAATGCAGGAATATCGTAATTTCTTAAAAATCCATTTTGCATCATCCAGAATCAATACACTTGACGAAATTTAATATAAACAAGATGTAGAAATTCATTCGGGGTCCCAGTGTCCTATACATTTATAAAAAATAAAAGGATATATTAAGAGAGAGAATTGATTTTTTGCATAATGCTTAAAATAAAGTACTGCATTCGATGCATTCTGGGTCCCGAGATTAACGTTACACTTGCATAATTAATCAAATACACAGGGTACCCAGTAAATTCTATTTATTTTATATTAAAAGGCAAGAATATAGGTTATTAAATTAGTGAATTGGGTTAAATAATTTTACACCTAATTAAATATTTTAAGAATACCCATACGACCTTAAGTTTAAAGTTTCGGATTTAGTATGCTTTTCTTTAAATCGCCTTATATAAATTAACGTCCTGGCCGAGCATAGCCGAAGCTATTCCACCACTTGTTTTAAAACAAAATATCAAATATTTCCATTCCCCTGGTGTCATTATTTGAATCAGAAAATATTTTACTTCTTCTATAGACAAAATGGCCATATATAAAAAGAAATCAGAAGAGAAAAATATAAGAGAAAGGTGATGTAGAAAAAGAACTCAACTACACAATATATTTCCCCGAGATCCGACTAAAGTATACAAAAAAATGATAGAACTTCTCAATATGAGATAAGATTGTTAAAAAATTACTTTTTTGCTGAAGAAATTAGAAATTAACTATCTGAAAGTTATTAATTATTAAAACAGGGTGAGAATAAGTAGACATTTACAAGCGTACCTTGTCAGTGGAAATCCCTAAAAATATCACATA
The DNA here is from genome assembly GCA_963583905.1 of Stenurella melanura. Taxonomy (NCBI): domain Eukaryota; kingdom Metazoa; phylum Arthropoda; class Insecta; order Coleoptera; family Cerambycidae; genus Stenurella; species Stenurella melanura. The sequence goes on from OY757310.1 coordinate 82,647,128, forward strand.
ACTCATAAAATATAAATTGTGTCTATTTATATGAGCAGTGTTCTTCATTTAGAATAAGCACATTCAATTATTTGATAAAAACAAGGAAATTTTTCCATTGTCAATACATATATCCACCTAGTACGTCGCTTTTGCGGCAATCACCTTTTATATTTTCTAAATACTTACCTACCGTCCTCATATGTTTTATTTTATCTTGAAGTGGTAAAAGGTATTTTACAAGTAATAGTTTTTATTGTGTTTTCACATATTTCTTGTCTGTAAAGGGCTTCTTGGCGTATACAAGATGAATGAGTAAATTATTCAGTGTCACTTGCAATTAATTGCGAAGTGTGTAAGTAGATCAAAACAATTATTAGAATTATAGGTAATATTGTTATAAAGTCTAATTTTGCATATTATTTTCTCTCTATTGTTACTTTGTTTACGTAGGTACCTATGCAATTACATTTTCAGGACATTAGTGTTTTTATTTCCACTCAGATCTCAGTCTCTTATAACTGACTAAATATATGTAGGCAATGCATAAGGACAAACAATTAGCCATAATCTATTTGAAATTTTGTTTCCTTATTTCTTACCATTTCAGATACCTAGGTAACAATTGGACACTCAGATCACAGCCACAGGACGGCCGCGTTAGCAATTCATCCCTCCACTGGCCTCCACCCTTCGAGAGCCCTCTTTTTTAATAACATCACGTAACTATTGGGCACTCGTTCATATCACGAACGCAATCGAGACAGAGGCGCTAAATTTCTTTAGTTTGCAATACTTGGGTGTGGGTACCTGGCAAACGTCTCCGTTGAATAACGCTGCATATTGTCCTCTCACTTAAAGTACACGTATACATTCTTGCACCGGCCCGGGCCTACAGCGATGCATTGGGGTGTCAGTATCGTAGTATCATGCATTGGGGTAGGGAGCGTCAGCATCGCTATAATTAATATTTATACACCGCTTCCCGCTATCTCCAATCTCATTCATTAAATTATATATTAGCATACAGTAATTTTACAAGTCCACATATGCTGTTGTCTAGGTTGAGAATAGTTGAGTGATTTCCCAAAAGTTCAAATTCTCTAAAGTCCGAATCGATATCGTTGCCATTGTCTCGAATCAAAATTCTGCAAAATGAACCTCCATAAGAAAATACATGGGATTTTGGCCCAGAAGCCCTGTAGCTTATCTACTCATTTAGTTGAATTATTATAGTATATTTGAGGTTAACCACGTGGTTCATAAAAACCACTTGTTAGTGGATTGCCTCAGCAGTAGTTGATTTAACTGTCATTTTGGGACAGTTGCTGCTGGTTATTTTATGTTTAGGTCTTATATCAATAATTTTTGCCAGTAGTTTAAATACTATATTCTATACTTACAAATATGTATTGTTTTTTAATTAGGGTCGCCCTAAAATTCTTTATTAAACGATCTCATTTCACGACTGATATATATATATATATATATTGAATTTGCTGAAAAAGAGACGTAAAGTCAATCCATTTATATTTAATTTTTTCATATAGTGCGGGAGATCATCTCCAAAATCTTATATTTCCTTATTTAATTTTTTCTGATTTCATATCTTAATATCTATTTCTTTTATGCTGCTTTGAACATTTTGTCATAATTTATAGTAATTTTGTTAATTCAGAGCCTCAGGGCCAATTTTTTGTGATAATTTAGTACTAGAGTTTTTTTATTAGTCCTAAACTAATTTCTTAAATTCATTGCTTAAATTTTACATTCTAATACCTATCTTTTTGTAGTTTTTATAAAATTAGTGACATTTTCCAAACAAATGGTATTCAATTTTTATTCTTTTCAATAATCTTTAAAATCAATTAATTAACTAATTTCCTTCAATTCATTTCAATTTGTATCTACTGGTTCGTGAATTATCATAGTTTTTTATGTCATAATCTGGATCGACCAACCCTGGATCAAGCACATGGCGGTTTTGCGAGTGGCTGGACGAGAATTATAATTGGCTGAACATTTCCAACTTCGTGTCATCCTGTAACTTCCTCGTTGACCCGGACAAACAATATAAGTCCTCAATCCCAGGTACCTGTGGCCATCTTCAGGAACTGACACCTTGGAACTCCGCACTCGCCGCCCAGAGTCACGTAAGCAATTAACTATCATCCCTGTTTTTCTTGGTCAGAAGAAATAACTGTAAGCCAGTTGATCTTTTCAATTTTACAGTTTGTTTTCACTTCAAATAAACATTTTTTGTCTCTTAATAAAAATTTTATTGTTTGTTTTAATTAAATAGTCAGTAAGCGTTATATTTTTTTTATATTGTAGTAAATTTTAGAAAATTTTTCATTAATTGACATGTTGTAAAGATTTTGTAAATTTGTTGCTAATATATTATTTTTTTTAAATTTCGCTTTTGATTGTCTCATCCTTAAACAATTGCAGGAATATCAGTTGTATGAATGCGCTGGCGCCCTCCTTCTCTGTTTATTTTGTTTGTAGCATTCAAATTATTTATTTAAAATAGATATATAAATAACTCTTCTCGCCATCGAGTGACCCTCGACCAAACTTGAGCTAACCGGTTGCTACTTTTTCATAGCTTCCTCAGCACCCAGCTGAGAAGTCGTGGTTGTAAATTGGCTAACAAACCAAGAGAAGACACTTTCTTGCTTACGAGTTCTCTACAAAAATCTTTTCTCATACCTTCCAATTTTTTCGCTGTCTTGAAGACTATTGGCATTTAGAACCCCAAACAACCATCGCACCTGTATGATGTAATCAATTACTTTACAATATATTTACAGTATTGAATAGTTAAGTTCTAGAGATAAAACGAACTAAAACTTTGTGCTAAAAGTAATGTACCCTAATTTCTCAGATAAACGTCCTCATAAACCAAAATATATTGCCTATACTTAATGACTAGAAAGTTAAAGAAAATTTAAAAGCTTATTATAAAGTTTAAAATAATATCTAAGAAAATCCAAGAAAGTTTTAAAAGTATGGAGCAATACAAATTTCTTGTAAAAGCATTTCAAAGTCTTAAAATCTCTAAGAAAATAACTTGTATACTACTATAGCTCATATAATTTATTCGGTAAACATTGACTCATAGAACTTTTTGTTGACTGAACTTAATTCGTTTCAATAAATGCGCCCATATTATTTAGAAATTTCGAATTCACCAACTACTCCGTAATAGCTTTCGTGCTTTATCGCAAATATGCGAATTTGCTTTTAAAGTATAAATTGCTCTCAACTTGAAAATGCCACGTTTCGCGGTATTCTTTTCTTTATACGTTAATGCTTCAATCTTATTAAAATTTTAGTATTTCGGACCGCAAGCTTCTTTGAAAGCTTTCTCGCTTTCGAACAAATTCACTGTTCTATACTATATTCTTTAATTCTGTTCTAGTCAAACTTTAAAGTAGGGAAATTTATATTAGCATGACGAGGACTTTTCTAAAAAATGTGAATGGAAGTAGATGTACTTAAGGTAATACTTAATTAGGTAATTCATAGCACTATAAGACATGAGCATTGAAAGAAGTTTAAAAATGATATTAGAAATCGCATATATACAATATTAGGGTGACCCAACCAAAAACGAAATTTTGAATTTTATCTTGCGCATATGACGATTAGTTTCTATTTTGGGTCCACATGAAGTCCTGAAAATTTCATAAAAAAATATTAAGAATTAGAGGTCGTCTTTTAAACTCGACCAGTCATTTTTACTTCCCTCGCATACCGAAGGGAAGTATTGTATTCGAGAAAAAATCACCCTCCGAGATTTTTTCGGATTCTGACGTTTCAGAACACGTAGATTCCGAAAATATAGGTCTTTCAATTCCGTCAGTCTGTCTGTCTGTCTGTCTGTCTGTCTGTCTGTCTGTCTGTCTGTTGGTGCATTAACTAAAAAACTACTTGACGGAGAGCTGTCAAATTTGGTAGGTAGTTAACCCTACTGTCAGCGAAGAACTGGTAGAATTTTCACTGAAAAATATACAGGGTGGACCGTCTAAACGGAATAAATAGTGAAAAAAAATTTTTTTTGCTCAAATTTAAAATTTCCACGTTTCATGACGCGCTAAACCTATTTCAGAAAAAAAAATTCATCATTTTTGAAAAAAATTTTACCACTAAAAATAGATGAATTTTTTTTTTCTCAAAATTTAAAATTTCCACGTTTCATAGCGTTCTAAATCTATTTAAAGAAAAATAAAAAAAAAATTTAAAATTTTTGAAAAAATTTTACCACAAATAGATGGAATTTTTTTTTCCGATTTAAAATTTCCAGGTTTCCATGGCATTCCAAATTTATTAAAACAAATTTAAAAATGTTTTAGAAAAATTAAAAAAAAATGAAAACATGTTTTAGTAATCTATTTATCACCATTATAGAATAGACGAAATATTTTTGTGCTCAAATTTAAAATGTCCACGTTTCATAACATTCTAAACTTATTTCGGCAAAAAAAATTTGCAACATATTTTCACCAATTTGGAAAAAAAATTAACACTGGAATAGACAGAAAACATTTTTGAAAATTTGTTCTATATTTTAATCACCACTATACTTCCACTCCATTACGTGAATGTGGGATTGAAAATGTGAGAGATGGCAATAATATTTGACATATCCTATTATATACTTTTATTGAATAATGGCATCCCAAGAAATAATTGAGTCATGGTGGACATTTATAAAGGTATTTGCGCAAGCCTTCCATATTTGGCACCTGTTATTTAGTATATTGAACTTTTGCTGTTGGATGAACACTCTGTATATTTTTTTGACCAAAAGTTATCAGGTTTTCTTTGTAATAATACCAATAATTATATTCCGATTACTATTCCCAATGTCATTTCGTAATTAATAATTTTATTGAGTGACTGTCATGCACAAATAACGAGGGAAGTTCTGGGTAAATAACTTTACCGATTTTTTTACTCACGGTTTGAATTCATTTGGATATAACATATAATTTGGAGTGAATAAAGTATTGTAATCGTCCAATAATTCGATGAATTATGATTCTATATAACCTCCAGATACAGAAAAGGAGGATTAGAATAAATAGCCTCGTATTGAAACATATTCTTTACAGGATTTTGCAAACAGCAGAAAAAATAACTATCTATAACTAAAAGAAAAACTATGTGTAAAAATATTAATGAAATCTTTGCATTCTTTCGATAACCTGAATTCTGGTTATGCTAGCAAATTAAAATCCTAAATTGAATTTGTCCAATTTCTTATTTGACAATTCTCATTCTAACACTAGCATCCACACAGTCCCCTACGGCCATGCAGATTAAACTAGTATCTACATAACCCCCTACGATCACGAAGATTTAGTTAAAAATGAGAACAAAAGCCTAAAATTAATTTATTTATCTACCTTGTCTTAAAAATTTTTTTCATTCTAATGGATTACATTTTCATGAAATCTATTATTTTTGTTTCTTGGAAATGCTTAGCCTTTGAAATGTTTTTCGCCCTTATTCTGGAGCTCATCAGAAAGACATAAAGCCACTCATAAAGATGTTTTGCAAAACCAAGACAATTTCTATGAATTAGTGTGAAATAATTACATTTGACATTGACTGATAAAAACAACAAATCTTCACCTATCTATTAGCTAACTAGTATTGGAGCCTATATACTCTATGCATGTTTAAAAATGAATTATTATTTGTTTGCTTATAATTGTAATGAAACATATTCCTTATAGAATTTTGCAAATAGCATAACCAGAATTCAGGTTATCGGAAGAATGCATAGATTTCGTTAATATTTTTACACATAGTTTTTCTTTAGTTATAGATAGTTATTCTTTCTGCTGTTTGCAAAATCCTATAAAGAATATGTTTCAATACAATTATAAGCAAACAAATAATAATTCATTTTTAAACATGCATAGAGTATATAGGCTCCAATACTAGTAAGCTAATAGATAGGTGAAGTTTTGTTGTTTTTATCCGTCAATGTCAAATGTAATTATTTCACACTTATTCATAGAAATTATCTTGGTTTTGCATGAAACATCTTTATGAGTGGCTTTATATCTTTCTGATGAGCTCCAGAATAAGGACGAAACATTTTTCAAAGGCTAAGCATTTCCAAGAAACAAAATTATAGATGTCATGAAAATGTAATCCATTAGAATGAAAACATGTTTAAGACAAAGTAGATAAATAAATTCATTTTAGGCCTCTGCTCCCATTTTAACTGAATCTTCGTGATCGTAGGGGGTTATGTAGATACTAGTTTAATCTGCATGGCCGTAGGGGACTGTGTGGATGCTAGTGTTAGAATGAGAATTATCAAATAAAAAATTAGACAAATTCAATTTTAATTTGCTAGCATAACCAGAATTCAGGTTATCGAAAGAATGCAAAGATTTCATTAATATTTTTACACATAGTTTTTCTTTTAGTTATAGATAGTTACTTTTTCTGCTGTTTGCAAAATCCTATAAAGAATATGTTTCAATACAATTATGAGCAAACAAATAATAATTCATTTTTAAAAATAGCCTCGAGTGTGTACACAATTTAGGATGCCTCAAAAATCAAGTAAAAATTTTAAAACGGCAATTCATTGGTTTTCATGTTACTGAACGAAATAGTCTATAAATTTTTTTATTATTACAGATGAAGATGATTAAAATCGCATTGTCAACTTTTGTCAATTCCTGTAGAGTAATCAATAAAAAAAATAACAATGTCTATCTAGTCCTTGTTTCTTCATAAAAATGTAGGGTTAATTTGAATAGTATTTTCTAGACTTGGACGACTTGGTCCGCCTATTTTAGGAAAGTAATACGTAAACATTTTTTCTCTAAATAAATATCTTCTATTATTATTAATATAATTATTATTAAATCCAGTCTTTTTTATTATTTGACATTTATTTACAGTGCCACAGAGTGCTTTGTAAAAATGTTTATTTGGTTCCAGTTGACAATTAAGAAATCGGTCTCCTGTAGAGGATCCTCGAGAGTACCATTTAGCACCCTATATCCTGAATATAATTACTTCGACATCCACGTAGTGGATTGGAAGTATAGTAAACGTAAAAAAATGTTCAAAAATGTCTCTTCTTGAAATATGTTTAGAATGTAATGAAACGTCGAGATTTTAAATTTGAGCGAAAAAAATGTTATGCCTGTCTCTGTCTGTCTGTAACTTTTTTGTTCGCACGTTTTCTCCGGAACGGTTTAAGATATCGACTTAAAATTTTGTACATGCATATATTGTAACGGGATCTAGAACTGGATTACTTTTTGAAGATATTCGATGAAGGATTGGGAGGTAACGAGGGGGAAATATGTAAAGCAAGCTGGTAAGAGTACAGAAACTTTAAATTTGATGTATGTACTACAAGCCAAGGCCTCAAAACTTTTTATAGAGGTTAAATACTGGTAAATAGGGGAAAATAATTAAGACAAGCTGGTAAGAGCACAGAAACTTGAAATTCGGTGTATGTACTAGAAACTAAAGACTCAAATTTTTTATAATATTTGTCAACCCCCCACCAACCCTACTCCATTATTAGAGGCGTTGATAAAATAAAATTGAGATATTCATTTGAAATTTGGTACACGTATGTATTATAATGACATCTGGAACTAGATTATATTTTAAGATGATTACGTTGAAGGGTTGGGGGTTAAATAAGGGTTAATAGGGAAAAATAAGAAAAGCAAGTTGGTAAGAGTACAGAAACATGAAATTCGGTGTATGTATTAGAAGCCAAGGTCTCAGATTATTTATAATATTTTTTAACCACCCACCACACCCCTACTCCATTATTAAAGGGAATGATAAAATACAATTGAGATACTCACTTGAAATTTGGTACAGGTATGTAATATCACATCTGGAACTAGATTATATTTTGAGATGATTCCGTTGAAGGATTGGGGGTTAAATAGGGTTAAATAGGGGAAAATAAGTAAAGCAAGCTGGTATGAGTACAGAAACTTGAAATTCGGTGCATGTACTAGAAGCCAAGGTCTGAGATTACTTATAATATTTTTCAACCTCCCTCACCTTCTCCTTTATTAAAGGGGCTGATCAAATAAAATTGGGACATTCACTTGAAATCTGGTACACGTATGTATTATAACGACATCTGGAACTAGATTATATTTTGTGTTGATTCCGTTGAAGGGTTGGTGGTTAAATAGGGGCAAGTAGGGGAAAATAAGTAAAGAAGCTGGTAAGAGTACAGAAATTTGGGATTTGGTGTACCTATATACTAAAAGCAAAGGCCTCAGGATTTTTTATAATATTTCCTCTTATTAAAAGGGTTGATGAAATTTAATTTAGATTTTCACTTGAAATTTGGAACACGTATGTATTATAACGATATCTGAAACTAGATTATATATTAATCATGATTCCGTTGAAGGAGTGGGGGGGGAGTAAGTAGAGGTAAATAGGGAAAAATAAGTAAAGCAAGCTGGTGAGAGTATAGAAACTTGAAATTCGGTGTATGTCTTAGAAGCCAAGGCCTCAGAATTTTTAATCATATTTCTCAACCCCCCACCACACTTACTCTGTTATTAAAGAGGTTGATAAAATGAAATTGATATATTCACTTTAGTAGACGTAAGTATATAACGACATCTGGAATTAGATTATATTTTGAGATGATTCCGTTGAAGGGTTGGGGGTTAAATTGGAGTAAATAGGGGAAAATAAGTAAGACAAGCTAGTAAGAGTACGGAAATTTTTGATTTGGTGTATATACTAGAAACCGAGGCCTCAGATTTCTTTCGAATATTTTTCAAATCCCACCACCTCTGCCTCATTATTAATGGGATTGATAACATAAAGCTGAGATATTCGCTTGAAAGTAAGTACACGTATGTATTGTTATGACATCGGACTGAGATGATTTCATTGAAGGGGTGAGAGGTGGTAGGTTGTGAATAGGGGAAAATAAGTAGGGTAAACTAAAAACTTAATTTTTAACATATATGGTAGAAATTAACGCCTCAAACATTTCTATGACATCTGCCTCAAATATTTTTAAAATTCTATGATCAATAATTTCCACATACTAGAGTGCAAATTTATCAAGATATTTCCTTTAAAGTGACTTGGATAAAAAATCTGGATGTGGAAGTAGTGATTCCTTAGGCGGTTTTTTAATTTTATAAAACGTTAATAGAACGCAAAATTAAACGGAACTGATTACAGGAGTTTGGCAGAGATTTTTTCCATACACTTGCCCATGCTAAATAATTTGTATTTGAAATATTTTAAATTAGACAAAAAATTATTTTGGCCCCTCCTTAAACATTCCCTGTCACTCTGATAAACATTTTACAGAAGGCCTTTTTAGTACATTTCTCCGTACTAAACAATTTTTATCTGAAATATTTTCTTGAGTTGGCAAAATATTGTGCAGGCTTTTTCCTGTTACCGTACCTGGTGTACTTACGAGAAAACTCTCTCTGATAAACATTTTTCAGAAGACCTTTTTAGTACATTTTCCACACTAAACAATTTTTATCTGAAATATTTTCTTGAGTTGGAAAGATATTATGTAGGTTCTTCCTGTTGCCGTCCCTGATGTACTTACGAGAAATTTTTTGATGTTTTTTACTCCCTCGCACCCTCACCCTCCGAGATTTTTTCGGATTCTGACGTTTCAGATCACGGATATTACGAAAATATAGGTTTTTCAATTCCGTCAGTCTGTCTGTCTGTCTGTCTGTTGGTGCATTTACTAAAAAATTACTTGACGGAGAGCAGTCAAATTTGGTAGGTAGTTGACCCTACTGTCAGCGGAGAAATGGTAGAACTTTCACTGGAAAATATACAGGGTGGATCGTCTAAAGAGAATAAATACTGAAAAAAATTTCTTTTTGCTCAAATTTAAAATTTCCACGTTTCATGACACGCTAAACCTATTTCAGAAAAAAATATTTTGAAAATTTTTTTCACCAACATTTTTGAAAAATTTTTTGCCACTAAAAAATGTTTTTGCCTTTGTTCAAATTTAAAATTTCCACGTTCCATGGCATTCTAAACCTATTTCAAAATAAAAAAAAAATTTCTTTGAAATTTTTTTTACCAACATTTTTGAAAAATTTTTTTACCACTAAAATAGATGGAAAAATTTTTTTCTTTGTTCAAATTTAAAATTTTCACATTTCATGGCGTTCTAAACCTATTTAAAAAAAAAAATTTAAATTTTTTTTACTATTTTTGAAAAAATTTTACCACTAATACAGACTGAATTTTTTTTACCTTTGTTCAAATTTAAAATTTTCACGTTTTCATGTCATTCTAAACCCATTCAAACAAATTTAAAAATTTTTTTGAAAAAACATTTTTTTGCAAAAAATTTTAATCTATCACTGGTTATAGAATAGTTGAAAAGAAAATTTCTTGCTCAAATTTAAAATTTCCACGTTTCATGACCTAAGTCGGAAAAGAAAATTTGCAACATTTTTTTACCATTTTGGAAAAAAATTTACCACTAGAATAGGTGGAAATTTTTTTTTTCTCAAATTTAAAATTTTCACGTTTGACATGACTGACATTCTAAACCTATTTGAGAAAAAAAAATTGAAAATTTTTTTCACCAACTTATTGAAAAAAATTTTACCTACCACTAAAATAGATGGAAAATTTTTTTTCTTTCCTCAAATTTAAAATTTTTACGTCTCATGGTATTCTAAACGAATTTCAAAAAAAAGTACCACTGTAGAATAGAAGGAAACTTTCCTTTTTGCTCAAATTTAAAATTTCCACGTGTCATGGCACTCTAAACCTATTTTAGAAGAAAAAAATTTCGAAAATTTTTTTAAAAACATTTTTGAGAAATTGAAAAAAATTAAATTTTTTAACCACCACTATACTTCCACTCCACTACGTGTATGTGGAATTGAAAATGTGACAGATGGCAATAATATTAGGCATATGCACCTATTATGTAATAATAGTGCTATATTCCGATTATTATTTTCAATGTCATTTCGTAATTATTAATTTTTTAGAGTGACCGCCATGCACAAATAAAGAGGGAAGTTCTGTGTAAACACCTTTACCGACGTTTCTTATATTCAGTTTCTTATCCTAAATATAATAAAAATATTAATATGAAATAATTTTGGATTCAATAAAAATTTTCTTTGAGTTCTTTCCTTTACCTACTTCTATGCAAAATTTCATATACGGATTATCTTATGTCAACATTTGCTATTACTTCTTTTCTTGGGGTTGGCCTAAAATTTGTTTTCATACTTCTTCGTTTCCTTCATTGTTTGGATGTAATTTACATTCCTATATAAGTCCTGTTTCCTTTGAATGAATTTAATTAGAGCTGCTATTGTCCATAGCTGCTACGGTTTTTGATTTCCCTATTTACTCTCACATTCTTTTGTCGTCTATTCTCCATCTTCTTGGATTCTATTAAGTAAATCTTCGGTAGCAGTAGCAATTTTATTTATTTAATTATTTATTTATTTGTTTATTTATTTATTTATTTATTGTTACACTATTGAACAGATAAATCTCAATTACAGAATTAGAAATACAAGCTAAATTATAAACAGCAGATTGTGAATAAAAAAATAGTATAAGTATATAGATATATAAATATTATACAAACATATGACTCAACCTAAAAACGTACTAAACTAATCTTGTATCATTTTCTATAGACAGATTCTTCATGTATGTAAGACTGCAAGTGAATATACCCAAATAGTCCAAGTTCAACAAAAAAATTTTTGAAATATTTTTTAGTATTACTATACTTTCACTTCATTAGTATACGTGGATGTAGAAGCAATTTAGCTTTGCTCTGACGACGCGAAGTATTTTTGGCACATTGTTTTCTAGCGTAGCAGCCACAGTAGCTAATTGCGTAAATTTTTCTCTGCCATCTGATAATGAACAAAATAAATCACTTTGAAGTCTTATCCCGATGATGCAAACAAAAAAACATCTGACTGCGGGATTATAAAATTCACGTAACGTAGAAGAAGAAAAAACGATCAACAAAGATAAAATTTTAAAATATTTGGACAGGCTGTATTAGAAAGAATCTTTGCAATTTGCATGTACGACTTTACAATCGTGTGCTTTCTTTGTTATACTCTTCGCAAGTGCAAAACGAAGAGTATATTGCATTCGATTGGCACATTTCTAAAACAGGTAACATTGCTCGTAGAGGAAAAATTTTCATATCACTGTGTTGGTGATATCGAATTCTGAACAACTATCAAAATAACCGTTCGTCTGTCTGCCCGTCTGTCTGCCCGTCTGTTTGTCCGTCTGTCCGTCCGTCCGTCCGTCCATCTGTCCGTCTGTCTCTCCGTCTGTCTGTCCGTCCGTCACGTTTCTTGTAAGCACGATAACTTAAGAACGAAAAGTCCGATTGCATTGAAATATAAACAGTAAGTTAGTGTTAGCTAGAGGAAGAACCCTCTTGTATTTGATCAATATCGATCAATAAATAAAAAAGTTATATATTTTTTTAAATTAAAAAAAAAATTACATAATTTTTTTGTTTTGTAATTAAATTAAAAATATCTAAAACTAATATTGTTTACAAAAAACTGCGAAGACTATCCTATAGAATGTGCAATAATTATATAAAAAGTGCAGTAAATCGGCGAAGAGTACAACGGTTAGCTTGTTTTATAGTCTCAGATTGTAAATTATTACTAAAATAAAGGTTCCTCATATTTCATTATAGATAAATTTTCTACAAACAATAAACTAGCCAATTCTGTCTTAAAACCCATTTCTCTATTATTTAGGACCTAGAATGAAATTAAAGTATTTCTATTTTTCACACAAAAAACTAAACAAGTTGAGCTACAACGTATTCATTGAAAGTGTAGAATATACGATTTTAAACCGTGAGGTGGGTGTGACTCTTTTTGCCACATTACTTGGCCGTGTATTAGGACTATCCAAATGTGGAATTGTAACTAAGTGCGGCCTTTGAGAACCATACAGCCAAGTCACCAGCATGATATGAATATCAATAATAACAGTAACAGAAAAGTGGGCATTTTATTTTATTACATTTTTTTATATAACTATTTTGGGAGTAATGTCCCAAATAGTTTCTATAAATAAATATTTGTATTTTATTGACCGTTGATATCAAATTAACTTGATGTATCCTGGGATTTTTCGGTCATCTTTAAATTAAAATTCTTATATTTTCTTACGTTTCGGTTTTATTAACCATCGTCAGAGGAAAAACTACAATATTTATATTAACGTACGATTATTTTATGTCATTTTACAATTTTAATTTCATTACTTACAATTTAAGAAATTTTTTGTTTACACTATATTAACATTTTACGTTTATTTCTGTTGGAAGTTTGAATGCAACTAAATGCTGAACAAAAGTATTGCCTGCTTTCTGGTCTGTGTTGTGTCACTATTGGTACAGTTAATTTAATTTATGGATGTTATAGATATGAACTTTTCTCTAATGGCTGGTAGTGTGAAATATGATATTTTAAGACATTATCTTACGGACTTGATGGAAAGATGTAAAAATATATGTTGTTTAATAATATCCCCTTTTTAGTTAATTTAACAAGTCAAAGTATGTTTCACTTAAATTCTCTATATCAGTGCGGCTATTTATTGCGTTGTTATGTCTTTTAATTTGTAACATTTCATGTATTGTCCTTCGATGATAATTTGGTTCCTTTTGTAAAATTTTTGTATTGTCAAAGTTAAAGCTATGATTATTGTCTAAAGCGTGTTTGGTAAGAGCTGTCGAATTTTGATTTAGTGTTCTTAACCATTTGTGTGTATATATTCGTTTATGCAGGTATTGTTTTTCGATTTTCGGGTTCATTATAATAACTTTCCAATACAGGGTGATTTTTAAGGCGGTCGTTAGAGAATCTCCTACTTGCAAATGGCATTGACATTAGAGATTTAGCACCCTGCCATAGTCGAGCATTACGAGACCTAGCATAGTAATTTCAAAATGGCGGCACTTCTGGAAATAATGGAAATTGATGCCATCTTTGTTTTTTTAAATGGACGCAACCAATTTTTATATATTTTTAATTCAGCATTAAATTCTAAGTATAAAGTATTCAAAATGTCGGTAAATATCTGTAATAATTTTTGACGTGTCAATTTTTCTGGTTTTAGAGACGCAAGGGTTCATTAAAAAATTCATATTTCTTAATCCGTTCAGGCTAGGTAAACAAGTTTTTTTCAGTCAATGGCCCAAAGTCCAAGGAATCATTTAAATGTTCACAATAGGCCCAACGAAGTTTCCAGTGCTTACTGCGATTTATTGAAAATGACACTCAAAATGTATAAAAAATTCCATTTTTTCAAATGGCACGTGCCAAATTTTATTATGGCAATTGATGTAGAATTAAATTTGAGGTGTACTTATATCAGCGTATCCTATATTTAACACATGTACTTTTTGAATTATTCACAATTTTTTGTTGAAAATTACAATTCGTCCAAAAAAATCATAGAAGCCTACGAAACAATTATTTTCGGACTCGCAATGGTCGACTCTGGTAGGGTACCACATCTCAAATGTGTATTTCATTTGCAAGTGGGAAATATTCTAATGACCACCCCGTATGCTGGGAAGTTAATAACGTTAGTAAATTTTACTTTATTGTATTCGCCCCAAATCTATCTTTCTCGCTAAAAACTAGATGACTAGAAGAGATTGTAAATTTTAATTTACTATTTAACCCCAAATCGGAAGCATTAATATGCAGAAACTGTTCCCATATTTATCACACAACTCTATCCTTCATATCTACTACGATAAATCTCAACCCTGATCACTCGAGAGGTTTGAACCAGGAAACTATCAACCTTAATTCCATTTCACTGCAAATAAGCCACTTACCGTTAAGTATATGCACGTAAGTGCTGGCCGGCTGGGCGTTGCTTGGCACGCACGAGTAATTCCCCGAGTGGCGAGTCGCAGCATTCGTTATCGTCAGAGTGCTCGTCTTCTCCGACAGCTCCGTCGTTACGTTGATCCCCCGGTCCACGTCGTAATTGATCATACGGTTATTGTGGTACCAGAACACGTAGGCGGGCGCCTGAAAAAGAGAGTTACTGTGAGTTAATGTGACAGTTCGTGGATGGACATGGTAACACGTTCTGATTGAGAAACTCAAACTGCAGCTTGTAGTTCTGTAGCAATAAATAAGATAATAATAATTTTAAGAGGGCAAGAAATTATTATTACAAATATAAATACAATTATATAAGTCATAAATACATAGGTATTTAAACAAAATCTGTGGCACCTAATAGACCGAGAGCTAGCATCTCAAAATGTGTACTATTTGTAAATAGAGAGAATGTGCCTTCATCAAACAAAACTGTTGAAAACAGACCCAAATAAACTTTAAACCTATTCTACAGGGCATTTCAAGTATGCCGCTATTAATTTCTAGTGGCGATTCTACATAAAAAATACGAAAAAAATTTATATAAACATGGGTCTGGAACTTCCTTGGGTGCTGAGGGTCTCTGAATGAGGCATTCAAAATTGACATTTTATTTAATATCTCAGGAACACTTTGAGCTACAGTCACTAGTTTTTGACATGTGATTCGATATTAATAATGGTCATTATCTGATGTTATCCACCAAGCGAAAATTTAATGAAGAGTGCACAAAATTGGAAAGAGGGGATTTACCTCTCCCCTCAAATTATTTTATGTGAATTTTCTGCGATTGTCCCGTCGGAATATGATTCCTTGGCTACAAATTCACAAAAATCTTGTTGTAACGCCGTAGGACCATCCGGTTTCGAGAAATTTGAACCTAAACGAATTTTTACAGTTTTCTTGCGCAAAAAGATTTTTTTCAATGAACTCATCATTTTCTTCACGTTTTCGCAAGTGCGATGGACAGAAGGTCATCTTTCGATCTGTACTTGCAAAAAATTTTTGTTTGTAAAAAGTTCTTACCACTGATCAACTTACTTGGCTCTTTATTATTTAATTGGTCTTTACTGGTTTCCAATATTGAATTGTCATTAATGGCATAATGTTCTCATTGCGCAGTCTTTAATAAGAGAATATCAATTTTTCATCAATATGAGTTATAATTTCGAAGAACAGGCCGATATTCATTTATTATACGGCTGAGCCTGAAATAATGCTGCTGAAGCAGGAAGATTGTAAGAAGCTTTTACCAAATAGAAGAGTACCTTGTGAAAGATTTCTTGTAAGTGTAAATGATCTGTCACGAGAAAGGGATAAGTTCTATTCAGACAAGGAAAATTCTGGCCCGTATCGTTATTTTAAGACCCCAGAAATAGAAGAAGCAATATTAAATGCTGTAAATGAGAATCACCAAATCAGTACAAGAAGGTTTGCGTTGCAGGAAGGTGTGTCAGCATCGTCTGCTTGGAGGGTGTTATGCAGAGTGCAAACGCTCAAACCAGAAGATCTACCAAGAAGGGAGGTCTTCTGCCGGTGGCTTGTACGAAAATGTGAAAGAAATGCCAAATTTATTCAAATAATTTTGTTTACTGACGAAGCGGGGTTTACACAGGTTGGTGTTGTCAACTTTCACAACAATCACATGTGGGCAGAAGAAAATTACCATGCTTTCTTCGAGTCTAGGCCCCAAGAAAAATTTTCCATCAACGTTTGCGCAAGTATACTTGGCAACAGATTATTAGGACCAATTGTTTTGCCTAATAGATTGGATGGGATAAATTATCTAGACTTTTTAAGAAACAACTTAAGAGATCAATGGATGATGTACCGTATGAGACCAGAAGGACAATGTAGTTCACGCAGTTCACCTCCCAATTACTTTCACATCCACGTAGTGGATTGGAAGTATAGTAATCGTAAAGAAATTTTCAATTTTTTTTTCTTGAAATAGGTTTAGAATGTCATGAAACGTCGAGAAAGAGTGGGAGGTGGGGAGGGTTGTCAATAGGGGAAAATAAGTAGAGCAAGATAGAAACTTCATTTTTAATGTATGTGGTAAAAACCAAAGCCTCAAATTTTTCTATGACATCTGTCCAAATATTATTAAAATTCTATGATAAATAATTTCCACATACCAGAGTGCAAATATACTCAAAATATTTCCTTTAAAGCAACTTGGATGGAAAAATATGGATGTGGAAGTAGTGATTCCGTGGGCAGCGGTTATTTAGAATACTTGTTCGAAATTACTTAAATGCAGCTTATCATAATAGATGGAATAGCAGAAACGGACCAGTAACTTGGCCCCCGATTCCTCGACCTAAATCCTCTTAAATATTTTGTCTGGGGTTACTCGAAAAGCCTTATCTTCTCAACTTCCGTGACAAATCTTAAAGAGTTACGTGAACGTGTAGCAACGTGTGGGAAATTATCAGCGACATGCCAGGAATTCTTCAACGGGTCTTTGCTTCAATAACTTGTCATCTATCAGCTTGTGTGGAAATGAATGACGCCCATTTTGAACATTTAATTTAATTTGTGAATCTTTGAAAGATGTTGAGTACTTTAATTGAGTAATAATTTGTTACTTTTTCTTAGTTTATTTATACTGATCGCTAGGTAACATTATTATTTTTTGAATTTTGGAAACAACAATTTTATTGCACGGTTATCAGAGCACCTCTTACTGTTTACGTAGTTACAATCCTGAAATATTCTGAAGTAACGTTTGCTTATGTCGATATAGGTGAAACTTAAACAGCAAATTATTGTCATTTGTAGGTAGGTGCTCTAAAACTCATCAAACATCAACTTGATTTAAAAGCCAACAATGCATTATGCCAATAACCACTTTCGTGGATATTTTCCTAACTACTAATTGGGTGCTTAAGAGGAAGTCACAATATTACACTTGTAAAATGTAGCTGTAAGAGTACTTTGAAATACAGATGATACGATCCCACTGGTATTGGCACGTTTACAATAAAAATATGTTGCTGAGACTGCATCCTCGAAATATGCAAATTCATTCATAAGAGAATAGGCGGACAATTAATTTAATTAATCTCATTCAGTTAATAAAGGAAAATTGATATGAAGCAAATTCCGCGTAATTGAGGACTATCGAGAAAGACAGTTATTCAAAGCTACACATTTTCTAGCGAATACTAAAGAGAAATGAATTATGATAAAACTCATAAATTGTTATACATTTTTTAATCCTTTAAAACTGACGTAGTATTCATAAGCGATTGGTAAGAAATACAGGGTGTAATTAGCTTCATGTCATTTGAAAAAACTGGTGGTAGGGAACGACAAGACAAACAAAAGAACCTTATGTAACATGGGGTTTAAAGCTCATAGATTTGGAGAAAAAAAAATAAACAAAAATTTCGCAAATTTTCAATAACATTTTTTGAGAACTGCTGGAATATTGAGGTAGGTTTAGATCGTCGCGCGTGTCTTTGCCTATGATACTCAATATTTGTGTAGATAGCTCTAAAATGTCGGCGGTTTTTAGCGATGCGGTAAAGATGAAAGACATTTGCTGAGTGTTTAATAGATGTGAGATCTATTTCGTTATGTACACAAATCCAGCCCGTTCGTTGTTTTTGTTATTTTTGAATTTCGCGTCATTGTGTATTTATAGTTAAGATTTATTTCATTGACTTACCGTTCAAGTTGCCAAATTCTTGATTACGTACAGACACAACTTACTTGTTCGTTCTTTTTGTATTCCATTTTGGTTTTGTACCAAGTTTTTATCTTATTCTTCTTTATTGATAACGTTAGTTGATAGTTTAGTGTTTAGTGTTGAACGAAGTGCGTATGTCTTTAATTCGACGTACCGAACTGTGTATGGATTCAGATGCAGAGATTTTGAATCGTTTAGGTAGGTAGTAAGCTTTTAACCCAGGACACTCATTTATGTTACAAGTGTTAACGACCCACATTTAAATTTTTTAAATTATAAACAATCCAATATTTTGTTCCAAATTAAAAAACACACATGTAAAGAAATGCTCTGTTTAAACCTCTATGGCCATTATTTGCTTGCAATTATGCACGAAGAGAGAACGAATTATTTACCTCTTTATAATTGCCTCAGTTCAGTTGAGGCGGTCCATCAAGGACGGTCGATGAGGCCTTTGCTTTGACACCGCAGACCACCGCGTGTGCCAGCGAGCACTTTTTTATGACAATTTAAAAGTTGTATAATTGGGAACTACAAGTCCATTGACCAAGAAAAGCAGTGGTTCTCAATTGTTGTCTACCATACTATTAAAAATGTTGATCAGTTTTTTCAAAATGCCCCTAGAGGGAAAAGTCATAAAGGTTTTTTGTTTATCTAGTCGGTCCCCATTACCGGTTTTTTTTTAATGACATGAAACTGATTACACCCTGTATAGCTCGACGGTAATTCCAGTTTCAACAAGATATGATTATTATAATGTGAGAAAATATTCGATTGTATTTGTCGATAATATGTCGAGTAACAGTGGATTCATAATAATATTTTTACTTCCCTTTCTTACCCAAGTATTATTGTATTTGGAAAAAAGTTACTTTCCGTGATTTCCTCGGGTTTCTATATTTCAGACTATGTAGATTATGAAAATTATGGTTCTTCCAGTCCATCAGTCTTCCTGCCTGTCTGTCTGTCTGTCTGTCTGCCTGTCTGTCTGCTGGCGCTATGTCTACGAAACCATTTGACAGATACCAATAATATGTGGTAGATAGTTGATGTTGCTCCCAACCAAGAAACGAAATATACATTTGGTGTAAAATATACGGAGTGTATCAAAAATAAATAATATAATAGTGTTTCGTATATAGTTAACACAATTGTCAGGGGAAAAACCTACATTCCATTTGACGAAAAATATACAGGATGGAGACTTTGAAACAAATAATTTACAAAAAAGTATGACAGAGGGCGACAATGTCTCATGCAGTTAACACAACTGGCCAAGAAGAAACTTTTAATTAAAAGTATGAATGGTGGTCATCTCAAGAATTAATTCATTAGCAATAGTACTATGGGGAAGATCTATAAAAGTATTTACACAAAATTTTTCTATTTGGAATTTATTAGTCATTATTTTCTCCTACTGCATAATAACTCTGTATAATTTTTTAATTAAAAGTATATCAGGTTTGCTTTCTGGCAATAGGAAAACAAAAGTCGAATTAAGGGTAGTCATCTGCCTTACTCTTAGATAGGGCAAATTAGGATATAATAAAAGATTAGGGATTACCCAACTAGCAATTTCATGTTTTGTAGAAGCTGAGAGAATGTTTACAGAACATTTTTTATAAATCAAAATTGTTGATATAAATATTCTCAAAACGTTTATATAACGCATATATACGTATAATGGGCACAGTTTATAAAACAAAGTAGTTCTTTAATTTATTTTATTATGGCTCTCACAGGTGTTATAAAATAATTGTATAAACACATGATTAAACAAATTAGTGGACGATAATTATAAAATTGTTCGAGGTACGACGTAACAATTTTATAAGCATTGTGTTATTATTTTCATTGATACTTTTTTGTTATGTACAGCAACAACAACAAAGTTATTTAATTTTCAAATGTTTTTGCAGACAATAATAATGATCAACATAGTTTTAAAATGTTACAAAAGTATACAGATTCTATGTGACATGGCGGCGTAACTAACTGATTATGACCTCGTTTCACCAACCGCCAAGAGATTTTGAGATGCGAAGGAAATTTTTATGTGAAATATCTGGTAGACATACAATGAAATTTTGGCGCACTCTAAAAATAACGAATATTTATCAAAATTAAAAATATAAAGTGAAAATGAAATTTTTGTATTCGATCTTTTTGTGGTATCGCACCAATTGTGCTTCGCAGATAACATATTTTCACAGTATTAGATTGTTACTAAAATCATTATATCACAATAATTCTTGTTTTCGAACATTTTTATTTTAAAGTCAAAAATGGCCGCTATAAAAATAGTTCAAACATAAATAACATTATGGCATCCACCTCATAAATCATATTTATAACTATGAAAATACTTATAGAACTAATATATTTTCCGAATAATTGTTATGTATCAATTATTTTGCAATTAGGGGTGTATTGCAAAAAGCAAAGGTTATTTTCATTAATATTTTGTTCGGAGAATTTTGCCCGATATTGCCTTTTAATCAACTTCGAGGAGTTCCCGTCAAAAAACAACGGTCACTATGAAATTTATGAGATACAAGTACTAATTAAATAATATATTCCTATACTTTCATATATTTTAATTCCAATTCCAATTCCAATTCCAATTTCAATTTCAATTCGAATTCCAATTCCAATTCCAATTCCAATTCCAATTTCAATTTCAATTCCAATTCCAATTCCAATTCCAATTCCAATTCCAATTCCAATTCCAATTCCAATTCCAATTCCAATTCCAATTCCAGTTCCAATTCCAATTCCAATTCCAATTCCAATTTCAATTTCAATTTCAATTTCAATTTCAATTTCAATTTCAATTTCAATTTCAATTTCAATTTCAATTTCAATTTCAATTTCAATTTCAATTTCAATTTCAATTTCAATTTCAATTTCAATTTCAATTTCAATTTCAATTTCAATTTCAATTTCAATTTCAATTTCAATTTCAATTTCAATTTCAATTTCAATTTCAATTTCAATTTCAATTTCAATTTCAATTTCAATTTCAATTTCAATTTCAATTTCAATTTCAATTTCAATTTCAATTTTAATTTTAATTAATTTTAATGGCCTTACTTATATTAACGTCCTGGCAGAGTTCAGTTATTGCTGTTCTACCACTCAACCAGAACACGTACACATAATTAATACAACAACCATTGCCTGCGATATTTCCATCTACCGCAACTAAGACTTGAACTCAGGAGAGATAACAGTGACTAGACATGTGCTACTCAAAAACTCACTGCTACCGTCTCGGTAACACATGAAAGACGCCACTAAAATCCATACCCTGCACAGGATTCGAACACGGGACTTCGTGGTCGCAAACAAAAGACCTTAGCACTGCGCCACTGAGCTGGCTAAATGTATGGCTGAATATATGTTACTATTTAAAAGCTTTTATTTAGTTTCACTTGTAATAATGTAAGAAAATCTTGCAATTAAGATTTCGACTAGTTCTAATTAAGATAGAGCTTTGAAATATTGCACATATGAAGAATATAATAAATTATGTCATTCTAAATCCAACATGGCGGACGCCCCAAGATGGCGGATTACCTTTTTCTTGAGAACCCCCTTGATACGGGTATCAAATGAAAGGGTTTGACTAGCAGTACTATACGTGCAACACGATATTTGTACAATCTGGTTGGTACAAAATGTACAGAGCTAAAGAATAAAAAGTAAAAAATAAAGTTATTAAAAAAATATTGAAACAGCTTTTATTTAAAAAAATTACTGAAAAAAAAAGGGAAAATTGAAAATGTACTAAAGAGAAACTAAAGGTTTTTTAATTCATACATCTGGAAACTGAAAGCTTTGGGGGCGGTCCTGTAAAAGACTACTGTAAATGAGAAAACAATATGGCGAATAAGCACCTACGCATGTTATTATAAAAATGGTACAGAATATATTATAGTCTTTAAAGACAATTTTTAACTTCCTAACTATTTTATAAGTGTTTTATGAGAGCAATGTGGGCTTCGTTTATATAGCAATTGTTTAGCAGCTAGGGTCGAATACAATATGCTTCCAGAAATAATATTGTGTAAAGAAGAATCCTGATAAAATTGCACACCTCTTTTTTTTTAAATAGTTGTCGAAATATTGATATCAATCGCGCAAGCAGGACTGGACATATGAACATTTTTTTAAAACAGAAAGTACGTATAGCTCTCCAGACTTTTGACCATTTTTTTTTAATAATGATATATTAACTTGTCTTTTAGTCTACTATTTTGAGAGTCTGCCAGTAGCATATAAAATTTATTTCATGCTTTTAAAAGCAACTATAAGACAAGTGAACGTTTCTTAAAAGCACATTTAATAACTTTATATGATATATGGAAAGACATAGCTGAAGGAAGTATAATAAGATTTATTTAATAGTCCCCACTTAAAGTTGCCAAGCAGAGCAGTAAAGTGTATAAATTAGCATCTATCAATTTGAATAGTATATAACGTGTGAGTGGATAGTATCTACATATTTCCAGAAATTCTATGTAACTAGTATACAGAAAATCACATATAGGAACATATAATTTATTTAGTTTAAAAGAACAAATTTTGTTAAAAAAGGTGTCGCAAAATGTTTATGTGACAGAGCTAAAATAATTTCTTCTAATGATGAATTTTTAGACAACGAGAAACAATTTATAAGAACTTTTCTGTCGAATAACTGATACCTCGATAATTCATAGCCAGTTAGGTTGAAAACATTAGAAAGAAATTGAGGCTTTGGTCTCTACTATATACACCAAATCCCAAGTTTCTGTACTCTTACCAGCTCTTACCAGCTTGCTTTACTTATTTTTCCCTATTTACCTCTACATTCCCCCCACTCCTTCAGCGGAATCTAGTTTTATCATATCTTTTAATAAAAGAGTGGGGGTGGTAGGGGGACGGAAAATATTATTTAAAAAAGCCGCTGCCTAAGGAGTCACTACTTCCACATCCAGATTTTTCATCCCAGTCACTTTAAAAAAAACCATTTTGACTGTATTGGCACTCTAGTATATGAAAATTACTGGTCATAGAATTTTAATAATATTTGGGGTAGATGTCATCGAAAAATATTAGAAAAAAATCTGAGAACTTAGTTTCTAGTATATACACCAAATCCCAAGTTTCTGTACTCTTACAGCATGATTTACTTCTTTTTCCCCATTTACCTCTACTTGCCCCCAACCCTTCAACGGAATCGTGTCAAAATATAATCTAGTTTCAGATGTCGCTATAATACATACGTGTACCAAATTTCAAGTGAAAATCTCAATTTAATTATCGTCTTTTTTGTAAAATCTTATAAAAATAACCAGAGGCCTTCGTTATCAGTATGTTTACCAAATCCCAAATTTCCGTACTCATACCAATTTGCTTTACTTATTTTCCCTTATTTACCCCTATTTAACCCTCAACCCTTCAACAGAATCATCTCAAAATGTAATCTAGTTCCAGATGTCGTTATAATACGTTCGTATGAGAAATTTCAAGTGAATATCTCAATTTTATTTTATCAATCCCGTTTAAAAATAGAGTAGGTTGGGGTGGGGTGGTTTAGGTTGGGTTGAAAGATGTTATAAAAAATCTGAGGCTCTATCTTCTAGTACATATACCGAATTTTAAGTTTCTGTACTGTTACTAGCTTGCTTTACTTATTTTCCCCTATTTAACCCCCAACCCTTCAACGGAATAATACCAAAATATAATATACTTCCTGATGTCATTATAATATATTATACGTATACCAAATTTCAAGTGAATATATCAATTTTATTTTATCAACCCCGTTTAGTAATAGAGTGTGGGTAGCGGGGGTTGAAAAATATTTCAAAAAATCTAAAGCCTTGTCTTCTAGTACATACGCCGAATTTCAAGTTTCTGTACTGTTACCAGCTTGCTTTAGTTATTTTCCTCTATTTAACCCCCAACCCTTCAACGGAATAATCCCAAAATATGATATAGTTCCTGATGTACTTATAATACATGCGTATACCAAATTTCAAGTGAATGTCCTAATTTTATTTTATAATGGAGTGGGGGGGGGGGGAGTGATGGAAAATATTTTTAAAAATTTTGAGGGCTTGGCTTCTAGTACAAACACCAAATTTCAACTTTCTGTACTCTTACCAGCTTGATTTACTTATTTCTCCTTACTTACCCCTATTTAACCCCCAACCCTTCAAGGGAATCATCTTAAAGTATGATCTAGTTCTAGATGTCGTATACAAAAATTCAAATAAGTATTTCAATTTTATTTTATCAACCCATTTAATAATGGAGTAGGGTTGGTGGGGGGTTGAGAAATATTATAAAAATATCTGAGGCCTTAGCTTCTAGTACATACACCAACTTTCAAGTTTTTGTACTCTTTCCAGCTTGCTTTACTTATGTTCCCTTACTTACCCCTATTTAACGCCAACCCTTCAACGGAATCATCTCGAAACATAATCTAGTTCCAGATGTCGTAACAATACATACGTTTACCAAATTTCAAGTGAAAATCTCAATTTGATTATCAACTCTTTTAATAAGCGAGTGCAGAAGGAGGTGGTAGGGGCATACAAAATCTTATAAAAAAAACCTGAGGTCTTCGCTTCTAAAATGTACACCAAATCCCAAATTTCCTTACTCTTACCAACTTGCTTTATTTATTTTCCCTTACCTTACCCTTATTTAACCCCCAACCCTTCAACGGAATCATCTCAAAATATACTCTAATTCCAGATGTCGTTATAATACGTACGTATGCCAAATTACAAGTGAATATCTCAATTTCATTTAATCCCCGTTTAGTAATAGAGTGTGTATGGGTGGTGGGGGTTGAAAAATATTTAAAAAAATCTAAGGCCTTGTCTTCTAGTACATGTGCCAAATTTTAAGTTTCTATACTGTTACCAGCTTGCTTTACTTATTTTCCCCTATTTAACCCCTAACCCTTCAACGGAATAATCCCAAAATATAATATAGTTTCTGATGAAATTATAACATATACGTATACCAAATTTCAAGTGAATATCTCAATTTTATTTTATCATCCTCTTTAATAATGGAGTGGGAGGGTGGGTTATGGAAAATCTTTCCCTTCAACGGAATCGTCTCAAAATATAATCTAGCTCCAGATGTTGTTATAATACATACGTGTACAAAATTTCAAATGAGTATCTCAATTTTATTTTATCAACCCCTTTAATAATGGAGTAGGGTTGGTGGGGGTTTGAAAAATATTATAAAAAAATCTGAGGCCTTAGCTTCTAATGCATACACCGAATCTCAAGTTTCTGTACTCTTGCCAGCTTGCTTTGCTTATTTTCCCTTACTTACCCCTTTTTAACCCCAACCCTTCAACGGAATCATCTCAAAATATAGTCGGTTTCCAGATGTCGTTATAATACATACGTGTACCAAATTTCAAGTGAGTGTCTCAATTTTATTTTATCAACCTCTGTAATAATGGAGTAGGGGTGGTGAGGGGTTGAAAAATATTATAAAAAATCTGAGGTCTTAGCTTCTAATACATACACCGAATTTCAAGTTTCTGTACTCTTACCAGCTTGCTTTACTTAGTTTCCCTTATTTACCCCTATTTAACCCCCAACCCTTCAACGGAATAACACCAAAATATAATCTAGTTCCTGATGTCATTTTAATACATATTTATACCAAATTTCAAGTGACAGACCGACAGACCGCCAGACAGACAGATTTTTTTTTTCGTTCAAATTTATAATCTCGACGTTTCATGACATTCTAAACCCATTTTAAGAAAAAAAAAATCGGTAAAGGTATTTACACAGAACTTCCCTCGTTATTTGTGCATGGCAGTCACTTTAAAAAATTAATAATTACGAAATGACATTGAGAATAATAATCGGGATATAGTTATTGCTATTATTACAAAGAAAACTTGATAAGTTTTGGTCAAAAAAATATACTGAT
The DNA here is from genome assembly GCA_963583905.1 of Stenurella melanura. Taxonomy (NCBI): domain Eukaryota; kingdom Metazoa; phylum Arthropoda; class Insecta; order Coleoptera; family Cerambycidae; genus Stenurella; species Stenurella melanura. The sequence continues at coordinate 82,673,720 of OY757310.1, forward strand.
TGCTCATCCAACAGCAAAAGTTCAATACTAAATAGCAGGTGCCACATTGGCAGGCTTGCGCAAATACCTTTACAAATGTCCACCATGACTGAATTATTTCTTGAGATGACCACCCTTTACATTTTTCAATAAAAGTATAATAGGTGCATATGCCAGATATTATTGCCATCTGTCACATTTTCAATCCAACATTCACGTAATGGAGTGGAAGTATAGTGGTTGTTAAAAATTTCATATTTTTTTAAAATTTTTCAAAAGATGTTGGTAAAATAATTTTCAAAATTTTTTCTTCTGAAATAGGTTTAAAATCAAACGTAGAAATTTTAAATTTGAGCAAAAAGAAAAGTTTCCTTCTATTCTATAGTAGTGCTAAAAAAAGTTTAAAAATTAAAAATTATGTATTTTTAAAATAGGTTTAGAATGCTATGAAACGTGAAAATTTTAAATTTGAGCAAATAAAAAAAAATTCGATCTATTTTAGTGGTAAAACCTTTTTGAAAAATATTGGTGAAAAAAAATTTCAAATTTTTTTTTTCTGAAATACCTAGGTTTAGAATGTCACGAAACGTGAAACTTTTAAATTTGACCATTCTAGTGTTAATTTTTTTTCCAAACTGGTAACAAAATGTTGCAAAATTTTTTTTCCGAAATTGGTTTGGAATATCATGAAAAGTGGAAATTTTAAATTTGAGCTAAAAAAATTTTTTCGGCTGTTCTATGTTAGTGATACATAAATGGATTAAAAATGTTTTCAAATTTTTTAAAAAATGTTTCAAAAACATTTTTAAATTTGTTTGAATAGTTTTAGAATGCCATGGAAACGTGGATAGTTAAAATCTGAACAAAGAAAAAAAATTCTATCTTAGTGGTAAATTTTTTTAGAAATAGTAAAAAAAATTTCTAATTTTTCTTCTAAATAGATTTAAAACGCTATGAAATGTGGAAATTAGAAATTTTAAGAAAAAAAAAAAATTCCATCTATTTTAGTGGTAAACAAATTTTCAAGAATGGTAAAAAAAAATTTTAAATTTTTTTTTTTTTTGAATCAGGCTTAGAATACCATGAAACGTGGAAATTTTAAATTTGAAGAAAGAAAAAAAATATTTCTTTTTAGTAGTAAAAATTTTTTCAAAATACTTCCCTTCGGTATGCGAGGGAAGTAAATATTGGTAAAAAAAATTTTCAAATTTTTTTTTCCTGAAATAGGTTAAGCGTGTCATGAAACGTAGAAATTTGAAATTTGCACAAAAAAAATTTTTTTTCATCTTGGTGAAAAAATTTTCAAAAATGTTTGAAAGAAATTTTCAAAATTTTTTTTTTCTGAAATAGGTTTAGCGCGTCATGAAACGTGGAAATTTTAAATTTGGGCAAAAAAAAATTTTTTTCACTATTTATTCCGTTTAGACGGTCCACCCTGTATATCTTCCAGCGAAATTTCTACCATTTCTTCGCTGATAGTAGCGTCAACTACCTACCAAATTTGACTGCTCTCCGTCAAGTAGTTTTTTAGTAAATGCACCAACAGACAGACAGACAGACAGACAGACAGACAGACGGAATTGAAAAACCTATATTTTCGTAATCTACGTGTTCTGAAACGTCAGAATCCGAAAAAATCTCGGAGGGTGATTTTTTCTCGAATACAATACTTCCCTTCGGTATGCGAGGGAAGTAAAAATTGAAATTTTCTTTGCAATTACTATATTTCTACTACGTGGATGTGGAATTAAAATGAATTTATGGTGTTCTTTGTGGATACGTGAACATTATATAGGTGAGTTACCTAGACCTCTCTACGTAAGACTTGAGGAACATATAAATTGTGCTAGAAGATGAGAATTTTTTAAACACGCATGAGATAACAATCATATGATTTAATGGTGAAGATTCTGGATGAAGGATGCAAATGAATCAAAAGGAAACTTGAGGAATACACTATTAATTCTTTAATCGAGGATTTTGTATCAAATTATTGCGATGTAATTAAATAAAAATAAATACAATTTAATATTTATTTAAAGTTCCTATGGAGTTACGAGAAAAAGCCGCTGCGTAAGGAATCACTACTTCCACATCCAAATCTCTTTAAACGAAAGCATCTTGACATCATATTTTCACTCCAGTTTGTGGACATAATTGCTTACATAATTTTAATAATATAGGAACCCATAAAATAATGTGCTACTTCAATATCTTTTCGACTGACCGACTTTCATTAGGGATGATTGTGGCTGACCAAATTTTTTTGGGAACATTTGCTCTCTTACACAATAATTCTCGATTTTATTTTGCTAACCCCTTTAATAATGGAGTGGGGGTAGTGGAAAGGGTGGCAGATGTCCTAAAAATCTCAAGTTTTGGACTTTTACTACTTTGTTTAAGTTATTTACCCCTTTTGCACCCCCAACTCTTAAACGGAATAATTTCAAAATATTCTAGTTCCAAATTTTAAGTGAATGTCACAGTTTTATGTTATTAACCCTTTTAATAATGGAGTGGGGGTGATGGTGAGGGTGCAAAATGTTATACAAAATTTGAGACATTTGCTTTTACTATATACACCAAATCACAAGTTTCTGGTCTCTTATTAACTTGCATTACTTATTTACGCCTTTGTACCCCTATTTCACTCCAAACTCTTCAAAATATAATCCAGCTCCATATGTCACTATAATATTTGCACCCAGAACTCTTAAACGGAATAATTTCAAAATATAATCTAGTTCCAAATTTTAAGTCAGTATCATAGTTTTGTTACCCTTTTAATAATGGAGTGGGAGTGATGGTGAGGGTGCAAAATGTTATACAAAATTTGAGATATTTGTTTTACTATATACACCAAATCACAAGTTTCTGGTCTCTTATTAACTTGCATTACTTATTTACGCCTTTGTACCCCTATTTCACTCCAAAATCTTCAAAATATAATCCAGCTCCATATGTCACTATAATATTTGCACCCAGAACTCTTAAACGGAATAATTTCAAAATATAATCTAGTTCCAAATTTTAAGTCAATATCACAGTTTTGTGTTATTTACCCTTTCAATAATGGAGTGGGAGTGATGGTGAGGGTGCAAAATGTACAAAATTTGAGATATTTGCTTTTACTATATACACCAAATCACAAGTTTCTGGTATCTTATTAACTTGCATTACTTATTTACGCCTTTTTACCCCCATTTCACTCCAAACTCTTCAAAATATAATCCAGCTCCATATGTCACTATAATATATGTACCAGACAATGTCTCAACTTTATTTTATTAACCTCTTTAGTAACGGAGTGGGGCAAATGTTGACTTCTATTGTAAGTTTATGGACTCTTACCAGCTTAGCAAGACTGCCAGGAAATGACAAGGGCTTTCGTAGGCGTAAATGTATTAACGTTTGGTTAGTAGCACAGTGGTAGGTTACATACCAGTTATCTACATAAGTGCAATTCGGTAAGTTGGAATCATAAAGTTAAACATTTCTACACAACTTTATTTGCAAAGAACTGCGAAGAACATTTTATAGAATCTGCAATATATCGTCAAAGAGTATCATGTTTACTCTAATTAACTATTATTCTAACAAGTTCAATGTCGTTATCTATTTTTAGATGCTAGATATTTTGTAGTAGTATTCAAGAACCATCCTCTGCCTCATCCATTTCTGGCAGAGATTTTCTTTATTAAACTTTTAAATAAATATGTTTACAGAAATGGCAAAACATCTAATAAAGAAAAAGACAATTTAATTGTGTCTTACCGCAAATAAATGATTATAAACAATATTTTAACACAATGAATTTTCAATTAAAATTAAACTTTTTACTAAAATAAAGGTGGCATATGTTGAAAATAAATGAAAATAAATTCTTTAATGACAATTTTAATTTTATTTGAAAAAGAGGCAATAATTTTATTAATTTCTCTCTGAGCAAGCATTAGCGTTTAGTTACATGAATAAACGCAGTTTAAAATTTCATTTAACAATATTAATATTATTTTTTGTCCATATCAATATAATTAATGTCCTGGCATTATCCCCCATTTTTCCAGAATGACACTGAAATTCGTTACTGCTTTGTTTAGAATTTAATGACTTTTAGGCTTCATAATTTTCACATTTTGTGTATAGCCAGTGTAATGATTTCTTAATTTAATTAAATCCTGTTTAACATGACGGGTTAATTAATTCAAAAGCCTTCTGCTTCTTAAATTAATCGCTTCCTTCAGTCAAATTTGTATTTGAAATTCTCAAGCTTGCAGGCTTTATTCTTATCTCTGGAACGATTTATTTAATAATGAATTATTGCGTATATACAGAAAGTGTTTAGATAAGCCTGAAGCCATATTTTTTATTGAGTAATACTTGATAAAACATGTAATACCTCAAGCGCGCACCACACCCCGTGATCGTGATGATTATAGTTAGGACATTCAAGTTGGGAGTTGTTAATCCAATAATACAAAAGATGGTGTATTCGCTCCGGAATAGCGTTAATTAAGTATTTCTCAACAGTTAGTGTAAAGAAGATTAAAAATCGCTCTATAAGAAAGCACAATACCTTGACATCCAGATTTCCCATCCAACTCTCTTTAAGCGAAAACATTGCGATAGTACATTTTCACTCCAGTAGTATGTGTATAATAATAAATTGACCATAGAATTATAATAATACTGTTGTGCATTATACCCACTAAGAATTGGAGACTGTACGCCCATGACTACTAACTAACTGAAATTAAGTAAAAATGGTAAGGCAACCAGTCGTGCACGCCATCACTGAGACAATAGTATGCTTTCTGGAAATGGGTAGAAAGAGATCGAGTTTTCTGGACTGTAGTGGGAGAAGATTCTCGATTTGGTTCTAGATGACTCTGGAAGCGTTTTTAGAGTATATAAGGCGAAATCAATGGCGAGAAGTTCGGAACAGAGAAGTTGAAAGGTGATAAGTGAGAGGTTAGAAATCCGAGGTGACAGAAATACACAAGTAGTAAACATTGTTAATGATTATTTTAGTAAAAGTGTAGTTTATTTAAGCAAACTGTTGTATAGTTATCAGTAAATTATTAAATAAAGTGTTAGTGGTTACACCTTGTTAAAATTATTTGACACCCACGGAATCATACGGGGTGTTTCCAAAGGGGGGAAATACGCGACAATTTGGTGTCAGAAGCGGAATTTTAACAGGATTTTAAGAGGATTTTTCAGAAGTGATAAAGACTATAAACAACACTTTCTCTCGTGTAGTTAAGTGCATTTTCGCGAAATTTCTAGAACTTTTCTATTTGGACAGTAGTTGGATAGTGACAAAGAGTTTCTCGTGCTGTTTCACGATTTCTGTGGACAATTCCATTACCGATATTGACGTGATTGTTAAATTTTACTGATTTTATCGTAATTATATGCCGGTAACGACCAGAAGCATGGCATCTAAGAAAGAAATATAGGACTTATTCGTACAAATGCAAAAAATGATGATGGACCAAGAAAAGAAACGCCAGGAAGAAAAAGAAGAACAGGAAAGAAAACGCCAGGAAGATAAAGAAGAACAGAAAAGAAAACGCTTGGAAGAGAAAGAGGAGCGGGAAAGAAAACGACAAAAAAAAGAACAATAACGTCAACAGGCGAAAGAAGAACAAGAACGGAGACGTCAAGGAAAAACAAGAAGAAAAGAAACGACGTCAAGAGGAAAAACAAAAAGAGGAGAAACGGCGACAATAAGACAATGACAAATTAGGGAAAATTATAGAAATCCAACAGAATGCCATCTTCGTAATGGCTGAAGAACTCAAAAATTAAGTCAAAACAGAAGTAAGCCAAGTCAAAGGAGAAGTAAGTGAAGCCAAAGAAAAAGTACATAAGGTCAAAGGAAAAGTAGACAAGTTTGTGGAAGTCAAAGGAGAAATAGACCTGCTTAAAAGACAGTTAAGGGATAGAGGAAACCAGCAAGTGGTATCATCAGGTCAGCGAAGGGAGGTTTTACCTCCCTTCCTTGATGGTCAAAGTTCCTGGATGATCTACAGGAGACGGTTTGAGGCAGCAGCGAGTGCAAACAACTGAAATGACGAGGAAAAGGCTATGGCATTAGTCCTGGCTTTAAGAGTCCAAGCTTTGGAGTTGCTCCAGACAATTCCGTTAGACCAACAACGGAACTCTAGAGTTTTAGAAGCCGCTTTAAATCTACTGTATGACGATCAACACCTTGCCCAAGTATATCAGGCCCTGCTGAAATTGTGCGTTCAAAAAGCTGGTGAGAGTCTGCAAGAATTTGAAGCTGCGGTGGAAAGACTGGCACACTTAGCAGATCCTAATGCGCTGAAAGAATTCCAAGACCAACCGGCAATAGAGGCTTTTCTGGATGGTATACAAGATGATGAGATCAGGCGAGTCCTCAGGTTATCTCGATAACAGAACAGCAGCGAAGCGTTGGTGCGAGCACTCGAGGTGGAAGCTGTCTTTAAGGATACTCCGAGTCCAAGAGTGCCGAGCTGTGATTATCGAAAAATCACAGCTAGAAGAGGGAAGCCAGAACCCTATCTTGATCCAGATGCAGGACATAAATAAAATTATCAGTCAATTATTGGTAAAATCGAATCCGCCAAGAAGGCAGGGAACCCAACAAAATAGGGAAAAACCAAGTGGGGGCATTAAATGCTGCAACTGCGGCAAAGTAGGGCATATTAAACGAGACTGTCGACAGCAGAACTCGAGAAGAGTAAATGCTGGAAAGGTTGAAGATACTCAGAATAGAAGTGATGGAAGGCCAAGTGGATGGCGTACGAAATGTTATAGGTGCGGAGAACTAGGACATATCCAGCTATAATATCCACAGACGAGCTTGGAGGGAGTAGAGGCCGATGCTGTGAAGCTGAGGGGAAAACTAGATCAAGCCGGTACCAGAGAGGCTGTGACAGATAGGGAACATGGTACCCCTAGAGAAGTAAAGATTTCCCAGCTTTGAAGCATTCCTCTATTACAAGGATGTGAAAATAAAAAGGAATCTCAGAAATAGGCAGATGCTTTATCCGAAAGGACATGCAAGGAAGATTGCAAGTACTGCCACCAGAGCAGTCAACACTGTCAAGGTGGAGGTGCCGGATGACAGGAGAGATGAAGTGCTCAGACAAGAGCAACTGAACGATGCGAGAATTGGGCCTATATTGAGAGGCAAAGAAGGGGTAACTCGTCCAAAATGGAAGTATATTTCAGACAGAAGAGTGGGACGGGTCATGAACGGGCCGTTGCGGAGAGCATGAGAAAACCCAGATGGAAAGCAGGTGGTTATGCGTCTAGTGATTCCCATGTGTCGAGTGGCGAAGGTGCTTCGGGAAGTGCACAATGGAACATCCGAACGAACGATTTTATCGAATAAAAAGTCATCAGGATGTGGAGACTTGGTGTCGAAAATGCAAGATTTGTGCAGCCAGTAAGGGACCACAGACTAGAAGTAGGGATGAAATGAACCAGTTCAACGCCGGAGCTTTTTCAAGAGGTTGGCTAACGATATAGCGGAACCATCACCAACCAGTGACCGCATGAAGGCTCGATATGACCGGAAGGATATTTCTAAAGGGTTCATCAAGATGGGAGAGCTGGTTTGGCTGTGCAACCCACAGCGAGGGAAAGGAAAGCCACCGAAACTACCTTGGGATGGACCGTACACTGTTACTACCCGAATTAATGATGTCGTCTGTCAGATTCAGCAAAGTACAAAGTACAAGATGAAGATCGTGCATTTGTATAGATTTGCGGAATACACTGATGATTCTGAATTGCCTGAATGGGACGATCAGGCTTAAGGAGGGGACAGTGTTATACATTACATCCCCTAAGAAGTGGAGACTGTACGCCCATGGCTACTATCTAGCTTAAATTAAGTAAACATGGTTAGGCAACCAGCCATGCCAGCCATCTCTGAGGCAGTAGTATGCTTTCTGGAAATGTATAGAAAGAGAGTTTTCTGGAGTGTAGTGGGAGAAGATTCTCGATTTGGTTCTAGATGACTCTGGAAGCGGTTTTAGAGCATATAGAGAGAAGAGAGAAGTTGAAAAGTGATAAGTGAGAGGCTAGAAATTCGAGGTGACAGAAATACAAAGTAGTGAACATTGTTGATGGTTAGTTTAGCAAAGTGTAGTTTATTTAAGGAAAATATTGTGTTAGTGGTTACTCCTTGTTAAAGTTATTTGAGACCCACGGATTCATACAAGGTGTTTCCAAAGGATGCCAATACGATATTTAAAATGGTCTGTCAAACCCTTTTCGACCGGGCGATCGACCTACAGTGGTCAATTTGTCAATATAAGGAAGAATATATTACGTAAATGAAATCTATCCAACACTCGCAATTAATATTTATGCTACGCCGCTACCTTAATAACCAGGACATTATGAACCAAGAAATTATTTGGAATATACCATTCATGTTCAAAGTTGTGACCCTATAAAGTATTTAGGTTGGTCCATGGCAGGAAATTTACCATTGATACTAGTCCAAGCAAGTTGTTAAGTGTATTCGAGAATTTGAAACTACTGTTGTGTGCTGTTAACACCTGTCTCCAGCTATCGAGAAAATGTCACGAGGTATGTATACTATTGTAAACAATCACATTACTGATTTATTTCGCGTAAGCCTGGCATTTGTGCACTTATAGCTTTTAAAAATAGTTTCAGAAAGTTTAATCGAAAGTGTAGTATCTTACAGGTTAATATCTGTACTTTCAAATATGTAATGAAAGTTTACCAACTTGCTCTTCTGTTATAATATATTTTTAATTTCATTACAGATGTGGTCATTTCCGTAAGAGAATATCTGTATTTGATTTCCTGCGGAATAAAAGTTATTAGGTGCTGTAGCATCTGTAAGGGCAATCGAAGGTGATTTTAAGAATTTGCATTGAACAAAATTATTTTCAATTTGACGGTGAATTTTATAAACAAAAAGACGGCTTACCAATGGGTTCCCCTATTTCTCCGTTGTTAGCAGAGATATTTATGGCAAACTTTGAAAATGTAATTTTTAGTAGTAATAGCAACCTAAATGTACATGTTTTCTATTGGACTCGTTATGTTGATGATATTTTTTGCATATGGACCGGTACAGAACGGAATTTAAGTAGTTTCCTTAATTTATTGAATTCATTTAATAGTAAAATACAGTTCACATTAGAGAAAGAAAAAAATGGTCAATTAAACTTTTTAGATATGAATATTAAAAAACATCGTAATCAATTAAAATTTAGTATTTATCGAAAACCCACTACAACAGACACAGTCATACATTATAATTCACAACAATCTTGGCAAATTAAACTCTCTCCCTTTCATAGCCTAATACATAGACTCACAAATTTCCCCTTAGACCAATATGAGTTTAATAAAGAATTAAACATAATCAAACAGATTGCAATAAATAATGGATATAAGGAGTCACTAATAGAGAACATGGTGAAGTGAACCAAATATTTCGAAAATTAAACTTTCAAGCGAAAATATGTGTAAGAAATCTCAACCTCTTTTTCATAGACTAGTTTAATGAGAACCCACTCAATGGGGTACGTAGAAAAAAATTCACCCCCGATTATAGTGCAGGTTCCCGATAATAAAATGTTTTTCAAGATGCCTATGCACCGGATATAACAATCAATAACTATACAAAATTTCAGCCATATAGGCCTTATATTTTCTGAGAAACACACCTGTGACATACGTATGGACATGACGAAACTATAATGCGAGTATTACCAATTTATAGCAAAATATAACCGTTTAACAACAATTTTATGGAATAGAAACAAATGAAAATATATTACCAGAAAATACTAGTAATTTATTCAAACTTTTACAAAATACTTATTACAAATAAGTTTAAAACATATATCTTTCTTATATCAATTATAACAAAGAATATGCACATTATGAACAGTACAACTGTTATCATAATGTTATTTTTAATTTAAATTATCCTGCTCAATGAAACCCAAAGATAATCAAAACAAAAGCACTTACTTGATTATCTTTGGGTTTCATTGAGCAGGATAATTTAAATTAAAAATAACATTATGATAACAGTTGTACTGTTCATAATGGGCATATTCTTTGTTATAATTGATATAAGAAAGATATATGTTTTAAACTTATTTGTAATAAGTATTTTGTAAAAGTTTGAATAAATTACTAGTATTTTCTGGTAATATATTTTCATTTGTTTCTATTGTTATAGAGCTTTTACAGTTCCAGGAAGTTGCATTTGCATATAATTATATTGAATTTTATGGAACATGACTAATTAATAATTTGTGCAAATAAATAACAATAAAAATTAAAATAGTTATTTATCCATTATGTATTTTTACATTTACGTGACTATTTTTGGAATACTGTAAAAGTTTTTATGTGGTTTAATTTTAAAAGGAATTATTAATTCGTACTTTCTGGACAATTCTGAAGAACGGACTGAGGGATGCGATCTTACTTCAATACATTTTCACGATTCACGGTTCTGTCACAAATTTACGAAAACCTGTCTCTTTGTCATAAAAAATTCAGTAGAAACATCATGGTGTCGGAGCCACGTGTTAACATAATACCTATCAACCTTGCTCAAATTTGGAAAGGACCATTTTTTGTTATTTCAAACAATTCTGAGGATGAAGAAACTAATTGTCGAGAATTGTTTCACTGGTATGAATTGGAGTCACCCTAGTACATATTTACAAAGGAGGTGCGTAATGATCAACATTTTTTCGCCCAACACAATCATGAAAATTGAAATTTTTTATTTGATCCATTCTTTTATATTTATTTTTAATTTTTGCATTCAACATTATGCTTAGATAAAATTGATATAAAATATCCTAGAGTAAATTGCATTAACAATGCCTCAACATAGCATATTTGTTAGTTTTCTAACATTTTCGACGTTCTTTCGAGCTTTCAATGGCATTTCATTATAAAGTGCACCATAAACCACTACAATTTTTTTTCTCATAATAGTAGAGTATATAAGCTTCTTTCTAAGCGTGAATTAATTTTTGTAGGTTACGCGGCAAGTTACAAGATTATTTTTAGTTTCATAAGTTGCTTATTATTAATTTCATTATAAAGGAAAAACTTGCAGCATTGGCATACAGTATGCCAAAGTTATCAACGCCTCAAGTTGTGTTATGTTGGCTTTAACAAAGTTCGTCGAAGTTACCAGGACAGCGAGTCGTGTTAGCTGATATTGGAAACTTGTACATTAGATAGTCATTCAATACAGTACATTACTTAACAATAGCTGAATTAATAAGTCCAATATTTACGACACTACGTGTTTGATATTAAAATTTTAGGGCATTTAAAAGTTGAGAAGTAAATTCTCGAAATGTTTATAATATATGAACTAACGTGCAATTACCTGATACATTCATATCAGCTAGATACATGATTAATACTGGTCCTTAGAGTATGGCAGACAACAAAATAGCCCAGGCGGTGTAGTTAATTTTGTCTATAAATTTCAAACATGTTCGGAGGCAGAAGATTAAATTTTTTATGAGCTCCTTGAAGTGTAATTATTAAGATAAGATTGCATGATTTCCAGACCGGAAACATTGAATAAAAATAGCACAAATTTTTTTTTCAAAATTCTTAACATGAGTCGATGTATGGGGAAATAAAATATATTTTCGCATTTCTAAGAAAAAAAAATTCTACCAATTTTACTTCCCTCGCATTATTAAAGTCACAACTTTATTATTATTATTATTATTATATACAGGGTGCGCCAAAGTTCTGATTTTGGTCGATTACGGCTGTATTTGAAATGGTGGAAATATATTGTCTATAGATTATTTTCTTGATTTTCAATTCTGAATAACCAGAAAATATGTACAATTATACAGGGTACTCCGTTTTCGTTGTCCGAGCAACAACTTCGTTATTTTAAATGGAACACCCTATATTTTTTTCCTTTATCGAGTTACCCATCTAATTATATTCATAATTCTATTAAGGTGGTAGGTACTTAAAATGAACCGTTTACGATATAAAAAAGATTTTTTGACAAAAAGTGAGGTTTGCGGATAAGTTTTTGAGTACCTCTGATTTCATAGACAAGAGAGTTTTCAAAATTCTGCTTATACTGTTATGTTGAGCATATTAAGGGCTAGTAGGGCAGAAACATTATTAATATTAATCTTATACAGAGTGCTGAAAAAATTGAGTTTAATGTTTCGCTAATAAAAAAGGCCGTAATTCAATTTTTTCAAATGGGACGTACTATTTTCAGTTCTGTCATCTAATGAAGTGTTAAATTATCTTTCCATTGATATATCATAGTAGGTATTTATCTTTAGGATTTGCATAGATATTAAGGTTAATTGTCTGGATCAGTCATTTTTCTTGCTGGAACTTCATGAGGTTTGTACTGCACTTCACCAGTTTCGATAAATCTGTCTCTAAGATTACTAAATGCAGGTTCTAAAGGGTGTCTCCTTTCAGGATATCTGGTTTTATAGACTCGGGATGCTAAGAGGCTGTTCCTTGAGCACTCCCCCAGAATAAAAATCATGTCAACCATTTCTTCCCGCGAATAATTCATATTTAATATAATTATATGCAAATGCAACTTCCTGGAACTGTAAAAGCTACTAGTATTTTATTAAAGACAATCAAAACAAAAGCACTTACCGATATAGCAGTAACACAAAACTTTAGAACATCCACAGACACGTGTTTTGACATCTATGTCTCTTCGGTGCGGCTTTTTCTAAAGTTCACAATCAACTGAAATATGTAAGCAAATACTCGTGTTATAACTATCAAAGGATTACCAGAACAGGATATTAAAAATTAAAATTAGATTATAGGAAATTCCCCGTAAAGGGATAATTATCAATATAATTATATGCAAATGCAACTTCCTGGAACTGTAAAAGCTACTAGTATTTTATTAGCTAATAAAATACTAGTAGCTTTTACAGTTCCAGGAAGTTGCATTTGCATATAATTATATTGATAATAAAATATAAAAATAATTAATAAAATACTAGTAGCTTTTACAGTTCCAGGAAGTTGCATTTGCATATAATTATATTGATAATTATCCCTTTACGGGGAATTTCCTATAATCTAATTTTAATTTTTAATATCCTGTTCTGGTAATCCTTTGATAGTTATAACACGAGTATTTGCTTACATATTTCAGTTGATTGTGAACTTTAGAAAAAGCCGCACCGAAGAGACATAGATGTCAAAACACGTGTCTGTGGATGTTCTAAAGTTTTGTGTTACTGCTATATCGGTAAGTGCTTTTGTTTTGATTGTCTTTAATAAAATACTAGTAGCTTTTACAGTTCCAGGAAGTTGCATTTGCATATAATTATATTAAATATGAATTATTCGCGGGAAGAAATGGTTGACATGATTTTTATTCTGGGGGAGTGCTCAAGGAACAGCCTCTTAGCATCCCGAGTCTATAAAACCAGATATCCTGAAAGGAGACACCCTTTAGAACCTGCATTTAGTAATCTTAGAGACAGATTTATCGAAACTGGTGAAGTGCAGTACAAACCTCATGAAGTTCCAGCAAGAAAAATGACTGATCCAGACAATTAACCTTAATATCTATGCAACTCCTAAAGATAAATACCTACTATGATATATCAATGGAAAGATAATTTAACACTTCATTAGATGACAGAACTGAAAATAGTACGTCCCATTTGAAAAAATTGAATTACGGCCTTTTTTATTAGCGAAACATTAAACTCAATTTTTTCAGCACTCTGTATAAGATTAATATTAATAATGTTTCTGCCCTACTAGCCCTTAATATGCTCAACATAACAGTATAAGCAGAATTTTGAAAACTCTCTTGTCTATGAAATCAGAGGTACTCAAAAACTTATCCGCAAACCTCACTTTTTGTCAAAAAATCTTTTTTATATCGTAAACGGTTCATTTTAAGTACCTACCACCTTAATAGAATTATGAATATAATTAGATGGGTAACTCGATAAAGGAAAAAAATATAGGGTGTTCCATTTAAAATAACGAAGTTGTTGCTCGGACAACGAAAACGGAGTACCCTGTATAATTGTACATATTTTCTGGTTATTCAGAATTGAAAATCAAGAAAATAATCTATAAACAATATATTTCCACCATTTCAAATACAGCCGTAATCGACCAAAATCAGAACTTTGGCGCACCCTGTATAGGTTTAGGAGGTCGCGAAACGTGAAAGTTTTAAATTTAAGCTAAATTAATTTGTATCATTATCTATTCTCTTCAGTCAGTCCTCCCTGTATATTTTCCAATGAAATTTTAACCATTTCTTCACTGGCAGTACCGGTAACTACCTACCAGAGACTCTTCTCCGCCAAGTAGTTTCTTCGTTAATGCGCACAAACAGACTAACAGACAGACAGACCGATGGAATTAAAATATCTTTATTTTCTTGATCCACATGGTCTGAAACGTAGAAATCCGCAAAAATCTCAAAGGGTGATTTTTGCTCGAATACAATACTTCCCCTTGCCATCCGAGGGAAGTAAAAATATATCGTTATTGCGAGACAATTCCTTTCTCACAGATTTTTTTTATTTCTTTGCCTCTACATGTGATTATTATACATAAACAAATATCAGCAGTATGTATACTAACCTCTGTGCTTTGTAGAACAGTGCACTGCAGCCTAAGCCCTGATCCTGGTTTTAGGTACTTCTCTGAGGGCCCTTGAATTTCAGCTTTTGCCTCTGAAAAAGAAATTGTATGTTAGTATAAAGTTTGTACAAATTATTAGAAAGGTTCAGTAGTTATAAAAAATTTGAAAATGAATATTGTTCGTAACAAAATTTCGAACAGATATATTGTACGAACTCATCATGTTGTAATTTAAATTCATTATGCAGTGTACTTAGATTATTCAGAACAGAAAAATTCTTAGATCCAGTTCTATTAATTTTTCTATACAACATTTGTGTACATAATAATCGTATCATGAGGAAAACAAACTAGCTAAGTAGCTTGTATTTTTAGAAGATCGGTAATATACAGGTTTAAAATGATCAGGATCAATATTGTTGGATGGAACGCCACGACTGATTTAATTCTTTTTAATTTTCTTACTACTTACAGAAACTTTCTAGAATGAGGGTAATATTAAATATCATATATTAGATACAGTTCTTCCAATAATTTTTTTAATTAATATTATTTAATTTAATATGTTCTGTTTAGCGTGAGAAACAATTAGTCAGCTTGATTTCTCTTCCATCATCAATACTATTTTTATTATTCTATATACAAACTTAAAAGTGTCCCTCATTTAAATACTTAGGTGTAACTCTCTCTTCAAACGGACGGTGCAGAGAGGATATTTCAAATAAAATAGAGCAGGAGGGAAGAGCAATCAGCCAATAATTAAACTCTCTGTTATGGAGCAAAAATATAAACAAAAAAACTGAGACAAGCTCGATCAAAACTATTGTACAGACAAAGAGAGTATTACCACATACGGCTCCTAAACATGGGAATTGAATAAAACGGATTATCAGAAATTACTAGACCCTGAAATGTACTTTTGGAGAAGTGCGATTACCTCAAAATTAGACAACGTTAGACATTATAGAATACGTGAGATCATGAACGTGAAAGAAAGTATCCTAGACACAATCAATATCAAAAAACTGATATGGTATGGGTGCCTCCAACGTATGGAAGGCAACAGGTGGCCCAAAAGAGTATTGAACTGGATACCGCCGAAACGAAAAAGAAAGAGGAAGACCACCGAAAACCTAGAAGAATGATGTGGAAGAAGCCATGTAAGCCGAGGGACTCCAAGAAGGAGATTGGAAAAATAGGAATTATTGGAAGTAGAGATGCGAGAAGCGGCAAAGACCGTAGAGAACTCGCTTTGTATATACATAAACTTAAACACTTCGGCAAGCTAGGAAACACCTATTTGGTTCGAATAATAACAAATTAGACAAATTCTTCATATTACATTATTTCTAGTGCGTATATCTTTTTTGTATCAGCACTGCCAAAAGTAGGCATTTTAACATTTGCTAACTATGTCAAAAATGTAATTTTATAACGCTAGTGTTAAAAGTATATTTAACATTTATAATGCATATTATTATATATTGAGCTTTATTTTCAAAAATGATTACATTTAGATTTAATTAGTATTAGTGTGGATGGTACAATTAGAATAGTTGAAAATTGAAATATCACGATCATTGATCAGGCTTAGCTAGTGTAGCTGTGGCACCTGTGGCAGAAACATTGCGGTCGGTGTGTTGGGAATGTTAATGTCATTTGGCTAAGTTTTCATCGCAATACTGGTTCTTATTCTCCCTCATTTTTCTATATATCTCTCCTCCACCATACTGGACTTCCACCCCCATATTCATAATAGTTGTAAGATTTGCAGCAGTATCAGCAGGCAAGGTGGCCGATGACCGGCGAAAACAGTAACCTGTATATAAATGAGGATCCGGAAGTTTAAGAAATTAAGCAATATCGGCAGGCATTCTCTCGAACGTGTTCATTTCAACTGGATTCGACACAAACAAGAGCAATGGTAGTGATGCTGTGCCTGCCACCACTAGACATGTATCTAGAAGAGGTCGCCCTAACTACTATGGCACGCCTCTAATCCGTTGGTATACAGCCAAACATAGGATGTGGAGCGACCAGATGCCAGCTGTGGAATGAGGCAATCAAACAGGTGCCACTTCTGCAGGTACGCGCAAATGGTATTGCTCCACAGTTCATCTTTGATAGACCCTATGCAATACACACCAACAGTAGCAATAGGCTGTCAGTGAAGGAACAGTTAACATCTTCACAGACGGATCGAATAAGAAAGAAGGAACAGGTTGTGGGGTATACTCCAGCAATCTGCAAATTCAAATTAAATGATCTATGGACAAACAAGCCAGTATAACACAAACAGAACTGGCGGGAATAACCATAGCCGCAAAAAAAAATTCTCGTAGACAAATAACGGGAAAAACAATCAGAATCTACACTGATAGTAGACAATCACTACTGGCCCTACAGAGACGCAAAATAGCAACAGGATCAGTTTGGGAATGCCATCAAGCACTTGTGGGCACCTCCTGCATGAACAGTATCATTATATGCTGGGTCAAAGGGCATGCACAGTGCAGAGGCAACAGGAAAGCTGACAGTCTGGCTAAGAAGGCAACCAGTCTAAGTATACTTGGCCCTTCTAACACATTGCCGACCTCAACAATAATGATAATGATTAAAGGAAACACCCACAGAAAATTTAGAAAACTGTGGGATGAAACTCATAGTTGTCAGTTGGCCAGGGATCTGCTTAGATATCCCGACAAGGATACAACGATGTCCAGGAAGAACCTGCGCTTCGCGACAGGAATTCTTACTGGTCATTGCCAGCTAAGAAAGCACCTTTATAGCATGAAGTTAAACGACACACCCCTATGCAGAGGCTGTGAACGAGACTGTCCAACACGTACTCTGTGAGTGCTCGGCAGTCTCCTCTAGCAGAGAATCCATTTTGGGAGAACGTTGGCCTACTTTGGCCGACTTGAGGGATATTCCCCTAGCCAGCATCACCACCTTCTTCACAAGATTAGGATGGTTGGAGGTCTAGGTGGAATCTTGTATCCCTCGGGAGGATGTGCAAGGGACCCAATGGGGCCTAGGTGCTGCGGTCACTCTTTGTGACTGCACTCCCACAAACTCCAAACTCCAAACTCGAACCCAACTGCTCCTCAGTCAGTACTTTTGTATTTTGGTCTGTATCCTTCGCTTTTCCTTTTGAAAAACGCAATAAGCTTATAATACTTGCTCCTTATATTCAGCATTGGCTTGACAATAAAGTAGTTCTATCAAATTGTTGAAGATACTGCAAAGTACGCCAAGAATACATTTTTATTATTTTTGCCTGATACACTTTTACTTATGCATCATTTCATAAAACGATTATAGGCAATCTCAAACTGTTGCCTTAACAAATTACAAGTAACCACATTAGCAGTTTTTTCAATTTCTAATAGATTATTACACATTTCTTAACAAATTCTAACCAGTTTAAACTGAGATAAACTACAGTTGAACGAGATGTAGTGATTTTAATTAATTGTTATTTATAAACAAAGAAAGAGGCAAACAAACAAATTTTCATTACCTTAATTACAGTGAACTTCTCACAATGCCTTGATTGTCTAACTTCATGACACAATGTTGTTTTTGACAGACAAATACAAATAAATTTTTTCCAAATTTTGCAATAATGAGTAGGTAGATATTGTGTCTTTAAAATCTGATTTTCTATGATGTTTTTAGTAGTGTTCACACAAAAAATAGTATGTGAATATACGTGTTAGTGGTGATTTTATTTTGTTCGTGAGGTTGCTTGATTCGCTTCGCTCATTCCGCAAACTTCCCCACTCACAAAATAAAATATCACTTCTAACACTTACATAATAAATAACTTTATGGGCATTCCTTATTTAATCAGTGTTAAAACATATACCACAAACTGATTAAAATTTCTAACAGTTTATTCTGGTAAAATATAAAAATTATACAACACAGGAAACATATGTCCATGTGAAAAATTGGTGAACTATATAACATTATTGTATACTTTTTACTGCGCCATTCAATAAAATGAATGGAAAACTTAATTCCATACTTTGACTGTATACATAACAGTATTTTAAACAATTCCAATTAAAAAACTAATTTCAATTTCTGTTTTAAATTACACTGTGATAATGCGATATTTCAGTTGATTGAAGGCAAATTTTTAAACCCATGCAACTTGAATAATAACACTAAAATTTCAAGATATTTCCATGTTGACAACAGTGACAGCATTTGTAAGAAAGGAAATCGTATCTACTTAAAATATTACATCTACTCTTAACAAGTAGGTTCATTATAATTCTTGGTCGATCCACAGAAGTGCACTTTAGTTTAAAGTTATATTACGAGTTTCACTCACTCAATAAATCTTGATTTAAAGCATATCTAAGATACTTACATTAAACCTTTCAATGTATTATACATACTACATATTACGTTTCAGTAGAAATGAGATTAATACAGGTTTATCATTCAAATTTAATATAGAGTTATCGACTATGACAAAATAACTTCCTAAATCATATAAGTGTAAACTGACTTGTAGTAATCATGTTACGTTGTTGTTATCAGAAATAAGAAGCAGATTTTAAGTTCATTACTAGCACATTAATTAAACTCCAAGTCAAATACTGAAATTAATTGTAGATTTAGAAAGAAAGAGTTGGTTGATTGGTCTTCATCACCAGCTCTAACCTATGTATCAGATTTCACAGCCTTGATAAGACCTCCTTAGTTTAGCTATGAGCATTTGGTTTTCCTCGTCAAATAGTTGGAATCTCAGTCTTGTTAGTCCTAGTCATAGCACAAGGAGTAAGTTTACCCCTTGACAGAATCTGCATATTGCGTCCTCTGCCAGATCCATTAAACTCATATGTCTAGTATTTCTAGTAAGCCGACATTTAGAAGACCCACAATTATCCTAACGATCTTTCTATTTTAGTACTGTGGTAGTCTAGTATATTTAGAGCAAAGTTCTTGAAAAAATGCACTAATCGAAATTTTTGCCCAAAGTGAAAGGGGGACATAGGTAGAGTCCAAAACCAAAAACTCGGGACTGTACCTACTGGCTTCCGGTTGCCATCTTGGAAAACGCGAATGACGTTGTATCTCCGTTCCTGGTCGTTTTCTCGGAAAATTTATACGAACTAGAGTTGTAGAAAATCACTTTTGTTTCATTTTTAAGTTAACTCCTTTTTTGTAGGATTGATATTGTAAAAGTTACAGCTGTTTGAAAAAAAATTTGTTTTCCTATTAATTATTTAACTACTAAACGAAGTTTCTGTGGCTGCTAGTTTTAAAGTCAGTCCTACGCATAATTAAGGTCTCACATACCCAAGCGCTAAGCTGTGCGAATTCGAGCCCATATTGCCCCTCCATTGCATTCCTTGGCGGTGCGTGTTCGATACTATCAAAAAGATTTAAAAAATAATAAATTTTTTCTTCATTTTTGGTCTCCTTCAAAAATTTTGAACGCTACAAGGTTATAAAATATATGAATTTATTATAAACCCTGAACTACTTTTACTAACGTATATATTTCGGATGAATTCAACAAATTGTGTGCTTTAAAAAACAATGTTACTATGAAATAGCATTTGTTATATATTCTATTCGACATCCTTGTTATTGTCTATGCATAACACATTAAATACAGATTTAATGAAATAAATGCTGTACATAATTACAACCCAACTAATAGAAACTATGAAATACATAACAAGTTTGAACTTTAATAATTATGTGCAAAGTATAATTAGTCCCTACAGTTGATGAAACAGAAATTTCATAATTCTAATAAAATCTTGAAATTTTGACATAAATTACAGAAACATTCGTTTTTGCATAATATATTCACAATGTATAATATAGTACAATATAATTAATGTGACATACTGCAACGAAATGTAAAATTATAAATCAGCTAATATTGTTGAATCTACGCACGAGACCATCTATCTATAAGACAAGCTCGGCAGACACAGATGTCTGATCTGGCCCTATATAAAAAAAAATCAAAATTTTTGTTACACCAGGCCATAGTGGACACATTTTTCGTAAAACTGGTTAATTTCCTAGACCGCAGCGGTCATTTTAGCGGACACAAATAAATAGGCGGACACCGCGCCATGCTGTCGATACGGATTGACGAGTCCGTCCTGGCCTCTAAAATACATATAATTTTAAGTCACCCTCAGCATACCACAGCGGTCACAATGGCGGACACAGCTTTCAAAATTTATGTAAATTTTTTTATTAAGAACCCATGTCATATACGCCATTATACAGGGCCATGACCGGCAACCTTCGAATGTGAGTGTCCGCTGACCAATGCTAATGGCTAAGTAAGGTATACACCGGTGACCGCATTGGCCTGATCTAACTGTAGCTTATCAGACACCGGTGTCCGCCATGGCGCTGAATGTGTTAATTATGCTTCCATAATTTTTATTTAGAGTTTTACACCCGGAAATTGCATTTAGTAGTTGAGAAATTAATAAGAAAACAACTTTTTTTTTCTTCAAATAGCTGCAACTTTTACAATATCAATCCTACAAAAAAAAGTTAAATTAAAAATGAAAGAAAGCATGAATTTTTCCAAGTCTAGTTCTTATAAATTTTCCAAAAAAACAAACACAATTGGAGATACAACATCATTCGCGTCTGCCAAGATGGCGACCGGAAGTCAGCAGGTACAGCCCCAAGTTTTTTGTTTTAGACTCTATCCATGTCCCCCTTCTACTTTGGGCAAAAATCTCGATTAGTGCATTTTTCCAAAAACTTTACTACGTTTTCTGTCTAAATAGGCTGGAGTATAGGTCTTCCGTAAACGTCGATCATTCTGTAATAAACATTTCGGCCTGTCACTGTTAAAAGTCAGAAAGAGTGTTAGAACATATTCACGCTTATCTAGTGAGAATAATATTAAGAGAAAGTTGCTTTGTTTGTGGATAAGTTTGATCTTAAGCCATGGCGACTGCCACATACGAGGTTTTTTTTTACTAATAAAAGTACCTATATAGTGGACAGTGAATAATTTTTTCAAAAAATATTGAAGAACAAGATGGTAGGGTTATGGGCCCATAATTTTCAGTTCGGTTTGCATTGCCTAAACGATTTTTTCCTGGCATATCAATTGCTCGTTGTTTACTCTTCTCGATTATTTCTCATCTCTTAATTGAAAAATTGTCCAGAAACGTGGGTGGGGTGGCGCAATCAAAAGTAATTCAAAATGCGATTTTTCCCTGGCTTATCAATTGCTCGTTGTTTACTCGTTACTGCTCATGCACTCTTTATGTTTGCGTGTCAGTTTTTAATTGACGAATTATCCAAAAACCTAAGTGGGTAGCGAGAAATGATTCTTTTCTGACTACTCTATTGTGTATCATTTGATCTATACTGCTCGAGTTTTCTTTTCATTTGCTTCTCATATTGCTTCCTTTTTCGTCGTGAAAAATTTCGACAATCAATTATCAAATCAATCATTTCACATTTCTGGCCATTTTTGCAATTAACTACCGATTAGTTAACGAGAATATTGCAAAAGTAGTGACGCGCAATCGATTAGCCAGACAAGAACCGTTTCTCGAAAGCATTTTGACTGTGTCACCTCTACCCACTTACGTTTGTGGACAGGTTTTCTTTTAAAAAATGACAAGCAAACGAAAAGAGTGTACGAGCAGCAACAAGCAAACAACCAGAAATCGATGTCAAAAATAAATCGTTTTTGAAGGAGTTCTGATTGCGGCACCCCCACCTACTCAAGCTTCTGGTCAATTTTACTTCCACATCCACGTAGTGGATTGGAAGTATAGTAATCGTTAAAAAATTTTCAAAAATTTTTATTCGTGAAATAGGTTTAAAATGTCATGAAACGTCGAGATTTTAAATTTGAGCGAAAAAAAAATTTCTGTCTGTCTGTCGGTCTGTCTGTCTGTCTGTCTGTAACTTTTTTTGTCCGCACGTTTTCTCCGGAACGGTTTAAGATATTGACTTGAAATTTTGTACACGTATATATTATAACGGGATCTGGAACTGGATTATATTTTGACATGATTGCGTTGAAGGAATGGGGGTTAAATAGGGGTAAATAGGGGAAAATAAGTAAAGCAAGCTGGTAAGACTACATAAACTTGAAATTCGGTGTATGTACTAGAAGCCAAGATCTCAGATTATTTATAATATTTTTCAACCCCCACCACCCCCTACTTCATTATTAAAAGGGTTGATAAAATAAAATTGAGATATTCATTTGAAATTTGGTACACGTATGAATTATAACGACATCTAGAACTAGATTGTACTTTGAGATGATTCCGTTGAAGGATTGGGGGTTATTTAGGGGTAAATAGGGGGAAATAAGTAAAGCAAGTTGGTATGAGTACAGAAACTTGAAATTCGGTGTATGTACTAGAAGCCAAGGACTCAGATTTTTTAATAATATATTTCAGCCCCCCACCACCCCTACTCCATTATTCAAGGGGTTAATAAAATAAAATTGAGATATTCACATAAAATTTAGTACGCATATGTATTATAACGACATCTGGAACTAGATTATATTTTGAGATGATTCCGTTGAAGGGTTGGGGGTTAAATAGAGGTATATAAGGGAAAATAAGTAAAGCAAGCTGGTAAAGTACAGAAATTTGTGATTTGGTGTATATACTAGAAGCGAAGGTCTCAGGTTTTTTATTAGGATTTTCCATCCCCTCCACCACCCCCACTCCCTTATTAAAAGAGTTGATAAAATTAAATTTAAAATTTCACTTGAAATTTGGTACATTTATGTATTATAACTATATCTGAAACTAGATTATATTTTGACATGATTGCGTTGAAGGGGTGGGGGTAAGTAGAGGTAAATAGGGAAAAATAAGTAAAGCAAGCTGGTAAGAGTACTGCAACTTGAAATTCGGTATATGTCCTAGAAGCCAAGGCCTCAGATTTTTTAGTAATATTTTTCAACCCTTCCACTACCCTTACTACATTATTAAAGGGGTTGATTGAATATTGAGATATCACTTGTAATTTGGTAGACGTATGTATTATAACGACATCTGGAACTAGATTATATTTTGGGATGATTCCGTAGAAGGGAATAAGTTAATCAAGCTGGTAAGAGTACAGAAATTTGGGATTCGGTGTATATACTAGAAACCAAGGCCTCAGATTTCTCTCTAATATTTTTCAAACTCCACCACCTCCGCTGCATTATTAATGGGATTGATAACATCAAATTGAGATATTCACTTGAAAGTTAGTACACGTATGTATTGTAGTGACATCTGATTGAGATGACTCCATTGAAGGAGTCGGAGGTGGTAGGTTGTGAATAGTGGAAAATAAGTAGGGTAAACTAGAAACTTCATTTTTAGCGTATATGGTAGGAACCAACTCCTCAAACTTTTCTATTACATCTGCCCTGAATATTATTAAAATTCTATGACCAATAATTTCCACATACTAGAGTGCAAATATAGTCAAGATGTTTCCTTTAAAATGAAGAATCTGGATGTGGAAGTAGTGATTCCTTAGGCAGCGGTTTTGCAATTAGAATTGACAAATAAACGAAAAAAGCGCATGACCTTTAACGAGCAAGTAACGAGCAAATGAATAGCACAAAGAAATGTGCTAGTTAGGTCCATTTAGATAACGCAACTAGAGGATTTCGTCCGGGACACAACACTGAAATTCTATGCCTTTCAACTGGGCGACAGTCCGCTAACGCGCAACATAACCAAAATCACAATGAATAATGCCCCATTTGAGACCAGACACTCCCTACCATGCCAGGCGTTGCCTATCTTCCGGTAACCTCTCTAGCCACACTCTTGTGTACAAAAATTTTTCTCTATCACACAGTTCCTCCCATCACATCTTTATATATTTTATCTATCCTTTCCTCTTTCCGATTGTTTGTCATTTGTTTGTTTGTATTTTTGTCCTTTTAGTTCTTTTCTCCCTTTTTGTTCTAAATAAATTCCTTTTAGACCGATAAAACTTCTTAAAAATTGTAACTGTTAAATAAATTAACTTTTCACCTTCTCTACCTTCCTAACAGTGGGCGGTAGACCGTTGGGACTTCAATTGCTTCCAACTAGGTTTTTCATTGATTTTTTTCCCGTTCCAGCAATCAAAATCTAATCAGTGTTTTGTGCCCAAGTGTTTTGTGTTGGTATTAAGTATTTTAAACTTGTAATACAGGTATGTTGTAATTTTAATGTTAATTCTAAGCCGCCACCGGCGGCGGCAGGAGTTTCAAATTTTTGTATTAATTTTATTGAGCCGAACCTGTCGCGATCACCCCAATTCTATGCGCACCACGATGTTGTGTGATGTGGTTGTCTGATTGGCTTCGAATCGCGATTCGGGGAGATGTCACATCTTCTGAATTTTAATAAATTTGTTATGATGATGATGTTGGTACATTTAGAAAATTGCTATTTTAATTCTTTTTCGTTGTAAATAATAATGAGCTAATGACGAGAACAAGAACTAGGAACTGAAGATTGGGAAATTCAACAGTGGGGGAGGGGTGGCTGTTATCAATTTCAACCCTCTCTGTGTTTTTCCTATTTTAACCAACGAGTAAACGAAAGAAACCGACAAGCAATCACCAGTAAATGACGAGCAAACGATTCGCATAGAAGAATGTTTTAATTTCAAAAATGGAGGAGCCAACTTCACAGAGCTGTAGAGGGCTACGACAGACAAGCGGAGGGATGGATGGATGAATAGATATACCGAAAAACAATATCACCTTTTTTCATTTGAAAACAATATGGTTTCTTCTGTTATTTGCTAACAACTTTTTATAACTCAAATAAAAAAAAATCGGTAAAGGTATTTACACAGAACTTCCCTCGTTCATGGCAGTCTCTAAAAAAATAATAATTACGAAATGACATTGAGAATAATAATCGGAGTAGAGTTATTGCTATTATTACAAAGAAAACTTGATAAGTTTTGGTCAAAAAAATATACAGATTGCTCATCCAACAGCAAAAGTTCAATACTAAATAGCAGGTGCCACATATGGCAGGCTTGCGCAAATACCTTTACAAATGTCCACTATGACTGAATTATTTCTTGGGATGACCACCCTGTACATTTTTCAATAAAAGTATAATAGGTGCATATGCCAGATGTTATTGCCATCTGTCACATTTTCAATCCAACATTCACGTAATGGAGTGGAAGTATAGTGGTGGTTAAAAAATTTAATTTTTCTAAAAATTTTCAAAAGATGGTAAAATAATTTTCAAATTTTTTTCTTTTGAAATAGGTTTAAAATGTCAAAGGTAGAAATTTTAAATTAGAGCAAAAAGGAAAGTTTCCTTCTGTTCTATAGTAGTGCTAAAAAAAGTTTAAAAATTAGAAATTATGTATTTTTAAAATAGGTTTAGAATGCTATGAAACGTGAAAATTTTAAATTTGAGCAAATAAAAAAAAATTCGATCTATTTTAGTGGTAAAAACTTTTTGAAAAATGTTGGTGAAAAAAAATTTCAAAATTTTTTTTCTGAAATACCTAGGTTTAGAATGTCATTTAAATTTGAGCATTCTGGTGTTAAATTTTTTTCCGAACTGGTAACAAAATGTTGCAAATTTTTTTTTCCGAAATTGGTTTGGAATATCATGAAACGTGGAAATTTTAAATTTGAGCAAAACAAATTTTTTCGTCTGTTCTATAGTAGTGATACATAAATGGATTAAAAATGTTTTCAAATTTTTTAAAAAATTCTTCAAAAACATTTTTAAATTTGTTTGAATAGTTTTAGAATGTCATGGAAACGTGGATAGTTAAAATCTGAACAAAGAAAGAAAAATTCTATCTTGTGATAAAATTTCAAAAAACTTATTTTTTTAATCAGGCTTAGAATGCCATGAAACGTGAAAATTTTAAATTTGAAGAAAAAAAAAATTATTTTAGTAGTAAAAATTTTTTCAAAAATATTGGTGAAGAAAATTTTCAAATTTTTTTTTCCTGAAATAGGTTAAGCCTGTCATGAAACGTAGAAATTTTAAATTTGAGCAAAAAAAATTTTTTTCATCTTGGTAAAAATTTTTTCAAAAATGTTTGAAAAAAATTTTCAAAAATTTTTTTTTCCTGAAACAGGTTTAGCGCGTCATGAAACGTGGAAATTTGAAATTTGAGCAAAAAAAATTTTTTTTCAACTTGGTAAAAATTTTTTCAAAAATGTTTGAAAAAAATTTTCAAAAATTTTTTTTTCCTGAAATAGGTTTAGCGCGTCATGAAACGTGGAAATTTTAAATTTGAGCAAAAAAAATTTTTTTCATCTTGGTAAAAATTTTTTCAAAAATGTTTGAAAAAAATTTTCAAAAATTTTTTTTTCCTGAAACAGGTTTAGCGCGTCATGAAACGTGGAAATTTTAAATTTGAGCAAAAAAAATTTTTTTTCACTATTTATTCCGTTTAGACGGTCCACCCTGTATATTTTTCAGTGAAAATTCTACCAGTTCTTCGCTGACAGCAGAGTTAACTACCTACCAAATTTGACTGCTCTCCGTCAAGTAGTTTTTTAGTAAATACACCAACAGACAGACAGACAGACAGACAGACAGACAGACCGACAGACAGACAGACAGACAGACAGACAGACAGACTGACGGAATTGAAAAACCTATATTTTCGGAATCTACGTGTTCTGAAACGTCAGAATCCGAAAAAATCTCGGAGGGTGATTTTTTCTCGAATACAATACTTCCCTTCGGTATAGTAGAGTGCAAATTAATTTCTATCTTTCCCCCCGTTGGCACTTTTAGAGTAAAATATATGACCTTACCAGATATGTTACTTATGCCATGTAGATTATGGATCCACTTGTCGTCAAAAAATCGTCACGAATATAAGGGCACAAATCAAAATTTTCTAACTAACCACACCACGCGACAGAGTCAATCATGAAGCATATTTCATCCAAAAATCATTAAATTCTCTGTAGAATTTCTATTTTTAAAATAAATAAAGAAACGAACTTTTACATAGGCTTATATGGCAGTAAAAATCAAAAATCCTCATTTTCTCTGTTCGACTACGGCTGAAAATTAATTATTTTTCGTCTACTTTTCCATTCCCACGACGATATCTCCCAAACTATTATATTTATCAAAAAAATATATTCTTAATAAAATATTTGCCATATTTTCTAGATTACAATGGTTTTTAAATCAATTTTTTTGAGAATTTAATAACCATGATATTTAATAATGTGTAGCGCGATATCAATTTTCGAAGCTTATCAGCGGCATGCGTTCGTTAAAGATTCTCGCTCTCCCACTCTTTAAAACTGTTTCAACACACTCCACTTCGCACCCGCAATGGCCTATTGTAAAATAGATTAGCGTATAACTCTCGTGGTTCATATTAATGAAATTTATATCTATTACTATGGAATGAATAATATAAGTAGGTATATTTGTTTAATTAATAATTAATTCAGTGTTATTTCGCCTTACATTAAATTTTTGTGTGATGTATTAACACGTTATAAGCAGTTCGATGTTAGCAAGATACTTTCAGCTGGTATGTATTTTTTTAACAGAATTTTCTACCATATAGGTAACTGAAGAAGAAATGAAAATGGAAAGTACTACTGATAGCGCAAGTTCGGAAAGTGAGATTGAGACAAAAATAAAATTTAAAGAAAAACAGATTCGTAAAATATTATGCTTAAATTGTATGAAACCGGGCCCTGTAAACAAAGGTTTCGATAAATCGTTTGCAATATTTATTGATTGTTTAAAACTCCGTGAAAAAATAAGTAACCAAAGAGAAGATGATGTATATTCTAGAACTATGCGATTTCGAAAAACAAATCATTTTGACTGTTTGGTTTGGCACCGAAATAGCTGTTCTAGTTTTACTGGCAAAAGAAATATGGAACATTGAAGGAGAAAAATGGAGAAAGAGAAAAAAATTAAAAACAGTTCAGATGGATGGAGTGCATGTCCAATAACTTCTTCGGGCGTGTCCTTGCGTAAAATGAATTTTTTTTCAATAAAATAGCTTTCTCAAGTAATGACCAGGAACACAGAAAGAAAAATAAGACTATTAGCTCACCAAAATCCCATAATTTTCTAAAGAATTTGTGCTAACGATTTAAATGCTATAGAAACTAAATATCATGTTTAATATTTCTAAAGTCACAATAGAAAATGCAAAGTTTCATGCCTCGTTTTCTGAATTAACATATTTTTCGTTTCTCTTTGTAGATTTAAGAATTTTGACTCCTTTGCCGGTAAATGTATTTATAGGTAGTCTACCAATGACTTCAGAAAACTACTCTCTGAAGTCATTGTAGTCTACTGATCTCTCTTTTAGACCTATATCTATCCATTCTAGATACTTCTCATCATAAATTGACGACATATCATACCCTTTTTGCTTTAAAAACCGTTTCTCAAGAATTTTACATATTTTAGTAGAACTCCGTTCGTTGTCTGTCCGTTTTCCACTTTTATTTTTATTGTTAGATAGACCTCTGCATTTTATATAGCGACTTTAGAAACATGAAATATGATATTCAATTTCCATAGGTATTAAATCGTTAGCACAAATTTTTTCGAAAATTATGGGATTCTGGTGGGCTAGTAGTCTTACTTTTCTTTCTGGTTCCGTGGTCATTACTTGAGAAAGATTTATTGTTGTACTTCTGACAAAAGTACATTTCTCTATTTAAAAAAATTATTTTACGAAAATACACATAGGAAAAATTTGATGGACAGGCATTGGATATTGGATCCATCTGAACTCTTTTCAATTTCTTTCTCCATTTATCTTCTTAAATGTTCTATATTTCTTTGGCTAGTAAAACTAGAATAGCAATTTCGGTGCCAAACCAGTCAAAATTGTTTGTTTTTTTGAATGACATAATGCTAGGATATAGATCATCTTCTCCTTGGTTACTTATTTTTTCATAGATTTTTAAACAATCAGTAAATGTTGCAAACGATTTCTCAAAACCTTTGATTACAGGGCCCGGTTTCATACAAATTAAGCTAATATGTTACGAATCTGTTTACATTAAATTATATTTTTCTCAATCTCACTTTCAGAACTTGTGCTATCAGTAGTACTTTTCATTTTAATTTCTTCTAAAAAGCATATACATCAGTTACCTATATGGTAGAAAATTTAAAATATATACCAGCTGAAAGTATCTTGCAAACAGTAAACTATAGGGAGTTTTTTATAATGCGTTAATCTATTACACAATAATTTTAGGCAGGCCATAATTTTTATGTAAGTCCATGTAACACTGAATTAATATTCTACAAATATACTTACATTTATTTCGTAGTAATAATCATTTTCAAGACATAAATTTCAAAATATTATGAACCACGAGAGCTACTATGCGCCAATCTATCTAACGGTAGGCCAGAGCGGGTGCGAAGTGGGGTGTGTTGAAACAGTTTTAAAGAGTGGGAGAGCGAGAATTTGCAACGAACGCATGCCGCTGATAAGCTTCGAAAATTGATATCACGCTACACATTATTAAATATTTTGGTTATTAAATTCTCAAAAAATCTGATTTAAAAACCATTGTAATCTGGAATATATGGCAAATATTTTATAAAGAATATATTTTTTTGATAAATATAATAGTTTGGGAGATATCGTCGTGGGAATGGAAAAGTAGACGAAAAATAATTAATTTTCAGCCGTAGTCGAACAGAGAAAATAAGGATTTTTGATTTTTACTGCCATATAAGCCTATGCAAAAGTTCGTTTCCTTATTTATTTTAAAAATAGAAATTCTACAGAGAATTTAATGATTTTTGGATAAAATACGCTTCATGATTGACTCTATCGCGTGGTGTAGTTAATTAGAAAATTTTAATTTGCGCCCTTATATTCATGACGATTCTTTGACGACAAGTGGATTCGTAATCCACAGGGCATAAGTAACATATCTGACAAGGTAATACATTTTACTCTAAAAGTGCCAACGGGATCGAAAACTAAGCGACTTTTGTCAACGCGAGCACTCTATTAGTATGCGAGGGAAGTAAAAATTAAATACTTAGGCCATAATCTTTTCGCATGGAACATATTACAGATGTGATTTTATATAACTTCTATGATCTCTTGTTTCGATTTTGTCGAAGATATTCCACACCTTACACAAAATGAGGCATTTACCCACTGATTAAATAAATAAGTACTTCCGCTCGCTGTTTTCTTTTCACACTCGATTTTATAAAGAAATGTGTAATTTCCAAAACTGCTATAGAAAAATAGCGGCAAAATACTTTTCTAATATAAACTAAAACAGGTAAATAATAAATTACCTCCACTTTACTCAAATGTTGACGCATACAAGTACAATATTCAAAATTGTTATTTAAATTTCTGGCTTACAAGCAGACATTCAGAGCAATAAAATGTTGTCACAGAGATACTTCACTCTTTATTAAAAGTGGTTACATGTTTAAAACAATTTTAAATTGGTTTGCAAACATTCTTCTGCTGTAGATGGCAGGAAATATATTTTATGTATACATTCCTAGAACAATTTTAATACTGTTCTGTCGTGTTATCACAATTGTTCTCTAGCAAATTTCAAGTGCTTTTCGGAATGCGGCATAATATAGAAGACAAGATTCCCTCAGCTACTAGCAATTTTTCAATTTTCTCCTAGTTGGAGCCCGACACTGAAATATTTTCAGGCAATATTGAAATTAAACGAAGTGGCAATGCAGCGCCTTGTGACATCTGCTGATATTAAGAAATTCTATTGTACCACCCCGACTGACATTCAACATACCAAATATTTACATATTTATTACCTCATAAATATCTTCTGACCTTATTTACTTTTAAATATTGGAACGAAAATAAATAACACCAAGAAATTAATTTTGCTTTTAGTGCCTGTGTGGTTTCAAATGTATAATAGAGTAAAGCACTTTTAAAATGAAGTATACTAAGTATTTTGTACAAGTTTAATAATAATAACAAGCTAAGCATTATACTCTTCGTCGATTTACTGTACTTTTTATATAATTGTTGCACATTCTGTAGTCGCAGTTTTTTTGTAAATAATATTTTAGACATTTTTTGTTTAGTTACAAACATAATTAAAAAAAAAATCGGTAAAGGTATTTACACAGAACTTCCCTCTTTATTTGGGCGGTGACTCTAAAAAATTAATAATTACGAAGTGACATTGAAAATAATAATCGAAATATAGTTATCACTATTATTACAAAGAACACCTGATAAGTTTTGGTCTAAAAAATATACAGAGTGCTCATCCAACAGCAAAAGTTCAATACTAAATAACAGGTGCCAAATATGGAAGGCTTGGGCAAATAATTACCTTAATAAATGTCCACCATGACTGAATTATTTCTTGAGATGACCGCCTTGTACATTTTTCAATAATAGTATAATAGGTGCATATGCCTAATATTATTGCCATCTGTCACATTTTCAATTTCACATACACGTAGAGGAGTGGAAGAATAGTGGTGGTTAAAAAATTTCATTTTACTTCCACATCCACGTAGTGGATTGGAAGTATAGTAATCGCAAAAAAATTTTCAAAAATTTTTATTCGTGAAATAGGTTTAGAATGTCATGAAACGTCGAGATTTTAAATTAGAGCGAAAAAAAATTTCTGTCTGTCTGTCGGTCTGTCGGTCTGTCGGTCTGTCGGTCTGTCTGTAACTTTTTTTTGTCCGCACGTTTTCTCCGGAACGGTTTGAGATATTGACTTGAAATTTTGTACACGTATATATTATGACGAGATCTGGAACTGGATTGTTTTTTGAGGAAATCCGGTGAAGGGTTGGGGGTTAAATAGGGGAAAATAGGGAAAAATAAGTAAAGCAAGCTTGTAAGAGAACAGACACTTGAAATTAGGTGTATGT
Source organism: Stenurella melanura (assembly GCA_963583905.1). Taxonomy (NCBI): domain Eukaryota; kingdom Metazoa; phylum Arthropoda; class Insecta; order Coleoptera; family Cerambycidae; genus Stenurella; species Stenurella melanura. The sequence continues at coordinate 82,706,248 of OY757310.1, forward strand.
ACTAGAAGTTAAGGCCTAAGATTTTTTTATAACATATTTCAACCCCCCACCACCCCTACCCCATTAATGGGGTTGATAAAATAAAGTTGAGATTTTCATTTCAAATTTCGTACACGTATGTATTATAACGACGTCTGAAATTAGTTTATATTTTGAGAAGATTCCGTTGAAGGGTTGGGGGTTAATTTGGGGTAAATAGGGGAATATAAGTAAAACAAGTTGGTAAGAGTACAGAAACTTGAAATTCGGTATACGTACTAGAAGCCAAGGAGTCAGATTTTTTAATAATATTTTTCAACCCCCACCACCCCTACTCCAATATGAAAAGGGTTGATTAAATAAAATTGAGATATTCATTTGAAGTTTGGTACACGTATGTATTATGACGACATCTGGAACTAGATTATAATTTGACATGATTCCGTTGAAGAGTTGGGGGTTAAATAGGGGTAAATAGGGGAAAATAAGTAAAGCAAGCTGGTAAGACCACAGAAACTTGAAATTCGGTGTATGTACTAGAAGCCAAAGCGTCATATTTTTTTATAATATTTTTCAACCCCCACCATCCTTACTCCAATATGAAAAGGGTTGATTAAATAAAATTGAGATATTTATTTGAAATTTGGCACACGTATGTATTATAACGACATCTGGAACTAGATTATAATTTGAGATGATTCCGTTGAAGGGTTGGGGGTTAAATAGGGGTAAATAGGGGAAAATAAGTAAAGCAAGCTGGTAAGACTACAGAAACTTTAAATTCGGTGTATATACTAGAAGCCAAGGTCTCAGATTATTTATAATATTTTTCAACCCCCACCACCCCTACTTCATTATTACAAGGGTTGATAAAATAAAATTGAGATATTCATTTGAAATTTGATACCCGTATGAATTATAACGACATCTGGAACTAGATTATTCTTTGAGATGATTCCTTTGAAGGGTTCGGGGTTATTTAGGGGTAAATAGGGGGAAATAAGTAAAGCAAGCAGGTATGACTACAGAAACTTGAAATTCGGTGTATGTACAAGAGGCAAAGGACCCAGATTTTTTGATAATTTATTTCAGCCCCCACCACCCCTACTCCATTATTCAAGGGGTTGATAAAATAAAATTGAGATATTCACATGAAATTTAGTACGCATATGTGTCATAACGACATCTGGAACTAGATTATATTTTGAGATGATTCCGTTGAAGGGTTGGGTTGGAGGTTAAATAGGGGTAAATAGGGGAAAATAAGTAAAGCAAGCTAGTAAGACTACAGAAACTTGAAATTCGGTGTATGTACTAGAAGCGAAGGTCTCAGTTTTTTTTGTTAGTATTTTCTATTTCTCCCCACCACCCCCACTCCCTTATTAAGAGTTGATAAAATTAAATTTAAATTTTCACTTGAAATTTGGTACATTTATATATTATAATTATATCTGAAACTAGATTATATTTTGACATGATTGCGTTGAAGGAGTGGGGGTAAGTAGAGGTAAATAGGGAAAAATAAGTAAAGCAAGCTGGTAAGAGTATTGCAACTTGAAATTCGGTGTATGTCCTAGAAGCCAAGACCTCAAATTTTTTAACAATATGTTTCAACCCTTCCACTACCCTTACTACATTATTAAAGGGGTTGATAAAATAAAATTGAGATATTCACTTGTAATTTGGTAGACGTATTTATTATAACGACATCTGGAACTAGATTATATTTTGGGATGATTCCGTAGAAGGGTTAGGGTTAATAGGAGTGACTAGGGGAAAGTAAGTAAATCAAGGTGATAAGAGTACAGAAATTTGGGATTCGGTGTATATACTAGAAACCAAGGCCTCAGATTTCTTTCTAATATTTTTCAAACACCACCACCTCCGCTTCATTATTAATGGGATTGATAACATCAAATTGAGATATTCACTTGAGATTAGTACACGTATTTATTGTAGTGACATCTGATTGAGATGCCTCCATTGAAGGGGTGGGAGGTGAATAGTAGAAAATAAGTAGGGTGAACTAAAAACTTCATTTTTAACGTATATGGTAGAAACCAACTCCTCAAACTTTTCTATGACATCTGCCCCAAATATTATTAAAATTCTATGACCAATAATTTCCACATACTAGAGTGCAAATATAGTCAAGATGTTTCCTTTAAAACGACTTGGATGAAGAATCTGGATGTGGAAGTAGTGATTCCTTAGGCAGCGGTTTTTTTTTCTATTTTCAAAAATGTTTTTAAATAAACTTTCAATTTTTTACTTCCCTCGCATACCGAAGGGAAGTATTGTATTCGAGAAAAAATCACCCTCCGAGATTTTTTCGGATTCTGACGTTTCAGAACACGTAGATTCCGAAAATATAGGTTTTTCAATTCCGTCAGTCTGTCTGTCTGTCAAATTTGGCAGATAGTTGACGCTACTGTCAGCGCAGAAATGGTAGAAATTTCACTGGAAAATATACAGGGTGGACCGTCTAAACGGAATAAATAGTGAAACAAATTTTTTTTCGCTTAAATTTAAAATTTCCACGTTTCATGACGCGCTAAACCTATTTCTGAAAAAAAAAATGTTTGAAAATTTTTTTCACCAACATTTTTGAAAATTTTTTTATCAAGATGAAAAAAATTTTTTTGCTCAAATTTAAAATTTCTACGTTTCATGGCATTCTAAAACTATTAAAAAAAAAAATAATTTTTTTTTACCATCATTTTTGAAATTTTTTTTTTCTAAAATGATAATTTTTTTTTTCTTCAAATTTAAAATTTCCACGTTTCATGGCATTCTAAGCCTGATTCAGAAAAAAAAAATTTGAAAATTTTTTGAAAATTTTTTTTACCAACATTTGTTGAATTTTTTTTTACCACTAAAATAGATGGATTTTTTTTTATTTCTTCCAATTTAAAATTTCCAAGTTTCATAGCGTTCTAAATCTATTTAAAAGAAAAATTTGAAATTTTGTTTACTATTTTTAAAAAATTTTACCACTAAGATAGAATTTTTTTTCTTTGTTCAGATTTAAACTATCCACGTTTCCACGGCATTCTAAAACTATTCAAACAAATTTAAAAATGTTTCTGAAAATTTTTTTAAAATATTTGAAAACATTTTTAATCTATTTATCACTACTATAGAATAGACGAAAAATTTGGTTTGCTCAAATTTAAAATTTCCACGTTTCATGACATTCCAAACCAATTTCGGAAAAAAAATTTTTGCAACATTTTGTTACCAGTTTGGAAAAAAAATTAACACTAGAATAGATGGAAACTTTTTTTACTCAAATTTAAAAGTTTCACGTTTCATGACATTCTAAACTTATTTAAAAAAAATATGTAATTTTTAAATCTTTTACCACTATTATAGAATAGACGAAAACTTTCCTTTTTGCTCAAATTTAAAATTTCTACGTTTGACATTTTAAACCTATTTCAGAAGAAAAAAATTTTAAATTTTTTTTTAACATTTTTGAAAAATTAAAATTAAAATGAAATTTTTTTAACCACCACTATACTTCCACTCCATTACGCGAATGTTGGATTGATGTGACGGATGGCAATAATATCTGACATATACACCTATTATACTTTTATTGAAAAATGTACAGGGTGGTCATCCCAAGAAATAATTCAGTCATGGTGGACATTTGTAAAGGTATTTGCGCAAGCCTGCCATATGTGGCACCTGTTATTTAGTATTGAGCTTTTGCTGTTGGATGAGCAATCTGTATATTTTTTTGACCAAAACTTATCAAGTTTTCTTTGTAATAATAGCAATAACTATATTCCGATTATTATTCTCAATGTCATTTCGTAATTATTAATTTTTTATAGTGACCGCCATGCACAAATAACGAGGGAAGTTCTGTGTAAAGACCTTTACCGATTTATTTTCTTTGTTCAGATTTAAACTATCCACGTTTCCATGGCATTCTAAAACTATTCAAACAAATTTAAAAATGTTTTTGAAAAATTTTAAAAAAAAATTGAAAACATTTTTAATCTATTTATCACTACTATAGAATAGACGAAAAATTTGGTTTGCTCAAATTTAAAATTTCCACCTTTCATGACATTCCAAACCAATTTCGGAAAAAAAATGTTTGCAACATTTTGTTGCCAGTTTGGAAAAAAAATTAACACTAGAATAGATGGAAACTTTTTTTACTCAAATTCAAAAGTTTCACGTTTCATGACATTCTAAATTTTAAAAAAATATGTAATTTTTAAATCTTAAACTTCTTTTACCACTATTATAGAATAGACGGAAACTTTCCTTTTTGCTCAAATTTAAAATTTCTACGTTTGACATTTTAAACCTATTTCAGAAGAAAAAAATTTTAAATTTTTTTTTAACATTTTTGAAAAATTAAAATTAAAATGAAATTTTTTTAACCACCACTATACTTCCACTCCATTACGCGAATGTTGGATTGATGTGACGGATGGCAATAATATCTGACATATACACCTATTATACTTTTATTGAAAAATGTACAGGGTGGTCATCCCAAGAAATAATTCAGTCATGGTGGACATTTGTAAAGGTATTTGCGCAAGCCTGCCATATGTGGCACCTGTTATTTAGTATTGAGCTTTTGCTGTTGGATGAGCAATCTGTATATTTTTTTGACCAAAACTTATCAAGTTTTCTTTGTAATAATAGCAATAAGTATATTCCGATTATTATTCTCAATGTCATTTCGTAATTATTAATTTTTTAGAGTGACCGCCATGCACAAATAACGAGGGAAGTTCTGTGTAAAGACTTTTACCGATTTTTGTATTTGTGAAGAATATAATAATAAAGTGAAATAATAGTCTAAAAGCTGGTGACATTTTTCCGTGATTATTTAGTTAAGGCCTATTTTCTTGGAAGAATGTTGAGGGAGGTATGTACAAATATCATCTATGACGATTATCCCTGATAGCGGTGTAGGAGGGAGGCAGAACACCCCAAATTTGCAAAAAATAGTGAACACCATTATCATTTGATTAAGGCTGTAACTTTGTACGTTGCTTGCCTGTTACCATATAAATATTGCTATAATACTAACAGATCGGTTGGCCGGGATTAAAAAGTTGCAGATCCCTTCAAACGTGTCATATGTACGAAGAAATTTTTATTATTTAGTTAAGCTTTAATTTTACTTCCACATCCACGTAGTGGATTGGAAGTATAGTAATCGCAAAAAAAATTTCAAAAATTTTTATTCGAGAAATAGGTTTAGAATGTCATGAAACGTCGAGATTTTAAATTTGAGCGAAAAAAAAAAATTCTGTCTGTCGGTCTGTCTGTCTATCTGTCTGTCTGTCTGTCTGTCTGTCTGTCTGTAACTTTTTTTTTGTCCGCACGTTTTCTCCGGAACGGTTTAAGATATTGACTTGAAATTTTGTACACGTATATATTATAACGAGATCTGGAACTGGATTGTTTTTTGAGGATATCCGGTGAAGGGTTAGGGGTTAAATAGGGGTAAATAGGGGAAAATAAGTAAAGCAAGCTTGTGAGAGTACAGAAACTTGAATTCGGTGTATGTACTAGAAGTTAAGGCGTCAGAATTTTTTATAATATTTTTCAACCCCTCACCACCCCTTCCCCATTAATGGGGTTGATAAAATAAAGTTGAGATATTCATTTGAAATTTCGTACACATATGTATTATAATGACGTCTGGAATTAGATTATATTTTGATATGATTCCGTTGAAGGGTTGGGGGTTAATTTGGGGTAAATAGAAGAATATAAATAAAACAAGTTGGTAAGAGTACAGAACCTTGAAATTCAGTGTATGTACTAGAAGCTAAAGCGTCAGATTTTTTGATAATATTTTTCAACCCCCACCACCCCTACTTTATTATTAAAAGGGTTGATAAAATAAAATTGAGATATTCATTTGAAATTTGGTACACGTATGAATTATAACGACATCTGGAACTAGATTATACTTTGAGATGATTCCGTTGAAGGGTTGGCGGTTATTTAGGGGTAAATAGGGGGAAATAAGTCAAGTAACCTGCTATGAGTACAGAAACTTGAAATTCGGTGTATGTACTAGAAGCCAAGGCCTCAGATTTTTTAATAATATATTTCAGCCCCCCACCACCCCTACTCCGTTATTCAAGGGGTTGATAAAATAACATTGAGATATTCACATGAAATTTAGTACACATATGTATTATGACGGCATTATACTAGAATATATTTTGAGATGATTCAGTTGAAGGGTTGGGGGTTAAATAGGGGTATATATGGGAAAATAAGTAAAGCAAGCTGGTAAAAGTACAGAAATTTGGGATTTGGTGTATATACTAGAAGCAAAGGTCTCAGGTTTTTTATTAGTATTTTCCATCTCCCCACCGCCATCACTCCCTTATTAAAAGAGTTTATAAAATCAAATATAAATTTTCACTTGAAATTTGGTACATTTATGTATTATAACTATATCTGAACCTAGATTATATTTTGACATGATTGCGTTGAAGGAGTGGGGGTTAAATAGGGGTAAATAGGGGGAAATAAGTAAAGCAAGCTGGTAAGACCACAGAAATTTGAAATTCGGTGTATGTACTAGAAGCCAAGGTCTCAGATTATTTATAAAATTTTTCAACCCCCACCACCTCTACTTCATTATTAAAAGGGCTGATAAAATAAAATTGAGATATTCATTTGAAATTTGGTACACGTATGAATTATAACGACATTTGTAACTAGATTATACTTTGAGATGATTCCGTTGAAAGATTGGGGGTTATTTAGGGGTAAATAGGGGGAAATAAGTAAAGCAAGCTAGTATGAGTACAGAAACTTGAAATTCGGTGTATGTACTAGAAGCCAAGGCCTCAGATTTTTCATAATATATTTCAGCCCCCCACCACCATTATTCAAGGGATTGATAAAATAAAATTGAGATATTCACATGAAATTTAGTACGCATATGTATTATAACGACATCTGGAACTAGATTTTATTTTGAGATGATTCCGTTGAAGGGTAGGGGGTTAAATAGGGGTATATAAGGGAAAATAGTAAAGCAAGCTGGTAAAAGTACAGAAATTTTGGATTTGGTATATATACTAGAAGAGAAGGTCTCAGGATTTTTTATTAGTATATTCCATCCCCCACCACCCCCACTCCCTTATTAAAAGAGTTGATAAAATTAAATTTAAATTTTCGTTTGAAATTTGGTACATTTAGGTATTATAACTATATCTGAAACTAGATTATATTTTGACACGATTGCGTTGAAGGAGTGGGGGTAAGTAGAGGTAAATAGGGAAAAATAAGTAAAGCAAGCTGGTAAGAGTACTGCAACTTGAATTCGGTGTATGTCCTAGAAGCCAAGCCTCAGATTTTTAATAATATTTTTCAACCCTTCCGCTACCCTTACTACATTATTAAAGTGGTTGATAAAATAAAATTGAGATATTCACTTGTAATTTGGTAGACGTATGTATTATAACGACATCTGGAACTAGATTATATTTTGGAATGATTCCGTAGAAGTGTTGGGGTTAATAGGAGTAACTAGGGGAAAATAAGTGAATCAAGAGTACAGAAATTTGGGATTAGGTGTATATACTAGAAACCAAGCCCTCTTTCTAATATTTTTCAAACTCCACCACCTCCGCTTCATTATCAATGGGATTGATAACATAAAATTGAGATATTCACTTGAAAGTTAGTACACGTATGTATTGTATAGTGACATCTGATTGAGATGACTCCAGTAAAGGGGTGGGAGGCGGTAGGTTGTGAATAGTGGAAAATAAGTAGGGTAAGCTAGAAACTTAATTTTTAACGTATATGGTAGAAACCAACTCCTCAAACTTTTCTATGACATCTGCCCCAAATATTATTAAAATTCTATGACCAATAATTTCCACATACTAGAGTGCAAATATAGTCAAGATGTTTCCTTTAAAGTGACTTGGTTGAAGAATCTGGATGTGGAAGTAGTGATTCCTTAGGCAGCGGTTTTTGGCATGTTGTTATGTCAACTGTTTTAAGTGTACATTTCAATTTGTAGAACGAAAGATGGGTTTAAGCCCCCTTGCAGAACAATTTGAACATACCGTATGCGTGCCTTGAAGTCGTGTCGTTTGCATATCATTATGATTATCCTGAATGCTTGAAACATGCACAATTGCACAATGATTTCGTTAATTTTTGCAACCTTTTTATTGGCAAGAAGTCGCATTATTCTTCTTTAGAATTGATATTTTAGCATATATTGCAATATTAAAAATGAATGATTTCGAAATACGTCATCAGCCATTCATGTTCGTGATCAGCGGCATCAAGAACTCATCAATTTTCTGCCGAATCGGACGACAAATAAGGAAATTGATTTAAATGCGATACCTCATAATTCCAACTTCAACTGGCTCCATCTTGAAACACTGGTGGTTTGGGACCTCCGACCAATTGAGACATTTGACCAGGGGCTATAATTTAGATCATATCAAAAATCCAGCCAATTTAACGGAAGCCACTTTTACATAAGGAATTGTGCGGGGACCTCACTTTATGACATTTTACACCCCACCAATATTAAAGGGGTTAAAAAAAATCAAAACAAAGATATTGACTTGAAAGGCACCTGTATGTATTATAATGACATCTGGAATCGGATTATATTTTGAGCTCATTCCATTGAAGGGTTGGGGGTGGCATAGAGGTAAATATATAAAGCAAGCTAATAAGAATTCAGAAACTTGGGATTTGGTGTATATATAGTTGAGTAAAATTTAACTTGTCTTGTGTGTGCGTTTACAAGTGCGCATACGATTCCATTTTCTCTTGTACACTAAGTTAAAGCAATAGCCTTAAAACGTTGTTCACGTATATCGACAAAGCTTATTTCATCCAATCTTTGGACCGTCCAAGTTAAAGTATACTGGACTATACTAGAAGGGAAGCTCTCAAATCTTTTTATGCCATTTTACGCGCACATTACCACTCTCACTCCAGTGGTTAACAAAATAAAATAAAGATATTGACTTGACATTTGATACACGGATGTATTATAACGAGATCTGGATTATATTTTAAGGTTATTCGGTTGAAGGGTTGGGGGTGAAATAGGATAAATAAGTGATACAAATTAGTAAGTTCAGAAACTTGTCATTTGGTGTACATACTAGAAGCTAAGTCATCAAATTTCTTTATGACCTTTTTGGGTTGAAAATACATCCGCATGATGCCACAAGCTAAAATATTTGTAATAAAAATTAAATTATTATTATTTAGCTGGAAGGACTTTAATACATTCATCTGTTATCATGATCTAGCCAATTTAACGGAAGCAACTTTTACATAAGGAATTGTGCGAATGTGCGGCATCTTTTCTTTATGACATTTTACACCCCTCCACCACACCCCTACTCCAATATTAAAGGGGTTAAAAAATCAAATAAAGATATTGACTTGAAAGGTACCTGTATGTATTATAATGAGATCTGGAACCGGATTGTATTTTTAGCTCATTTCGTTGAAGGGTTGGAGGTGGCATAGGGGTAAATATACAAAGCAAGCTAGTAAGAGTTCAGAAACTTGGGATTTCGTGTACATGGAGTCGAGTAAAATTTAACTTGCCTTGTGTGTGAGGGAACAAGTGCCCGTACGATTTCATTTTCTCTTGCACACTAAGTTAAAGCAATAACCTTAAAACATTGTTCACGTATATCGACAAAGCTTAGTTCAGCCGATCTCTGGACCGGCCAAGTTAAAGTATACTGGACTATACTCGAAGCAAAGCTCTAAAATTTTTGTATGCCATTTTCCGCGCCCATTACCACCCTCACTCCAATGGTTCACAAAATAAAATAAAGTGATTGAAATTTGATATAACGAGATCTAGAACTGGATTATATTTTGAGGTTATTCCGTTAAAGGGTTGGGGGTGAAATAGGATAAATAAGTGATGGAAATTAGTAAAATATTTGTAAAAAAAAATTAATTATTATTATTTAGCTGGAAGGACTTTAATACATTCATTTGTTATTATTATGCATAAAAATGCTTTGGAACTTATTCGTCGATATTTAGTTAGTTTGACCCAGTCTATACGATTAGATAACTTCATGAAATTAGTAATATGGTATCTGTACTGTTTACTTTAGTTCAAAATTAATGAGAGAAAAATAATGCAATAGATATTGAAATAAAAACATCAAACATAGCACTGATTGATATATTTCTATTAATAGAATTAGGCCATAATGAAGTCCTCCAGAATTTCAACTGAGAGGGCATCCTTAAGCTTTTTTTAATGCAACTATGTAATGCGGACGTCCTCGCAATTATTGGTGCAATCTGTCTCAGGCTTTCCTAGTGGGTTGTAGCCTGGAGATGTAAATGATGTCATCTTTTTTTCGGTATTTTCACAACCACCGGATGTACGACAGCAATAATACGGGAGTACTTGACAATAGAAGGTCTTTGAACGTAGAAATTATTGAAGACACATATAGAACATTAACATAATTTATCAATGGACACATATTTGATGGCCAGAAATAAAATAAAAAACTGCTGCCTAAGGATTTACTACTTCCACATCCAGATTTTCCATCCAAGTCTTTTTAAAGAAAAACATGTTGGCTATATTTACACCCTAGCATGTGGAAATAATTAGTGATAAAAGATGTTGACTTCTAGAATGTACGCCAAAAATGAAGTTTCTGGGCTTTTACAAAGATGTCATTACAATACAATACGCGTACCCCAAATTACATGTGCTTATCTCAATTTTATTTTATCAACTCCTTTAATGATTGAGTGGAGGTGGTGGAGGTGTTAAAAAATATTATTAAAAAATCTGGGGACTTGGCTCCTAGTACATACATCAAATTCCAAGTTTCTGTACTTTAATCAACTTCTTTTACTTATTTTCCCCTATTTAACAACCAACCGATTAACGGAATCATCTCAGAATATAATCTAATTCCAAATGTCGTTATAAGTGTACTAAATTTGTAGTGAATATCTCAATTTTATTTTATCAGCCCCCTTAATGATGGAATGGGGTTGGTGGAGGGGTTGAAAAAACCTGAGGCCTTGGATAAACACAAAATCCCAAGTTTCTGTAGTTTTACCAGCTTACTTTATTTATTTTCTCCTATTTACCTCTATATAACCCCAACTCTTCAACGGAATCATCTCAAAATGCAGCTTACTTCCAGATATAATAATAATAATAATAATTACTTCCACATCCACGTAGTGGATTGGAAGTGTAGTAATCGTAAAAAAAATTTCAAATTTTTTTTTTCTTGAAATCGGTTTAGAATGTCATGAAACGTCGAGATTTTAAATTTGAGCGAAAAAAAAAATTTCTGTCTGTCGGTCTGTCGGTCTGTAACTTTTTTTTGTCCGCACGCTTTCTCCGGAACGGTTTAAGATATTGACTTGAAATTTTGTACAGGTATATATTATAATGAGATCTGGAACTGGATTGTTTTTTGAAGATATCCGGTGAAGGGTTGGGGGGTAAATAGGGGTAAATATGGGGAAATATGTAGAGCAAGCTGGTAAGAGTACAGAAACTTGAAATTTGATGTATGTACTACAGGCCAAGGCCTCAGATTTTTTTATAATGTTTTTCAACCCCCTCACCACCCCTTCTTCATTGTTAAAGGGGTTGCTAAAATAAAATTGAGATATTCATTTGAAATTTGGTACACATATGTATTATAACAACATCTGAAACTAGATTATATTTTGAAATGATTCCGTTGAAGGGTTGGGGGTTAAATAGGGGTAAATAGGGGAAAATAAGTAAAGCAAGCTGGCAAGAGTACAGAAACTTGAAATTCGGTGTATGTGCTAGAAGCCAAGATCTCCGATTAGTTATATTATTTTTTAACCCCACCACCCCTACTCCATTATTAAAGGGGTTGATAAAATAAAATTGAAATATTCACTTGAAATTTGGTACACGTATGTATTATAACGACATCTGGAACTAGATTATATTTTGAGAAGCTACCGTTGAAGGGTTGGGGGTTAAATATTGTAAAATAGGGGAAAATAAGTAAAGCAAGCTGATATAAGTACAGAAACTTGAAATTCAGTGTATGTACTAGAAGTTAAAGACTCAATTTTTTTTCAATATTTTTCAACCCCCAACCACCCCTACTCCACTATTAAAGGGGTTGATAAAATAAAATTGAGATATTCATTTGAAATTTTGTACACGTATGTATTATAACGACATCTGGAACTAGATTATACTTTGAGATGATTCCGTTGAAGGGTTGGGGGTTAAGTAGTGGTAAATAGGGGAAAATAAGTAAAGCAAGCTGATATGAGTACAAAAGCTTGAAATTCGGTGTATGTACTAGAAGCCAAGGTCTCAGATTATTTATATTATTTTTCAACCCCCACCACCCCAACTCCATTATTAAAGGGGTTGATAAAATGAAACTGAAATATTCACTTGAAATTTGGTACAGGTATGTATCAACGACATCTGGAACTAGATTATATTTTGAAAAGCTTCCGTCGAAGGGTTGGGGGTTAAATAGGGGAAAATCAGTAAAGCAAGCTGGTATGAGTACAGAAACTTGAAATTCAGTGTATGTACTAGAAGCTAAAGACTCTAAATTTTTATAATATTTTTCAACCCCCGCACCACCCCTACTCCATTATTAAAGTGGTTGATAAAATAAAATTGATATATTCATTTGAAATTTGGTACACGTATGTATTATAACGACATCTGGAGCTAGATAATATTTTGAGATGATTCCTTTGAAGGGTTGGGGGTTAAATAGGGATAAATAGGGGAAAATAAGTAAAGCAAGCTGGTGAGAGTACAGAAACTTGAAATTCCGTGTATGTACTAGTAGCCAAGTTCTCGGATTATTTATATTATTTTCAACCCCCACCACCCCTACTCCATTATTAAAGAGGTTGATAAAATAAATTTGATATATTCACTTGAAATTTGGTAGGCGTATATATTATAACGACATCTGGAACTAGATTACATTTTGAGATAATTCCGTTGAAGGGTTGGGGGTTAAATAGTGGTAGATAGGGGAAACTAAGTAAAGCAAGTTGGCAAGAGTACAGAAATTTGTGATTTGGTGTATATACTAGAGGCGATGGCCTGAGATTTTTTCATAATATTTTCCATCCCCCCATCAGCCCCACTCCCTTATTAAAAGAGTTGATAAAATTAAATTGGATTTTCACTTGAAATTTGTTACACGTATAACGATATCTTAAACTGGATTATATTTTGACATGATTGCGTTGAACGAGTGGGGGTAATTGGTGGTAAATACGGAAAAATAAGTAAAGCAAGTTGGTAAATGTACAGAAACTTGAAATTCGGCGTATGGCCTAGAAACCAAGGCCTCATATTTTTTAGTAATATTTTTCAATTCCCACCACCCTTAATCCATTATTAAAGAGGTTGATAAAATGAAATCGAGATATTCACTTGAAATTTGGGACACGTATGTATCATAACGACATCTGGAACTAGATTATATTTTAAGATGATTCTGTTGAAAGGTTGAGGGTTGAATAGTAGTAAATAGGGGAAAATAAGTAAATCATGCTAGTAAGAGTACACAAATATGGTATTTGGTGTATATACTAGAAACCAAGACCCCAGATTTCTTTCTAATATTATTCAGACACCACCATCTCCGCTCCATTTTTAATGGGTTTGATAACATAAAATTGAGATATTTACTTGATAGTACACGGATGTATTGTAATGACATCTGATTGAGATGATTCCATTGAAGGGGTGGGTCGTGGTAGGTTGTGAATAGGGGAAAATACGTAGGGTAAACTAAAAACTTCATTTTTAACGTATTTGGTAGAAACCAACGCCTCAAACTTTTCTATTACATCTGCTCCAAATATTATTAAAATTCTATGACCAATAATTTTCACATACTAGAGTGTAAATCTAGTCAAGATGTTTCCTTTAAAGCGACTTTGATGAAAAATCTGGATGTGGAAGTAGTGATTCCTTAGGCAGCGGTTTTTTATTTGCAATCAAATTATATGCACATTATCATATAATTAATAAATGAAAGTTGCAAAATGGAGCTGAAAACAATTAAAAAACGTTCAAAGTTCCAGGTGTCGTTATGATATATACGTGTACCAAATTTCAAGTGAATATCTCAATTTTATTTTATCAACCCTTTTAATAATGGAATGGGGTCGTGGGAGAGTTGAAAAATATTATGCAATAATTAGAGTTCTTGACTTCTAGTATATACACCAAATTTCAAGTTTCTGTACTCTTACCAGTTTGCTTTACATATTTTCCCCTATTTACCCCTATTTAACCTCAACCATTCAACGGAATCATCTCAAAATATAATCTAGTTGTAGGTATCGTTATAATATATACGTGTACCAAATTTCAAGTGAATATCTCAATTATATTTTAGCAACCCCATTTCCATCTGTCACATTTTCAATTCCAGATATACGTAGTGGAGTGGAAGTATAGTGATGGTTAACAAATTTCATTTTTTTTTTAATTTTTCAAAAACAAAATTTTTTTCTTTTGAAATAGGTTTAGAATGCCATGACACCTGGAAATTTTAAATTTGAGCAAAAAGGAAAGTTTCATTCTATTCTACAGTGGCATTTTTTTTTTAATGATTTGAATTGAAATAAATTTTCGATTTTTTTTTTCTCAAATGGGTTTAGAATGTCACTCATGTCACACGTGAAAATTTTAAATTTGAGGGAAAAAAAAATTCCATCTATTCTAATGTTAATTTTTTTTCCAAAATGGTAAAAAAAAATTTCATTTCCGAAATAGGTTTGGAAAGTCATGAAACGTGGAAATTTTAAATTTGAGAAAAAAAAATTGTTTTCATCTGTTCTATACCCAGTGATAAATAGATTAAAATTTTTTGCAAAAAAATTTTTTTCAACAAAATTTTTAATCAAAATAATTTTTAAATTTGTTTGAATAGGTTTAGAATGCCATGAAAATGTGAACATTTTAAATTTGAGCAAAATTTAAAAGAAAAAAAATTTTTGAAATAGGTTTAGAATGCCACGAAACGTGGAAATTTTAAATTTGAGCAAAAACAATTTTTTTCCATTATTTATTCCCATTAGACGATCCACCCTGTATATTTTCCAGTTAAAGTTTTACCATTTCTTCGCTGACAGCTACCTACCAAATTTGACTGCTCTCCGTCAAGTAGTTTTTTTAGTAAATGCACCAACAGACAGACAGACAGACAGACAGACCGACCGACAGACGGACGGACGGACGGACAGACAGGCAGACGGAATTAAAAAACCTATATTTTCGTAATCTCCGTGATCTGAAACTTCAGAATCCGAAAAAATCTCGGATGGTGATTTTTTTCTCGAATACAATACTTCTCTTCGGTATGCGAGGGAAGTAAAGAGTGAGGCCCTGGCTTCTAGTATATACACCAAATCTCAAATTTTTGTATTTCTACCAGATTGCTTTACTTATTTTCTCCTATTTACCCCTATTTACCCCCAACCCTTCTCCGTATAAGTTAAAAAAACAATCCAGTTCCAGATTTTCAAGTGAATATCTTAAACCGTTCCGAAGAAAATGTGCGGACAAAAAAAGATACAGACAGACAGACGAACCGACGGACAAAAATTTTTTTGCGCTCAAACTTAAAGTCTCGACGTTCCATGACATTCTAAACCTATTCAAGAAAAAAAAGTTAAATTTTTTTTACGATTACACTATAAGTACTTCTAATCCGCTACGTGGATGTAGAAGTAAAAATATACACATAACTGCCAATGTTGAAGAGATCTGTATGCTACAAAAAATAACATTCTTTTAGTAATTTTAGTTGCAACATTTTGACTCGCCTATTTCGATGAAGGTAATGGATTTGATTAATTAAATTAAGATTTCTAATTCGTTGGATTGTTGAAGTAAGGATGATAGATGGCTTAATATAATGAAAATTAAGTCACTGTGAATTATTAAAAACGAGGAGGCAAAATTCAACAAAGTAAATCCCGTATACGTTCCAGGCTTTCCAGACCAGCGATGTTGAATCATTTATTGTACTGCTGAAAAAGGGTTGTCACAGTTGAATAAATTCAGAGGATTGCGCAAAAACACAAAAAGGTTACGGTAAAACATGTGCCGCCAAACGCCACCGACGTACATGCAGACTGCAAATGCAGCAGAAGTGGCGCCATTTATTTTAGTTTCCCTGATGTGGTGGCATGGAGATTCTCTCATTATTTAATATACTACAATATACAGCGGGATGACAAGTTTTAAATGACTTCGTTACACATTCCTTACTAAGTAAAGTACAGATCATTTGCTTAATTAATTTTTCATTTGTTTCCAATAATGTTTTTACTTCCCCATCCAATTTTTTTTTTACTTGAAACAGGTTTAGAGTGTCATAAAACGTCGAGATTTTAAATTTGAGCGAAACAAATTTTCTGTCTATATCTTTTTTTGTCCGTACGTTTTTCCGGAACGATTTTAGATATTGACTTGAAATTTTGTACACGTACATATCATAACGAGATCTGAAGACAGATTGTTTTTTGAACACATCCGGTGAAGGGTTAGGGGTAAACAGGGGTAAATAGGAGGAAATAAGAAAAGTAAGCTGGCAAGAGTACAGAAACTTAGTGTATGTATTAGAAGCCAAGGCCGCAGAGTTTTTTATGATATTTTTTAACCCCGCCACCACCCCTACTCCATTATTAAAGGGATTGATAAAACAAAATTGAGATATTAATAATAATAATAATAATAATAATAATAATAATGAAACGTCTTTATTAAGGCGAAGTTTAGCCATAGGCTACTCTTACACTTAACCTTATATCTAAATAATACAAAATATTAAGAATAAAAAAAATAATAATAATATATAGTAAATAATAACATATAATAGTATGTAATGTACAAATGAGAGAGGAATAAAGTATGTAGAATGCACAATGTATATACACATATACTTATATAAAACACAACGTTACAAATTAACAACAAATTAGAGATATATTCAGAAATAAACAACTCGACAAAGATTGAAAATTAGCTGGTGACATTCACTGAAAGTGATTTTATGGATTTAGTAATTTATTTTTTATATAGTTACGAAATTTGCTAATAGAAAACGTTTTTGCGGATTTTTCAACAATGTTATAGCATCTTATAGCATTGTAAGTGAAACATTTTTGGAAAAGAGCAGATCTCTGTAAAGGCATTGTATAATTTTCTATGTTTCTTGTATTGACAGCATGAAATTGATTTCGTGGTATAAGTTTATTCTTAAGATACTCCGGTTCAGTAGTAAGCGACAAGCGATGCACAAAAGCCAATAAATCATGTTTCCAAGTATCATCCATTTTTAACCATTTCAAGTCCCTGATTTTTGTACTTATATGATCATATTTACGTAAATTGAAAATAAAGCGACAGCAAGTATTTTGAACTTTTTGTACTCTATTTTTGTTAGCTGTATTTAAAAAAGGATAATACATGATAAGACAATAGTACAGAATAGGCAAAACAATTGTTTCACAAAGCTTTTTCTTAATATCATAATTTAAAATATGCTTATTAGAATATAATAATTTTAATCGTACGTAAGATTTTTTAACTAGACTGTTGACATGCTTTTCAAAGTCCAATTTATGATCAAAGATAACTCCTAAATTTTTAACTTCTTTTTTATAAGGTATATTTTCGTTATTGATCTTTATTGTCATATTGCTAGTTAAATGTGAATAATAATTTTTGGAGCAAAATAAAATCACGGCCGATTTAGATGGATTTAAAACAAGATTGTGATTTACACTATAGGTATAAATTGACATGAGATCAGCATTAATACATCTAACTGCAAGATTATAGTTGTCTGGATGAAAAGTATAGAGCAGTTGTGTATCGTCAGCATAAGTTTGCATATTGCAATGAGTGACATGACGGTAAATGTCCGACGTGTAAATTAAAAATAAGATTGGCCCCAATATAGAACCTTGAGGTACTCCAGACTTAATTAACTTAGCTTCAGATTGACCAAATTTAGTACGCACTATTTGGTGTCTGTTATACAAATATGACGTAAAAAATGACACTGCATTTTCATTAAAACCATAATATTTCAATTTAGCACACATTAATTCATGACTTACACAGTCGAATGCTTTCGAGTAGTCCAATAAGATGAGTGTGCTTGCACGATTTTTATCTAAATGTTTCACCAGGTAATCTGATATGTTTACCAGCGCAGTAGTACAACTGTGTCCAGTTCTAAAACCCGATTGATTTTTTGGGAAAAGGTCATTTGTAGAAAAATAATTTTCAACTTGATGATATACTATATTTTCAAGAATTTTACTAAGTACAGGTAGTAAACTAATTCACTTGAAATTTGATACACGTATGTATTATAACGACATCTGGAACTAGATTATATTTTGAGATGATTCCGTTGAAGGGCTGGGGGTAAATAGGGGTAAATAAGGGAAAATAAGTGAAGCAAACTGGTAAGAGTACAGTAACTTGAGATTTGGTGTATATACTAGAAGCCTAGACCCCAAATTATTTAATAACATTTTCAAACCTCCACCACCACCAACTCCTCTCCATTATTAAAGGGACTAATGAAGTAAAATTGAGATATTCACTAGAAATTTGGTACACGTATATATTATAACGTCATCTGGAACTGGATTATATTTCGAGATTCCGTTGATGGGTTGGGGGTTAAATAGGGGTAAATAGGGAAAAATAAGTAAAGTAAGCTGGTAAGAGCACACAAACTTAGGAGTTGGTGTATATACTAGAAACCAGGGCCTCAAATTTCTTTCTAATATTTTTCAACCAACCAAAAATTGGCTTATGGTGAAACTGGCCTAAATTTTGATAACCATCCACAAGCTTGAAGCTTGAAAACCCTATTTCAAGCTGCAATTGTCGATGTTCTTGCGTCTCTGTCTTCCGTAGAATCGATTGAGCGACACACAGTGGGACCAAACCGAACTTTTACAGACAAAATAACTTTCTAAAGGCACTTTATGGCCAAACGAGCTAATTTCTTTTAGAAATACTCAGAACAGAAATCCTAATCGATCCCTCCAGGCGGAATTTTAATTTTCGTTATAATTTTCAGAATAAAGAGTGTTTAATTTTTATTCAAAAAATAGATTTTCTCAGAAAATGTTAAATATTTTTATTTGAAATTCTGAACAACATTGACACTAATTGATCTTCATCTTTTCTCTAAATTTCAAGGTAAAGGGACCTATTCTTCTTGAGATATGATGTTGTAAAATTAAATTAATTACACCTTATTTGCGAAACAGCTTAAATAATAATACTAATAACAATAATTTATTAATTCTGTCGATCACAAATACATGATATAGGATAAGTCAATATTACATAATAGAATATAAAATAAGTATAAAATATAATATAAATAGAATATAAAAAATGTATACACTAATAAAGTATGTCATTAAAAAAAAACGGTATGTAAAGCTATACATAAACACTTATAAAATAAATAAGGGTACAATTATGAACACGCACAGAGTATAAAAACAATGGAAGAAAAAACTGTTAACAAATACACGTTGATTACGGCAATAATAATATTAAAACAAAAAAATATCAAGAGAGAATGTACAATCACAAACTTCTATCAGCATAATATTCATTTAAAGAATAATAGCTCTTATGTATTAATACATTTTTAAGTTCTGATTTAAAATATTTAACTTGCATTTGCTTGGTAAATGATTTTAAGCTTTTATAGCCAGATATTTGGGACTTTGCTCATATTTTGTCAGTCTATGTATTGGTATTTCTAGTGGTGTGCTACTTCTTGTATTATGGGAATGATAATTATTAAGAGTGTTCGTATTTAGTTCCGTTTTAGCATACATTAATAAATTTAATAATAAAGTGCAGGGTAATGTTAATATTCCCAATTGTTTAAACAATGTTTTACAGCTATCACGCTTATTTAATCCGGTAATAAATCCTTTTTTGCAATTTAAAAACTCTAATACTGTCACTTGCTGCTCCCCAGGCAATTATTGCATAAGAGATTAAAGAGTGAAAATGTGCGTGGTAGTACATAATTAAATCAGACCTGTCAACAACATCACGTAACTGAATAATGCAATAGCAAACTGGAGCAATACGTTTACAAATACTGTCAATATGTGTAGACCATGAACAGTTGTCTGATATATATAGACCTAGAAATTTTACAGTTTGCTCTTACCTAATAGTACCAGTACTTGTTTTTATTAAAAGACTCTCCTCATATTTTTTCTTTAGGGAGCTAAATCTTAGAAATATAGATTTTTTATTATTTAGAACAAGCTTATTTTCGGTAATCCATTCGTTAGCTTGTGAGAGCTTTATGTGAGCTTTGTTTACAGTATGTCGTATGTTCGAATCCGATCTTAAGAGAGATGAGTCATCAGCAAATAGAATAGAGTCATCCTCAATAAAATCATTTACATAAATAATATATAGTAAGGGATCTAAAACCGACCCTTGTGGTATTCCTATTGAGGTTTCAAGGATATCAGACTTGAAGCCATTAATTTCGACAAAGTGTGTTCTACCGCGTAGATAACTCTTAAACCAATTTAGTGGTTCACCTCTTATACCATAGCTCTCAGGTTTTCTCATAAGGCTAGTATGACATATAAGATCGAAAGCTTTACTCAGGTCAAGAAAAATACCTACACTTTTTTTTATCTTTATCTAAGTTATCGTACAAATGGTTTAAGAAGTGTACAATAGCAGTTGTCGTAGAGAGACCAGCACGAAAGCCGAATTGATTACTATTTAGTAGCTTATGTTTATCAAAGAATTTCGAAATTTTCTGTGCCACATATTTTTCAAACATTTTAGAGAAAGAACTTAATATAGATATTGGTCGATAATTCTCCACTTTTGAGTTACACCCTGACTGAAACAATGGTACTATTTTAGCAACTTTCAATTTCTCTGGGAAGATTCCTTCATTTAGAGAACAATTTAATAGTTCAGTTAAAGGTTTCAATATTGGCATTATATATTTCTTTAATAAATTCGTGCTAATATTGTCCATCCCTGATGAATTTGAATTCTTCAGATTTTGCACAATGCTTAAAATTTCATGTTCTGTTGCGGGTTCAAAGAAAAATGAGAAGGGATTTTGCTTTATGTGAATTTCATGAGAATTGTGTTGAGATCGAACAGGTAGCAATAAATTAGGTACGTTGTTAAAATATTTATTTACATGATTAAATAAAGGTTGTTCTTCTAAAACTGCCACTTCTGGAGAGAAATTCAAATATCTTTTACTTTGACACTACACTTGAAGCAAACTTGACATGCCAGATGCCAAGGCTGCATTATGACATTGGATTTGTGATCCGTGTTCTTCAAATTCCTAAACAGAGGCTTTTTCCGTTAAATCAGCTTTTTTGTAGAGAAATTCCGTAATTTTATATTTTGACAGCAGATTTGGCAGCTGTCAAGTCTTAATATTTTATACTGACATTGAATTCTTGATCAGAATGCTCAAGAGCCCCTAAATAGGGTTTTTGTTCCTATCTCAGATACCATTGTTCGAAAATTTAGTTCTGAGTATATAAAAAATAATCAGTTTGGAATTAAAGTGCCTTCAAAAAGTGAATTTGTCTGAAAAAGTTCGGTTTGGGCCCACTCTGAGACGTCCAGTCGAAGAAGTTTCTCTTCTTACCCGAGCAGATCTACACATATATACTATATATTGAGTGCTCGGGAGACCAGGTACACCTCCATGTTTTTCCTTATTTTTCAAATAAAAGTTTGAAAATAGGGTACAGGAAATTTGACACAAGAATACGTTTTTTGACCTAACCGGACCGGTAGTACTACTAATTTTTTAATTTTAATTTCAAGTAGCATTCTATAGATTTTCTTATCTTATCTGATAGCGATTTTAATTACTTTTACAATGGTTTTTCATAATAAGAGTCGAATCGTACACAACTCCCTCCTCTGATTGGCCAGAAAATGCGAATTAAAACAAAACCTCATGAGACTCTATTAAAGAAGACCGAAGTAACCCTACAAGGGCGAAAGTAGGGGATCGCGTATTTTTGACATTTATTATTGTTTATTTGACATTTCTTTACACAAATTATTTATATTACATTAATAGTGTGTTAGACTGTGTTAATATCTTTATTTCATCCCATACTGTTACTACAGTACTAACTACATAACAACGAAGTGCGATAAGATACTCTTAACAGTATTAGTGCTATTATGTAACTCTTAACAGCACTAGTGCTGTTATAAAGATCATAACATAACGAAATTTTAGTACTACTTAATCATTATACAGCAAGTAAGTGTAACGTGGTTTTGGTCTGTCTTTTATAATGACAAGTAGGTTTAACGCACATCACTGGCCAAACGAGAGAGATAGTCAGGTGACATCGAAGTAAGTGGCTGAACATATCATCCTCTGTCGAGGGAGCAAATATAATATTAGTATTATGTATTGATTGATTTTTAATATAAAAATTTCTAGTGTGTATTTTACGCCTGTTGGCGGAGTTAGAAGAAATTTGTAATGCAATGGTGTAGTAATTCTGCAGACTCGTACTCTTTGTTGAAAAGTGTTCGGTCACCAGTCAAGTGTCACCTGTTCTTTGAACTATCTGTAATGAATTAGTAGGAAACTATACGGTTTTCTTTGTTTTCCCTGATAAATAAAGTGGTGCCCAACTTTACCCAAAGTATTACGTCAATGTTAATAAAAAAGAATAACGACCATCTACACCGAGTTGTCGAGCCACCCACATAGTGCATGGACGTAAAGCACCACCGTCCTTTTATAACAACTACTCGTTATATAAGAAAGAACAAAAAAAAGAAAAGTAGTAATAAAATAGGTCAACTGTCAATCTGTCACATACTTTATAAGGCAGAGAGTCATTGTCAAAAGCATCTTATAAACATGTCTTAATCTGATTTCTTGTAAAAGTTTTTGCCTGATTGACTATAAAAGTCTCGAGTACTGCCATGTCCTAGCATCATAAATAACTTCATGTGGTCTATTATTCTGTTTTCCTTGGCATTAAACCATTGACCATACATCTAGACGCAGCATGATCCCACATCTAACTAATACAGGAACGAGAAATTATGTAATTTAGGCCGTTATCGTCCTATGTTCCCCATATCCCGTCAATCAAGTTTGCTAGATTCTCAATAGGTACAATTAATTATCGGAATTGATTTTGTAGCGAGATATAGTGCAAGTCTTTGAATTACCAATACCGTATGTTCGTGATAAAATTTCCTTAAACTTATTAGAGGTGTTTCAGAATCTCATGAGCCGCGAAGTGCGCAAAAGGCAAAGTTTAATTTGAGTTATAAGTATGTTTTTGAAGACACTGGAGGCTGCCTTGCTGTATACATAAACAAGAGCTCGGGATAAATTGTAAACAATAAATATAATATTTTTAAGAAGTGTAACTGAGTCAACATGACGGATTATGTCTCTGCGCATATGAAGGTCACGGCTCATGAGGTTTTAAAACACCTCTATGAAACTTCTTATGGTTGAACTGCAATGTCGAATAAAAAATGTCAGCGCTTTCGTTGTTTCAAGTTTGGTACTTATGTAAAATGGCATGGTAAAATGCATCTTATTGAAATGTGGCTATATTAGTTTTAATGAACTTGAATTTGGACGTATTAAAACAGTAATAAAACGTTTCCTGCTGAATAATGCATTCTACGACTTTAATTAATTCATGTTAACTGTTTTCCCCTATATTTAATTTAATATGGTTGTTTATTGATTTATTTAATGTATGTATATTTTATGGTATGTTTAATAGTAAATTTTTATGTATGTTTTTGTGCATATGCGTTGTTTGCTTGTATACTACTTGTAATGTTCGTTTTATTTTATCTATACCCGCATTGACTTGTCAAAACACTATTTGTGTATTTATGACCAATAAAGATCTACTTATCTATCTATCTGTCTTTAGAGCGATCGCCGTTGGTATCTAAATTGTCATGTTTTGTGTACACTGTATTATATATAAATATTAGAGCAAAATGTCACTAAACCTTGTTTGAGATCATAAAATACGATGGTGATCGAAACTGTATAATATACAGGGTAGGCCATTGAACACGAACCACGCCTGTTTTGTGACACTTAGATTAGTTTCTTTTAAAAACGCTCGGATATGTCGATTCTTGATTTTTGGAGGACAACTGTTGATGTCAAACTTGACAGTGACATGTCAACCCCCTAGCCCAGTAACCCCTAATTCAAGAATTTAAATAGGGAAAGAGAGTAGAGCGACCCCTCATCTGAAGCGTCTTTCAATTCTCTATACGACAGCATGGTCGAAATCAGTTTTTTTCAATTTTTTTTTGTCTTTTTCATGAAAACCACCTTCTAGATTGACTAAGGTGGGGATGTTGTTTGGGAAAAATCCTGAAACACGTCACCTTTTATCTTTTGAACGGCACATTTTGATGTCAAATTTAACTTTGTCAGGTCAAGCCCCTACCTCCATCAACCCCCAACAAAAACAAAAATTACAGTAAGGTAGTCGAATGACCCCTCATTTTAACGGTCTTTTGATTCTCTATGCGAATGCATGATTGTTTTTAGGTTTGTTCGGGTCTTGTTTTAAACAACTGATAATATGCTTACTAATTTAAATTTTAAAAAAGTATGCAATATATTTTTATTTACCTTACTGGTGTTTATAAAGACCTCCTGAGACTCAAATACAGCGACTTGAAAGCCTTTTCTGCCCTGAATACTAAAGGGTTAAACTTTTTCAAATTTAGTAGTAGTCGGGAACCTTGAGAAGAGGTGCATGTGATGGAATTTTACGTTCTAAGCAACTTTTATGATACGAATAAATATCTAAAATATACTGTTCTTTTTCGACAACCTCGAAGAGTGTCCATTTAACGAGCACACTCTAGTTAAAGGAACATTTTTCAATCACAAACAACTACATTGTGTTCCGGATTTCTTTTCTTATCGACTGCTAAGCAACAAATTCAATATGAAATATTTTGTCTTCAGGCCACTGTAAATGAAATAAGCTTATCATAGATCATAATATCCAGCGACGGAGTGACTAAATGTCAACAGTTTGTTTCCGTTAATTTTTTTATAGGTAGCTGATAATTTTCTACCTGTTTGCTATAAATCTATATTACTAAATACGTTGGCGTACAAAAAGCAGAATATGCAACTCGCAAAAATTGTCAATTTTGCACTCATATGAATTCGAAACTTTCATACCCGTGCAAAATGAGCATAATTTTGTGTTTCTTGTATAATATACTATTAAACTAGTATATATATAATATAAATGTTAGTCATTTTGTAAACATTTCCTGGGGTGTTGAGGGCCACGTTAATAAACATTTATAAAATCAAAAGTATAAACAACCAACTACCATATTTTTCAGCATTTATGTTTTTTTAATGTTTATTCATATATCGTTTCATCTATGCGACGGGCTGGTTGTCACTTTTATTAAACGATCCCCATAAATCCTAAGCAGTAATATGTAACAGAAAACACGGTTTAACTTGACCTCCTTTAACGTATTTTTGAAAACTAAATATTGTGTTTTTTATCTATAATAGGTTTTGGTTTATTAATTATACTTAGACCATTTCGTTACAATGTAATGTTTTATCTACACTCAATTCCGTTTTTGTTCTAACACGTTACTAGTCTCCTAGATCCCACAGTTTTCACTACATGTTACAAGTGTTGTAGGACCCATACTTTTGTACTGCTCACGAATTTGATTGTCAACTTCTGAAAAATAAGGATTTACAGAAATACAACTACGAAATCCTATCTAATAACAAACAGAAGTCACCCAGAGCTCGTATCGTTTTTATATTATATCTGCATACGCAGCTCGCTGCCAAATGTCGAATTAGCAACACGTTCATTGACGTAGTGAACTGTTTGAACACACAATATTATCTCATTATGCACGAGTACGATGCGGTAGTAAGTATCTGGTGACTAGGGTGTAAACCATCTTTGTTAATTGCTGCAGTTATTGAACATTGAAGCTTTATCTGACTACCCATCGTAAAGCAGGATCACGTGTTAAACCTGTATATGAATGCACGTTATCTTCCAGAGCCTAAATAGTGCCGTAAAACTAAAATTTCTAGAAAACTATCTCACTATAGCAATTTCTTTGCTGGAAGTTTTTCTAAACATTTCAAGAAACGTAGGAACATGTTTTGGAATAAATCCGTGCGGTGGAAAGGTTTTGTTTAAACAAATGTTAATAATTGTGTTTTCCTGCAGTTTTCTTAGTCTGTAACACATATCGCCAGACATATAGAGAGACAGGCGTTGGGCTAGTCTCGTGTATAGACGTGCTTTAAAATGCCCTCGAAAGAAAGCGATAAAATAGCGGTGAAAACCACGTTAAACTCGGTAAAATTTAAGCCACCGATACATCAAGAAATTCTACGCGAAATAAAACGCCATAATAGAAAACAAAGTTGATATGGAATTAATTTTGCGTACAGTTTTTATAATAGAATCAAATAAAGCAAGTGCAAGTACCTATACCTATGCTAAGACGACCGAGCACTATTTCTCTTTAAGTGGTTAGTACGATAAAATAAACATCTGGTAATATACAGACCATCAGTGAAAGGCAACGGACTGGTTTCTAACGAGTGGAAGTAGTAACATAAGGAATGCAAAGGATAAAATATTGTCCTGTGACAAAGATTAATAAAACAATAACTTAAAAATAAATAAAAATAAAACTTGTCTTTTCACCCTTTTGTTTGCTTATGTTATTACTTCCACTCATGAGAAACCAGTCCGTTGCTTTTTACTGATGGTGTATTATATTGCCAGATGTTCACGTTATCACACTAATCACTTGAGAAATGACGCTTAGTTGACTTACAATAGGTATAGGCACTTACACTTACTTTACTTGATTATATTTAAAAAGCTGTACGCATAATTATTAATTACATATGAACTTTGTTTTACTATTATGGCGTTTCACTTCGAGCAGAATTTCTTGATGTACCGGTGGCTTAAATTTTATCGAGTTTAACGTGTTTTTTGAACAAATTATGTCAAAATAGAAAGAACATTACGAACGGGCAGAATCATAATCATAAATATAGTGAAATCAGAATATTTCATCCTAGGAAGTGAAGAAATTGAGAACCTACTTTTAGCGAGGACGTCACATATCGAGTGGAAAATTGCATTACCTAGGTGCAATATTAAACAAGAATGGAAACAGCAATGACGAAATAACCCAAGGGATCAACAAAGGTCGAAACATAACAAGAGCTTTAAACTCAGTTCTGTGGGATAAACATATAAAAAAATAAACAAAGTAAAGGATGTATCGAGTATTGTAAAAAGAGTCGCGGTACATTAGTCAAAAAAACAAAGGTAAACTCTTATCAACAGAAATGGATCTAAAACATTAGAAATGAGACAATTCGCGAAAACATGAAAATGGACCAAAACATAATCGAAGAAATCGATAAAAAACAGTTGACATGGTTCGGACATGTTAAGAGGATGGGCGAAAATAGATGGTCAAGAAAAATTTTAGAAATTTAGAAATGAGAAGACAAATAAAGGACGGCCAAGGAGAAGCTGGAGGGATGACATTCAGGATGCTATGAATAAGCGACATTTAGACGAGAAAATGTGCTATGATAGAAAAATTTGTAAACTGGAGATGGAGAGACGGCGCGAGCTGTAAAAAAATCCGTTAAATATAATGTATAATATATGTAAAAATAGATGTTATTGTTATTGTTAATTGAATGAGTGACGCTTGGTATATGAAAATCCTAAAAACAAAATAACGGATGAAAGACGAATATCTCTACGGACTTTACATCTAAGTTGACTTCTTTTTTAAACAATAATACATTAACTTGCTGTGTAATCGGTAATATTGCTTAGTTCGAATCTGCTTTTTCGCAGTTGACTTTTTAATTATTGTTTTTAATTACTTATTTCATTTCCTGCAGTTTTCGACGCATCCCGCCGTCATATTGATTTAAAATGGTTTGGACTTTGTGAGCAATTGTTCACTAGTAAAGTAGACAAGCATTTAGCAAAAATGCAATCTAAACTGTCGAGGAATTCAGCACGTTCTTAAAATATATCCAAAGCAATTAGAGATCACATAATTAAATTTCCACGAGAGGACCCACTTTGCAATATCAAAGGATATATGGCATTGTTTTAATTTGTTTTTATTTGTTTAGCCCTGGTAGAAGTGTCGTCGTAATTTCAGTTAGGTTGAGTGAATTTCCTATTGAAAACTTTTTACTGTGCTAGGTATTTTATTTGTTGGGTTTAATTAATGAAAACTGTAGTGTTTCAGGCTGGGTTAGTCTGAACTGTGCTATGCAGCTGCCTATCCATCTTCAGAATTAACTGGAATGAATTTAGAATTAATCTGGAATGGGCACATGCCTTTGTTTATAGAGTTGTATCACATTGGTATGTACAGAATATAATTGAAAATCTCAGATTGTTTCAAATGGAGCTGTTCAAAATATGGTTATCTTGTATAAAAATGCCATATACCTATACGAAATGGAGCATAACACAAGAGAGTAAAGCTAATACTGTTTAATACTAGACAAAAATGGTTTGTAAACATTGAATAAAGGTTGACTACCTTCCTCCCACATACAGCAAGAATTAAATAATATAATTGGAGTTCCATTAAGTTTCTACACGTATAACAAAATAAAATGGGAAAAAATTAATGAGTGATGATTTTTCTATAACCATTATTCATTTGTGACATATTCTTATTTTCTTAATTTTGGTCGGCCATGTTGTCACTAATTCTTAAAAATGTAATGACAAAAATCTCTACACCAAATGGATCAGAGATAAATAGTGGTAATGTTTCTAGCTACCACTTTAAATATCATTATAATAGTAATTAGTAGCGCATAATTACACACAAGAGTTACCGTGGCTATCTAGACGGATTACATGTAGAGTGAGACATACTTATTTATTTATTTATTTGCCGTATTTATATTAAGGTCTTGGAGGAATTCAGCTATTGCTATTCCACCACTCAACCAGGACACGTACACATAGACCTCAATACAACAACCATTCCGATATTGCCATCTACCTCAGCTGAGATTAAAACTAAGGAGAGGTAACAACGACTAGACATGTTGTGCCACTCAACAGGGGTCTAGCCCATTATTGTCGTCTGTAACACATTAGAAGTGCCACTAAACTTCCATACCCTCGCGAGGATTCGATCCCGGGACTTCGTGGTCGCAAACCATCATCATTACGATAAAATAAAATAACAAATAAAGAGGCGAAAGAAAAGGATAGGGATGGATAGGTGGGAAAAGGCGAACTATGGGATGGGAGCAAGTTATAGTTAGAGAAAGTGTGGTTATAGAGGCTGCCGCAAGATAGACAACGCCTGGTATGGCAGGAGTGTTTGACGTGGAAGAGGGCAATATGCATTCTGATTTGGATTATGTTGCGTGTTAGTGGACTATCGCCTAATTAAAGAGAGTGGAATTTTTGGAAGATTTCCCGGACGTAGACCGCTAGTGAGGTTATGGCGCTGCAACGATCATATAACTCTCTGAGGAAGGCGTACCTACCAAGTTCAAAATAAGGTGCAGAAAGTTGTGTTCCAGAAAGTAGAGATTTCTAATTGTCGTGGCCGGGATGCTGCACCACACCGGCGCCCAGTATGTGATAGCTGGCTTGATTACCATCGTGTACAACAATTTTTTATTTCTTCTGTAGAGTTTGCTACCCCTTGCTAAGAGCGGATACAAACTCCTGTACATGAACCTACGTATAGCCTCGTTGATGCCAATGTTAAACGTCAGTTGTTTATCCAAGTTCACCTCCAGATACTTCACGTACCTTATTATGGGAATTTGTTGAGCCCGGATCGAGATTGGCGTTAAAATGCTGTTCTCAGTGAACCGGCGCGTGAGAATTATGACCACCTACTTTGATGTTGATCCAAATCTTTCATTTGTACGCCTTGAGCAGCATATTCACTGCTTGTGCATTATGCGAATGCGCATATATGGTCGCGTCGTCGGAGTACTAGGCAAATCCGTATTCGGAAACTCCGGAAAGGATATATACAGGTTGCATAACTTTGGTCACAGGCACGACTCCTGGAGGATGCCCCCCAAATTTCCCTCCGCATTGACAGCTTATTGTTCACCCTTACCTACAGCGACCTGTCCGTCAGAAAAGAGCGAATTAGTATGATTGTGTATTGGAAAGTCCAGTACGTTAAGTTTGTGTACAAGTTTCGGGATCCAGACTGTATCGAACGAATTCTCAGCATCGAGGAGCACCATGGCGATGCTTCACGATCCTGACGTTGCGGTGGTTGCAAACCAAACACCTTAAAACTGCGCCTACTAAGCCATACACAGAGTGTTTCATGAGGAAATGGACATGCTTTAATGGCAGATAGACGACACCGCATAATCACCCATTGAAAAAGCTAGTTGGGCCCTCGTTACTGGAATACAGGATGTTTTATGTACTGTTGCCAAAATTTCTGTTGGTTGTTACTTTGTAAAGGACCGGAACAATAACTTCATATTTGGCACATATAATACACTAGCGATCCTGAGTAAGTGCTCGTATCACAACACAAAAAAAACCCGGTCCGGTCCCAAAAAAAAAAAATGTTTTTATTGTTCTTTAAGAAAACAGTACCATGTATATGTTTTTTTAAATTCAATATTAAATTCGAAAAGTACATAACAAAGTTAACAAAGTGGTTTCATTAACCTTTTTGCCACACTGTAACTAATGTAAAACAGGGATTAAAGGAATTAAAATAGCGCGATGTTTGTAGAAATTTGAGATGGTGTTTCACAGATTATAAAATGTTATGAACAAGGCGACTTAATGTAATACTAAAGGATTTAAAAAATAAGATTGTAGAAAAATTTATAATTTTTAACATGCGTTTCATGTCAGATACAAAAGAACTTTTCGACCATACTATAAAGTATATTGTAGTAAATTTTCTAAATTTGAAATATTGTACTACCGTTTTAAAGGCCTTCCATAAACTCATAAACTCCATAGCCTGAGAAAATTTGATGACCGACGTCATCGTTAAATTTCTTTTTATTAGAAATGTAACAAACGCGCAGGTAATTAAACGAGAAAAATATTTAAATTAATCAGGGCGAGAATCAATTAATCAGGGCGCGAGTCTAATCATAAATGGGGTAATCAATTCCAAAAATTCTTTAAACTGTACACTAGAAAGGAACGATGATGTTTTTCCCTTTATCTTATGAATATAATAAGAAAGGAATTTAAATGCAAAAAGAGTTTATTCATCTCGTTGGAAAATTAGCTAGCTTAGAGATAGGATAATTTAAGTTGTAATTAAAAGAATGTTTCATATTTAGGGTAAAACCGTTTTGGCCATATTTACTATAGAGGACGCCACTTGCCAGGCGGGTACTATTTCGGTACTTCGTTCTTGTCGGCAGAGGACACCAACTTCCAGAAGGCGACTAAGTACTAGATAGGGCCGGGATTCGTATTAATAATAATAATAATAATAATGTGTTTATTTCCATAGACTATTACAGTATTGGAATTGTCAAATACAGAATACAGTCAATTGGTTAGAGTAACTCCAAAGTACTCCGTTCTATTTCACCCAAAAAACTGATGAGGATAATCCGTCAATTGAAAAAAGCACTTTTCGTTCGGCTCTCGCGTGTGTCAAACGTGTCATACTTTTCACGTGGTGTTAATTTTTTTTTGTGTCACCGGGTATCTATGTATTTTGAGATTTTGTACTAAAAATTAACTTATTGTCATTAGAACTCAAATTGAACTTCGCCTCCTTCAAATTGTCGCTGACAACTGGCGTCTTCTGCACAAGCTTATAAAGTATGTTATTCAGAAATAATTCACTTATTGCCCATTAATGGTATTGTATTTTTGGCCCCTTCTGGAATCAGTTTGTGTTTTATGGTAAAAGATTTTCCCATTAACGAAGTAAGGGTTCATTTAAGAACGGGACTACAGTCCAATTTGCATATTTTCTTATTTGTTTAACTTTAAGTTGCATTTTCTTTTGTTTTAATTTAAGTGTTAATTATTGATATATCTTGAAAACTGATTATTTTCGTGTTCCGTTTGTATACAAATAGATTAAGTGTGGTTATAGCTTCGTGTTTTATTTATTTACTAATTTAGTGGAAACTAGAGTCATCAGAGTTAGATCACCGTGATGAACCAGAAAGCGTGACAAAGAAAATTTGGATAAGTTTTGAACTATATCCTTTTAAGTGTACACACATATCTCTGTGAAAGGTCCACGTACAGACGATAATCATACATTGAGATATCTACATGGCTCCCTATGCAGGGAGGCTGTAAGTATAACTTTAGAGATAGGCCAGATGTTAGTGAATGAGTATTCCTTGGCAGTCGCACATAGTGTAAATTAGGCTAATCTGGAAGGGGTACATTAATTTTCATGGATATAATCAATAAACATAATAACCCCCCAAGGCAGTTTAAACAGGGTAAATGGGGCTATTACAACACTTTTGCCGCATTCGAAATAAATTCCAATAAATAATGCATTATGAGACGTTAGAAAATATAGATGAATGATACACGCAAATCATGCTTCTACTATTTAATTAGGCATTCACTTTTTTCTTCAGCAATAATTATTATGTCTTTATTACCAATTTTTACGGAGGGGGTAAAAAATATTAATTAACCTCTCATTTATTATGAACTAAATCAGCAACATACCATACCCATTAGCAATAACAAGAACGGTAACAACAAAGTTGCATATTAATAATGCACATAGTAGCAAACTATCAGCATAATAATTGTACGTAAAACAAAAAATACAAATATGACCATAAAACGTATTCGTTAATAGGGACAACTAACTGATTAACGTTTAAAGTCATCGTTTAAAATTGTCACTATTGATCATAGTAGTTGTGTACATTTGTATATAAGTTTTTTAAAAGTTGTCATTTTGAATTAAGACTACTATGATCAATAGGGACAACTAACTGATTTATACCGTTTAAAGGCATTACTTAGTCACAAACGTATAGATTGGAATTGTAGGTGGTCACTTGTTAGGAGCACATTTTTTTGAAGATACGCTACTGGTAACTAATTTATTACAATATATATTACGAATCTTTTAGAAAATGTAAATATTCGAGGTATGTTCTTTCAATATGATGGAACCTCGCCGCATTTCTCCAACCAAATTAGAAATCCCGTAAATGATACATATCCAAACAGATATATTGATCGGGGAGGTTCTCATGGCCGGCAAGATCTCCGGATTTTAGCCCTGTAGATTATTTTTTATAGGATAGCTTAAAAAGTGTGGTCTACAATGTCGACATTAATGACAGGGATTAGTTAATTCAAAGGAATGTTGGTTGCTGCGAGGAAATTAGAAACAATCCAGATCTGATAAGAAGATCAATTGTACATCTCGTCGATCGCACAAGAAAATGTTCTGAAGCAGAGGGTGAGTAACTTTGAAGTTAAAATTTAATTATGATTCTAATTTGTAAATACGTTTATAACAATATCTGAATATGTGCGTTTTTTGTTTTTCGTAAAATAATTATTCTGCCGGTACCTTGACGGTATTTTGCTATTTACGCTTTTTATGCAAGTTGCTAGTTACCATTATTGTTATTGTTAATAAGTGGATTATGTTGTTGTCTTACTAGTTTTACTTCCCTCGCATACCGAAGGGAAGTATTGTATTCGAGAAAAAATCACCCTCCGAGATTTTTTCGGATTCTGACGTTTCAGATCACGGAGATTACGAAAATATAGGTTTTTCAATTCCGTCAGTCTGTCTGTTTGTCTGTCTGTCTGTTGGTGCATTTACTAAAAAACTACTTGACGGAGAGCAGGCAAATTTGGTAGGTAGTTGACCCTACTGTCAGCGAAGAAATGGAAAATATACAGGGTGGATCGATCAGGGAATAAATAATGAAAATAATTTTTTTTTGCTCAAATTTAAAATTTCCACGTTTCGTGACACGCTAAACCTGTTTCAGAAAAAAAAAATTAAAAACTTTTTTCACCATTTTTGAAAAATTGTTTACAAAAAATTTTTTTTGTCTATTCAAATTTAAAATTTCCACGTTTCATGGCATTTTAAACCTATTTAAAAAAAAAAATAGAAATTTTTTTTACCAACATTTTTCAAAAAATTTTTTACCACTAAAATAGGTGGAAACATTTTTTTCCTTGTTCAAATTTAAAATTTCCACGTTTCATAGCGCTCTGAACCTATTTAAAAAAAAAATTCAGAAATTCTTTTTACTAATTTTACCACTAATACAGATAGAATTTTTTTTCCTTGCTCAAATTTAAAATTTTCACGTTTTCATGGCATTCTAAACCTATTCAAACAAATTTAAAAATTGTTCTGATTAAAAATTTTTTTGAAAAAAAAACCTATTTTGCAAAAAATTTTAATTTATCACCGGGTACAGAATAGAAGAAAAATTTTTTTTTTGCTCAAATTTAAAATTTTCACGTTTCATGACATTCCAAATCCATTTCGGAAAATAAAATTTGCAAAATTTTTTTTACCATTTTGGAAAAAAAATTACCACTAGAATAGATGGATTTTTTTTCCCTCAAATTCAAAATTTTCACGTTTGACATGACTGACATTCTAAACCTATTTGAGAACAAAAAATTTGAAAACATTTTTACCACTAAAATAGATGGAAATTTT
This sequence comes from Stenurella melanura, assembly GCA_963583905.1. Classification (NCBI taxonomy): domain Eukaryota; kingdom Metazoa; phylum Arthropoda; class Insecta; order Coleoptera; family Cerambycidae; genus Stenurella; species Stenurella melanura. Next base: position 82,741,097 of record OY757310.1, read on the forward strand.
TTTCTTTGCTCAAATTTAAAATTTTCACGTTTCATGGCATTCTAAACCAATTTCAAAAAAAAAGTACCACTGTAGAATAGAAGGGAACTTTCCTTTTTGCTCAAATTTAAAATTTCCACGTGTCATGGCATTCTAAACCTATTTCAGAAGAAAAAAAATTTGAAAATTTTTTTAAAAACATTTTTGAAAAATTTTAAAAAAAATGAAATTTTGTAACCACCACTATACTTCCACTCCACTACGTGTGTGTGGAATTGAAAATGTGACAGATGGCAATAATATTAGGCATATACCTATTATACCATTATTGAAAAATGTACAGGATGGTCATTCCAAGAAATAATTCAGTCATGGTGGACATTTATAAAGGTATTTGTCCAAGCCTTCCATATTTGGCACCTGTTATTTAGTATTGAACTTTTGCTGTTGGATGAGCACTCTGTATATTTTTTTGACCAAAACTTATCAGGTGTTCTTTGTAATAATAGTGATAACTATATTCCGATTTTTATTTTCAATGTCACTTCATAATTATTAATTTTTTAGAGTGACCGCCATGCACAAATAAAGAGGGAAGTTCTGTGTAAATACCTTTACCGATTTCTTAATAAGTGAAAGGAATGGTGTAGGTTCGCTGATCTGTAACATTATTACTTCCCTCGCATACCGAAGGGAAGTATTGTATTTGAGAAAAACTCACCCACCGAGATTTTTTCGGATTTTGACGTTTCAGATCACGTAGATTACGAAAATATAGGTTTTTCAATTCCGTCAGTCAGTCTGTCTGTCTGTCTGTCTGTCTGTTGGTGCATTAACTAAAAAACTACCTCACGGAGACCAGTCAAATTTGGTAGGTAGTTGACGCTACTGTCAGCGAAGAAATGGTAGAATTTTCAGTGGAAAATATACAGGGTGGACCGTCTAAAGGGAATAAGAAATGAAAAAAATTTTTTTTTGCTCAAATTTAAAATTTACGTTTCATGACGTTCTAAACCTACTTAAAAAAAAAATTTTGGAAAATTTTTTTACTATTTTTGAAAAAAATTTACCACTAATACAGACTGATTTTTTTTCTCTTGTTCAAATTTAAAACTTTCAGGTTTTCATGGCATTCTAGACCTATTCAAACAAATTTAAAAATTATTTTGCAAAAAATTTTAATCTATTCAAACAAATTTAAAAATTATTTTGATTAAAAAATTTTTTCAAAACAATTTTTTTTGCAAAAAATTTTAATCTATTTATCACTGGGTATAGAATAGATAAAAAAAAATTTTTTTGCTCAAATTTAAAATTTCCACGTTTCATGATATTCCAAACCTATTTCGGAAAAGAAAATTTGCAACATTTTTTTACCATTTTGGAAAAAAATTTACCACTAGAATAGATGGAATTTTTTTTTCCTCATATTTAAAATTTTCACGTTTGACATGACTGACATTCTAAACCCATTTGAGAAAAAAATATTTGAACATTTTTTTCACCAACATTTTTGAAAACATTTTTACCACTAAAATGGATGGAAAATTTTTCTTTCTTTGCTCAAATTTAAAATTTTCAAGTTTCATGGCATTCTAAACCAATTTTTAAAAAATGCCACTGTAGAATAGAAGAAAACTTTCCTCTTTGCTCAAATTTAAAATTTCCACGTGTCATGGCATTCTAAACCTATTTCAGAAGAAAAAAAATTTGAAAATGATTTTAAAAACATTTTTGAAAAATTGAAAAATAAATGAAATTTTTTAACCACCACTATACTTCCACTCCACTACGTGTATGTGGAATTGAAAATGTGACAGATGGTAGTAATATTAGGCATATGCACCTATTATACTATTATTGAAAAATGTACAGGGTGGTCATTACAAGAAATGATTCAGTCATGGTGGACATTTATAAAGGTATTTGCCCAAGCCTTCCATATTTGGCACCTGTTATTTAGTATTTAACTTTTGCTGTTGGATGAGCACTATGTATTGACCAAAACTTATCAGGTGTTCTTTGTAATAATAGAGATAACTATATTCCGATTATTATTTTCAATGTCACATCGTAATTATTATTTTTTTAGAGTGACCGCCATGCATAAATAGAGTTCTGTGTAAATACCTTTACCGATTTTTTTCCGTTTATTTTACCCCCTTTATAAACATTAATTTATTATTAATGTAATAAAATAAATGACTAATTTAATAGTGGAAGCATTTTTTGCGCGCATAATTCATCGATATTTTCTAAAGTCTCATATTGCATTATTTATTGAAATTTATTTCGAATGCGGCGAAAGTGTGGCAAAAAAGTTAATGAAGCCATTTTATTTCGTACTTTTCAATTTAATATTGAAATTAAAAAAAAACATATAGAGGGTATTGTTTTCTTGAAGAAAAATAAAAACATTATTTTCACGAGTCCGGACCTGGATTTCTTTTGTGTGTGTGATACAAACACGTATTCAATATTACTAGTGTATTATATGTGCCAAATATGAACTCATTATTCCATTCCATCACAAAATAACAACCAAAAGAAATTTTGGCAAAAAATACATAAAACACCCTGTATTTCGGTCACGAGGGCCCACCTTGCTTTTTCTGTGGGTGATTATGATAAGTAATCATCCAAAAGTATTGGTGCCCTATATCTGCTATTAAAGCAATTCCGTTTCCTCGTGAAACACCCTGTATACTCAGTAAATATAATATATCTGTGTTGGGGTCCTTCCCTGATATTCCTCACAATGTATCAAACTTGCTGCTTGTCCTTTGATATTGTTTGACGTAATATCAGGTGGACTCCTTTGGATGGCTCAGTTGTGTGGACTGTACGGTTGCGTTGAATAAAAATAAATTCTCGTGTTCAAAAATTATATTCGGATTATCAACATTTATAGTAATGACAGTTGTCTGATGACATAAGCCTACTTGTATTTTTCGACACAAAACTGCTTAATCTAGAATTGCCGGTTGGCACTAAATACAAAATGTTTAAAACTTAACATGCCCCCGGCCTTGAAAGGGTTGGCTTTCAACAAATACCAGAGGGGGTAAGAATTACATTTTTAAACTAGTAATGTATAATTCAAATTCAAAGTTCAACATATAAATGATACAGTCTTCTGTGACTACACGGCTATGTCTACTGGGAGTGGACACACCTTTACTACAGATCGTTTTATGATTCCGTTTATGGTTTTTATTGACACTACTCGCACAATATTATCATTTCCTTGATGAAGTTCAACTATGTGCCCAATATGCCATTTGGAAAGGGGTAGGTTATCGTCCTTGATCAGAACAGCGGATCCAATGCGTAAATTTTCTTGCTTAGTTCTCCATTTTACACACTCTTGCAGCTGAGGTATATATTCCTTGAACCACCTTGCACAAAAATGCTGTTTAAGTTGTTGTAGATGTTGAAACAGAGAAAGTGGTCCAGCTGGTATGCTACGCAGATCGGGATGGGGTACTGAATTGAGGGACTGTCCAATGAGGAAATGCGCAGGGGTGAGTACTTCCAAGTCATTGGGATCGGTTGTCAAAGGTGTCAAAGGTCGGGAATTGAGTATACCTTCTATCTGAGTTATAATTGTATAAACATTTTCAAATGTTAAAAGAGTATTTGACATTATGCGTTTGATATGATACTTTGCAGATTCTATACCTGCTTCCCATATACCATCGATATGTGTGGAATATGCCGGTATAAAGTGCAATTTTATGTTTTGTTTGTGCTCTAACTGTTCTTTTAAATTTTCTTTTGAGCTTGTTAAAACATTTCCAAATTCCTTTAGTTCTGCGTTGGCACCCACAAAATTACTGCCATTGTCGCTGTATATGTGCGATGGTATGCCTCGACATGAAACAAAACGTTGAAAGGTTGAAACTAACTCTAAATGAACTGTATCTGCGCCAGTAAGCAGGTCATCAACATGAAAATCTCTGCTTGTTACGTTTGATGCCTTGGGATGAGATTGTTCATATTCAACGGCTGATTGTTTTAGACAACGTATTGCTAAAAACGAAGCAGAAGCCGTTCCATTTGTTACTGTGTTCAAAGAATAAGTTAGAAGTTCATGATCGGGACTAGATCGCCAAAGGATTAGCTGCAAAGATTTGAATTTATCGTCGACTAATATTTGATGATACATCTTGGCAATGTCTCCTGACACCACAAATCTGTGCTGCCTGAAACGCAGAAGAGTTGACAGAAGATCATCCTGGATGGTCGGTCCTACCATTTGCAAATTGTTATAGGAAACTCCGGATGTAGATATTGCTGAGTTATTGAATACTACTCTAAGTTTTGTACTTACATGATCCTGCTTTAAGACTCCATGATGTGGAGAATAAAATGAAATTTGATCATTAGATATTTCAAATTTGGACATATGAGAGAGCTCTTCATATTCACTCATGAAATCAACGTACATTTGTTTTAGTTTAGGGTTTAAGTTGAGTTTTCGTTCTAGATTATAAAATTGCTTTAATGCTAGCTGTTTTGTACTACCCAATTTAGTAATGGGTTCCTTCAGAGGAATAGATACTATAAATCGCCCGTCATGATTCCGCTTAAATGTTTTAATAAAATGTTCCTCGGCTTGCATTTCTTCTTTTGAGAATAGAGGTTTTGAGGAAATCTCCTCTAGTTCCCAAAATTTGGCTAACTGATCCTGAATATTAACGCTCGATTGACTAAGGTTACACATAGTACTAGAGTTTCGACGTTCAGGGAATTTTAAGGGACCTGAGACTAACCATCCCAGCATAGTTTTCTGCATAATCGGTTTATTTGTTCCCAAATGTACAGTGTTGTTACACAAAATATTCCAAAAGGTATCCGCACCGATGAGTAGATCAACATCACCGGGTACATTATATTTAGGATCAGCTAACCTCAAATGATGGGGAATATTTAGAGATCCAGGATCGAAATACGAATTGGGTAGACCTTCTGTGATTTTTGGAATTATTAAACAGTGCAGGGTCGTACTGAAAGCATTATGTTTTGAATTTAGTTCAACTTCGCATGATGACTTTAACTTTGATTGTATTTGAGCTATGCCAACGACTGCGAGATTAATTTTGTTTTTGGGTAGTGCTAATTTAACAAATAGCTTTTCTGATATAAAATTGCTCATTGAGCCACTGTCAAGCATTACTCTACAAGAATGTCGATTGCCGCGTGCATCGACAACGTCGACCATAGCAGTAGATAATAGAACTTGACTGCTGGATGCGCGTGCATGATACGAATCAGTTATTTCATGCATGTCATCGTTCCCTTGTTTGCTATGTGTTAAATCAGATTCATTTTGTTCTAAACTACAGTTCTGCTGCTCGAGATGTAACAAAGTATGGTGCTTACCTCTACATTTTCGACAATTGCCAGATTTGCAGTCTTTTGATTGATGATTAGTTCTCAGGCAATTGACGCATAATTTTAAAAGGCGAACTTTTTCCAGCCTAACGTTAACTGGTAGGGTGTTAAATTCAGGGCAATTGTAAATAGAATGGTTTTTCTTACAAATGATACACGAGAAATTGCTAGAACCTGAATTTGTAGCGAATGTCTTTTGTTGTTCACGAACTTTAAATTTGGGTTTATGCAAATCAACCTTTTCCAAAAAATCAGCTCTATCTTTTAGGAATGTTGTGAACTCCTTCAAAGTTGGAAGATCAGATTCTAACTTAAGTTTCTCCCACTCCTGTACAGACGTTTGGTCAAGCTTGTTTACTATAATGAAAATAATTAAAACATCCCACTGTTCTGAAGGAAGCCCTAACGTTTTCAGCGACCGCAGATTTTTTGATAATGTATCAACTAGATTGCGTAAACTTATAGCTGATTCGAATTTTATATCCTGAATACTGAATATTGATTTAATATGATTGTGAACCATTAACCGTTTGTTATTAAATCTATCATTCAGAATCTCCCATGCAAGTTCATATTTTTCACCTGTAAACTCTATAGTTTTTATGCAATGAGCCGCACATCCCTCCAAAGCCGATCTTAGATAGTGAAATTTAGACATCGGTTTTATGTCTTGACGTTCATGAATTAAGGATGTAAATATATCACGAAATTCTAGCCATCGCTCATATACACCATCAAACTTTGGTAATTCGATTATAGGTAATTTAATTTCTGAATTTCTGAAATGGTTGTTTTCATGTGCGGTATTTGGGGTGAAATTAGTATTTTCAACTTTGTTTTGATCATTAATGAGATTGGATAAAGTATTTTTTGCATCCGATAAAACTGCAAAATATGTCTGCTCAAAATTCTCCGTTTCAGAGATATCAAAATTTGTATCCTCAAGATTTTCAATTTCCAGTTGGATATCATTAAACTCTGTTAATAAATTAGCCTCTATGTTAGAAATACGTAATTCTAATTCGGTGGTTTTATTTTTGTCTGGTTCTGACTTTTTAAAATCATTTAGAAAGCTTGTAAATCGAGTTAATACTGCCTTTTTGGTACCTCTTTTACGGTGTAAAGCAATCAGTTGTGCTTGCGACATATTAAATCAAAATGATAACTAATATTAAATAAAATATCTAAAGACTCAGATAGAATGTATACAACAGTTCTGTTGTAGTAAAAAGTAATGTTGCGTAAGTGAAGTACCTGGTGCCGTGCGCCGTCAAGGCTCCTTGAAACCGCTTGCTCTAGTTGATGAATACTCTACAGCGGCGGCGTCGGTCCTCTGTTCTCTGCTCGTTGTTGCCACCGCTCACCTCTGCGATCTGCTTTGGTCGGGTGAAATCTCGTTGATAAGTAAGTACTGTGAGTACAGTACGCTGCTCCTTATCCGGCTCGTTCGAACCAAAATATGTTGGGGTCCTTCCCTGATATTCCTCACAATGTATCAAACTTGCTGCTTGTCCTTTGATATTGTTTGACGTAATATCAGGTGGACTCCTTTGGATGGCTCAGTTGTGTGGACTGTACGGTTGCGTTGAATAAATATAAATTCTCGTGTTCAAAAATTATATTCGGATTATCAACATTTATAGTAATGACAGTTGTCTGATGACATAAGCCTACTTGTATTTTTCGACACAAAACTGCTTAATCTAGAATTGCCGGTTGGCACTAAATACAAAATGTTTAAAACTTAACAATCTGTAGTGAAATATTTCTGGTATTTTTAGGAATAAAATTTATGTTTATTGCGAAAAACCTGGCCAACTTCAATAATTTGACTCTCAAGCGGGATAATGTTAAACTTTACGAACGAAAAGAAATGTGATGAAGGTAGGTAAATATAATTACGGACATTTCGCAGGCAATATATACATTTCCAAATAATAATTAGAGTAACAAAAGGCAAAGGACCAAGGAAATGTATAATTTATTCCTCTTTTATGCGATGGAACAAAAATAACGACACCGTCCGTAACCCTTTATTTATATAATTTTGTGGTAGACCTATGTCAGCATAAAAATGCCTTAACTGGGCCAACGCCAGTGGCTCATATTTGTTTGCAAACAATTCGAGAATTTTGTATGAAATAGACGGATGCTTTAAATGAAGCCCAAAGGCAAGCTTGCAGTTTGCCTCGCAGGTTTTGAAGTAAATTTGCACATACATTTAGTTCCGCTAAATTGAAGTCAGTTCATGCTGTTGAAATTATAGTAGTAGTATTTTATTACCATTAAATCTATAGTACAGGAGCATGTAATTGCCTGACAGACTTGCCTAATAGTAGAGTGCTCGCGTTGACAAAAGTCGCTTAGTTTTCGATCCCGTTGGCACTTTTAGAGTAAAATGTATGACCTTGTCAGATATGTTACTTATGCCCTGTGGATTACGAATCCACTTGTCGTCAAAGAATCGTCATGAATATAAGGGCGCAAATCAAAATTTTCTAATTAACTACACCACGCGATAGAGTCAATCCTGAAGCGTATTTTATCCAAAAATCATTAAATTCTCTGTAGAATTTCTATTTTTAAAATAAATAAGAAAACGAACTTTTGCATAGGCTTATATGGCAGTAAAAATCAAAAATCCTCATTTTCTCTGTTCGACTACGGCTGAAAATTAATTATTTTTCGTCTACTTTTCCATTCCCACGACGATATCTCCCAAACTATTATATTTATCAAAAAAATATATTCTTTATAAAATATTTGCCATATATTCCAGATTACAATGGTTTTTAAAACAGATTTTTTGAGAATTTAATAAGAAAAATATTTAATAATGTGTAGCGTGATACCAATTTTCGAAGCTTATCAGCGGCATGCGTTCGTTGCAAATTCTCGCTCTCCCACTCTTTAAAACTGTTTCAACACACCCCACTTCGCACCCGCTCTGGCCTACCGTTGGATAGATTGGCACATAGTAGCTCTCCTGGTTCATAATATTTTGAAATTTATATCTTGAAAATGATTATTACTACGAAATAAATGTAAGTAGTATATTTGTAGAATATTAATTCAGTGTTACATGGACTTAAATAAAAATTATGTCCTGCCTAAAATTATTGTGTAATAGATTAACACATTATAAAAAACTCCCTATATTTCACTGTTTGCAAGATACTTTCAGCTGGTATGTATTTTAAATTTTCTACCATATAGGTATGTATATGTATGATGTATATGCTTTTTAGAAGAAATTAAAATGAAAAGTACTACTGATAGCACAAGTTCTGAAAGTGAGATTGAGAAAAATATAATTGAATGTAAACCAGATTCGTAACATATTAGCTTAATTTGTATGAAACCGGGCCCTGTAATCAAAGGTTTTGAGAAATCGTTTGCAACATTTACTGATTGTTTAGAAATCTATGAAAAAATAAGTAACCAAGGAGAAGATGATCTATATCCCAGCATTACGTCATTCAAAAAACAAACAATTTTGACTGGTTTGGCACCGAAATTGCTATTCTAGTTTTACTAGCCAAAGAAATATAGAACATTTAAGAACATAAATAGAGAAAGAAATTGAAAAGAGTTCAGATGGATCCAATGCCTGTCCATCAACTTTTTCCTATGTGTATTTTCGTAAAATAATTTTTTTAAATAGAGAAATGTGCTTTTGTCAGAAGTACAACAATCAAGTTTTCTCAAATAATGACCACGGAACCAGAAAGAAAAGTAAGACTACTAGCCCACCAGAATCCCATAATTTTCGAAAAAAATTGTGCTAACGATTTAATACCTATAGAAATTGAATGTCATATTTCATGTTTCTAAAGTCGCTATATAAAATGCAGCGGTCTATCTAAGAATAAAAATAAAAGTGGAAAACGGACAGACAACGAATGGAGGGAGTTCTACTAAAATATGTAAAATTCTTGAGAAACGGTTTTTAAAGCAAAAAAGGTATGGTATGTCGTCAATTTATGATGAGAAGTATCTAGAATGGATAGATATAGGTCTAAAAGAGAGATCAGTAGACTACTTATAAATACATTTACCGGCAAAGGATTCAAAATTGTTAAATCTACAAAGAGAAACGAAAAATATGTTAATTCAGAAAACGAGGCATGAAACTTTGCATTTTCTATTGTGACTTTGGAAATATTAAACATGATATTTAGTTTCTATAGCATTTAAATCGTTAGCACAAATTCTTTAGAAAATTATGGGATTTTGGTGGGCTAATAGTCTTATTTTTCTTTCTGTGTTCCTGGTCATTACTTGAGAAAGCTATTTTATTGAAAAAAAAATCATTTTACCCAAGGACACGCCTGAAGAAGATATTGGACATGCACTCCATCCACCTGAACTGTTTTTATTTTTTTTTTCTCTTTCTCCATTTTTCTCCTTCAATGTTCCATATTTCTTTTGCCAGTAAAACTAGAACAGCAATTTCGGTGCCAAACCAAGCAGCCAAAATGATTTGTTTTTCGAAATCGCATAGTTCTAGAATATACATCATCTTCTCTTTGGTTAGGTACTTATTTTTTCACGGAGTTTTACACAATCAATAAATATTGCAAACGATTTATCAAAACCTTTGTTTACAGGGCCCGGTTTCATACAATTTAAGCATAATATTTTACGAATCTATTTTTCTTTGAATTTTATTTTTGTCTCAATCTCACTTTCCGAACTTGCGCTATCAGTAGTACTTTCCATTTTCATTTCTTCTTCAGTTACCTATATGGTAGAAAATTTAAAATACATACCAGCTGAAAGTATCTTGCAAACAGTGAACTATAGGGAGTTTTTTATAATGTGTTAATCTATTACACAATAATTTTAGGTAGGCCATAATTTTTATGTAAGTCCATGTAACACTGAATTAATATTCGACAAATATACTGACATTTATTTCGTAGTAATAATCATTTTCAAGATATAAATTTCAAAATATTATGAACCACGAGAGCTAATATGCGCCAATCTACCTAACGGTAGGCCAGAGCGGGTGCGAAGTGGGGTGTGTTGAAACAGTTTTAAAGAGTGGGAGAGCGAGAATCTTTAACGAACGCATGCCGCTGATAAGCTTCGAAAATTGATATCACGCTACACATTATTAAATATCATGGTTATTAAATTCTCAAAAAATCTGATTTAAAAACCATTGTAATCTGGAATATATGGCAAATATTTTATAAAGAATGTATTTTTTTGATAAATATAATAGTTTGGGAGATATCGTCGTGGGAATGGAAAAGTAGACAAAAATTAATTAATTTTCAGCCGTAGTCGAACAGAGAAAATGAGGATTTTTGATTTTTACTGCCATATAAGCCTATGTAAAAGTTCGTTTCTTTATTTATTTTAAAAATAGAAATTCTACAGAGAATATAATGATTTTTGGATAAAATACGCTTCATGATTGACTCTATCGCGTGGTGTGGTTAGTTAGAAAATTTTGATTTGTGCCCTTATATTCGTGACGATTTTTTGACGACAAGTGGATTCATAATCTACAGGACATAAGTAACATATCTGGTAAGGTCATATATTTTACTCTAAAAGTGCCAACGGGGGGAAAGATAGAAATTAATTTGCACTCTACTATAAGCAAAATATACAATTATTTCTGCTTCTTAGTAGTCCAGTTAGCAAAGGTTTATACCTCGGGAAGAAAAAACAAGAACTGCTGTGAATTTCGGCAGTTAAGAAATTAACCACAAAATTTCAATTCAAAGTAGCTGTGAAATCGTCTTTATTTCAAACAAAAAATTAAAAAATGTATAATAAAGCTAGAGCTGTGTAATACGTAGCTTGTAACATAGTTTTTAATTTCACAGCTAACTTACTTTCAATTCACTTTTATGCGGGCACCTCAAAAACGAGTTCCTTTATACTTTATTAAACACTATTTGGTAACGGCATAATTTTAAGGCTTGTAACTTATGGATTTTGTTCATTCCTATGCTTTCAATGGGCTTGTTCGGCGTTTTTTTTTTTAATTTCATAAATCGAAAGTGCAAGTATAAAATAATGGATCTGCAAAATATCAGGATCTTATTCGCACGTTTAGTATCTTAAAAACTATTACAAACCTCCACCCCGCGAAAATGGGGCCTGGCCAGACGTTACGTCACTATACGCATAGACTCGGCGATCTCAATAGACTTGATGCTCCTTTATTGTTATAATTGTTATAATTATAAGTGTTTGTTTGTGTTTGCTTACTTCTTGACAGTAGGGGAGTACAATTTGGTGAAATGTCGAAAAATTACAATTTTCTCTCGCTCCTTTCGGGACGAATTTTCCATTTTGACCCTGCAATTTACGATTAGGATTCATCGCCAACCTCCTCCTTTCCGTAGAGACATAGAACGAACTTCCACTCGACGTATTTATTTAATTACAAGCGTTTAAAAATTCCATGTTTTTCGATCTTTCGGGTTTAATTTTAAAGGTCCCAGAAAGCTCACTTGCGTATAGTGACGTCACAAATGAGCGCTCGGTTTTTGCAATTATTGCTAATTTCAACTCCTTATATCTCGAGAACGGAAAAAGTTAATAATACGAAATTTTAAGTGCATAATGAGAATATCGAGTTCTATATGAAAAACCGCTGCCTAAGGAATCACTACTCCCACATCCAGATTCTTCATCCAAGTGACTTTAAAGGAAACATCTTGACTGTATTTGCACTCTAGTATGTGGAAATTATTGGTCATAGAATTTTAATAATATTTGGGGCAGATGTCATAGAAAAGTTTGAGGGGTTGGTTTCTACCATATTCGTTAAAAATGAAGTTTCTAGTTTACCCTACCTATTTTCCACTATTCGCAATCTACCACCTCCCACCCCTTCAATGGAGTCATCTCAATCGGATGTCACTGCAATACATACGTGTACTAACTTTCAAGTGAATATCTCAATTTGATGTTATCAATCCCATTAATAATGAAGGGGAGGTGGTGGAGTTTGAAAAAGATTAGAAAGAAATCTGAGGCCTTGGTTTCTAATATATACACCGAATCCCAAATTTCTGTACTCTTGCCAACTCGATTTACTTATTTTCCCCTACTCCTATTAACCCCAACCCTTCTACGGAATCATCCCAAAATATAATCTAGTTCCAGTTGTCGTTATAATACATACGTCTACCAAATTACAAGTGAATATCTCAATTTTATTTTATCAACCCCTTTAATAATGTTGTAAAGGTAGTGGAAGTGTTGAAAAATGTTATAAAAAATCTGAGGCCTTGGCATCTAGGACATACAGCTAATTTCAAATTACAGTACTCTTACCAGCTTGTTTTACTTATTTTTCCCTATTTACCTCTACTTACCCCCACTCCTTCAACGCAATCATGTCAAAATATAATCTAGTTTCAGATATAGCTATAATATATAAATGTACCAAATTTAAAGTGAAAATTTAAATTTAGTTTTATAAACTCTTTTAATAAGGGAGTGGGGGTGGTGTGGAGATGGAAAATACTAATAAAAAAACCTGCGACCTTCGCTACTAGTACATACTCCAAATCCCAAATTTCCGTACTTTTACCAGCTTGCTTTACTTATTTTCCCCTATATACTCCTATTTAACCCCCAACCCTTCAATGGAATCATCTCAAAATATGACCTAGTTCCAGATGTCGTTATAATTCATACGTGTACCAAATTTCAAATGAATATCTCAATTTTATTTTATCAACCCTTGAAGTAGGGGTGGTGGGGGTTGAAAAATATTATAAATAATCTGAGACCTTGGCTTCTAGTACATACACTGAACTTCAAGTTTCTGTAGTCTTACCAGCGTGCTTTACTTATTTCCCCCTATTTAGCCCTATTTAGTCCCCAACCCTTCAACGGAATCATCTCAAAATATAATGTAGTTCCAGATGTCGTTATAATACATATGCGTACATTTCATGTGAATATCTCAATTTTAATTTATCAACCCCTTGAATAATGGAGTAGGGGTGGTGAGGGGCTGAAATATATTATTAAAAAATCTGAGACCTTGGCTTCTAGTACATACACCGAATTTCATGTTTCTGTACTCATACCAGCTTGTTTAACTTATTTCCCCCTATTCACCCCTAAATAACCCCCAACCCTTCAACAGAATCATCTCAAAGTACAATCTAGTTCCAGATGTCGTTATAATTCATACGTGTACCAACTCAAATGAATATCTCAATTTTATTTTATCAACCCTTTTAATAATGAAGTGGGGGTGGTGGGGGTTGAAAAATATTATAAATAATCTGAGACCTTGGCTTCTAGTACATACACCGAACTTCAAGTTTCTGTAGTCTTGCTAGCGCGCTTTACTTATTTTCCCCTATTTACCCCTATTTAACCCCCAACCCTTCAACGGAATCATCTCAAAATATAATCTAGTTCCAGATGTCGTTATAATACACACGTGTATCAAGTTTCAAATGAATATCTCAATTTTATTTTATTAACCCTTTTCATATTGGAGTAGGGGTGGTGGGGGTTGAAAAATATTATAAAAAAATCTGACGCTTTGGCTTCTAGTACATACACCGAATTCAAGTTTCTGTAGTCTTACCAACTTGTTTTACTAATTTTCCCCTATTTACTCCAAATTAACCCCCAACCCTTCAACGGAATCATCTCAAAATATAATCTAATTCCAGACGTCGTTATAATACATACCTGTATGAAATTTCAAATGAATATCTCAACTTTATTTTTTCAACCCCATTAATGGGGTAGGGGTGGTGGGGGGTTGAAAAATATTACTAAAAAATTTGAGGCCTTGACTTCTAGTACATACACCGAATTTCAAGTTTCTGTACTCTTACAAGCTTGCTTTACTCATTTTCCCATATTTACCCCTATTTAACCCCCAACCCTTCACCGTATATCCTCAAAAAACAATCCAGTTCCAGATCTCGTTATAATATATACGTGTACAAAATTTCAAGTCAATATCTTAAACCGTTCCGGAGAAAACATGCGGACAAAAAAAAATGTTACAGACAGACAGACAGACAGAATTTTTTTTTTGTCGCTCAAATTTAAAATCTCGACGTTTCATGACATTCTAAACCTATTTCACGAATAAAAATTTTTGAAATTTTTTTTGCGATTACTATACTTCCAATCCACTACGTGGATGTGGAAGTAAAAGTATAAAACCGTATGAAAAGAATATCATGGAACAAGCCCATATCCATTTTGATATTGTTTTGTCAGAAAAAAAGCAAAAGGATCTAAAAGCAGCTGATCGTACTCATTCATATTCATTCACCTCGTGGTGTGGTGTGACAATACAGGAGCCGACAAATTTTGGAGGAAATATGGAATATTTTCATGTTTTTATGGTTTCGTTTTGATTTTCTCAGATATTCATTAATGACATCGTATTATATCTAAACGTAACTTACCTGCTTTATGCGGACGACTTGAAAATGTTTGAAGTGGTTAGGAGTGTTGTGGATTGTGAAAGAATTCAGCACAATTTGGACAAGATCTTAGATTATTACTTAGAATTATGTAAAATATAATAAATTTACAAGCTTACATAATTATATTAATCGAACTTAAACAGGAAAATATAAGAAAATAAAACATTAGTACAAATTTTATGTCTATTACTTTTAAATTCCATATTACTCGACAGCTGTTTTTCCCACAAATCTTTTTCCTTTTAAAGCTCCTCTTCTTCAAAAAATAGTTAACTTCTATGGTCAGATCAATATTTCTCGGAATATGTAAGAAAAATGGAATTTATGAAGGTTAACCTTAATTTCTTCACTGGAGCGCCCACGAAAACATTTGTGTTCGGTAAGTAAAACATACTTTGAAAATAACCATGTGCTGAATTCCGCCACTCTTGTTTTTTTTTCGTGGTTCGAGCAATATTTCGTCTTTGGTAACTAGGCTACAAAGCATGGCAGACAATAAAAGTGATATGGAGTGGAGTGAAGGTGGTGGGGGGATTGAAACATATTGCAAACAAATCTGAGGCCTTGAGTATATACACCAAATCTCAAGTTTCTGTATGGTCCATTAAAAAGTTACAAAGTTTTGTCCGAACATTGCATTTTTGACAGGAAAAGACTTTATTATTTTTATGTGTAGGGGGTCGACTGTGAGTAGGGGGCGCAAACAGTTTTTGCGCGATATCTTGAGAACCGTAAGTCTCACAAAAAATTTTCTTAAGACTTCTTTTGTAGAAAATTGAATTCTCTACATCTTGGTATAGATACTTCTTACCGTAAAATTATAAATAAAAAAGCTATAATTAAGAATATAATAAAACTTTCAAGTAGAATATCATTTAGGGATTATAACTTTTTTTCAATTGATTTTACTTAATAGACACATCAGATGCTTTTTTGTAGATTATTTTATAACAAACAACTTTCTCTTCTCATTTTTCTTCATTTTTCGTTTCTTTGGAGAGGTGTTAGGACGCTGCAAGAGGATCAAACCAATACTCCATTCAAAACGCGCGAAAGGGTGCAGGAAAGAACACCGGTCTGAAACTACTTTGACTATATATTTCTTTGATCGTTGATTACGAAAATCGGGGTCCCTCAATCCTAATAATTGAGGAACACCCCAGAAGCACCTCTTTCGGACGGTTTTTCGCGATTATTTTAATAAAAATCAAAGAGGATTCTATGAACTCGCCTTCCTAAATATTAATTTACAAGGGTGGTTGATTCATACCAAATATAGCCTAATTATATAATTAGAGTTAATCAAACGGGTTAAAACCACCTCTATATCGGCTTAACATTAAGAAAATTGGTAAAAAATACTTATTTTTACTTTTTGCGTCAAATTTGGTTGATGGGCATTGCCGAGTAGAAGCAATTTATTCTCAATCCTTAAGGGAGTAAAACTATTCCCCCCTACCCCTAAATTGAATCAGGCATTGAAAAACGAGTTAATTTTTTTTGCATTTTCATTTCATTTTTGATGAAATATTACTAAAAGTGTTTATTATTTAACCCTTTTGGAGGGTTAAACCACCCCTAAATAGAAATAAAAAACTTATTAGTAAAATTATAATAATACTTCATCAAAAATAAAATGAAAGTGGAAAAAAAATTAACTCGTTTTCATAGCCTGCATTAATTTAGGGGTTGGAGGGATCAGTCTTACCTTCTTAAGGGTTGAGAATAAATTACTTTTGTCTGGCAATGCCTATTCTAACAAATTTAGAAAACAATTTTTTTTACCAATCTAATTCATTTCAATATATTTGGTATAAATCAACCACCTTTGCAAATCAATATTAAGAAAAGGGGATTTCATATGATCCTCTTTGATTTTTATTAAAATTATCGTGAGGAACCCTCTAAAAGGGGTGTTTTTGGCGTTATTAGGGGTGTTCTCCAACTTTTAGGATTACGGGACCCCGATTTTCGTAATCAGCGACCCAAAAAACGTGTAGTCAAAGTAGTTTTAGACCGGTGTTCTTTCCTGCATCCTTTCGCACGTTTTGAATGGTGTATTGGTTTGCAGCTTCCTAACACTTCTCCAAAGACACGAATTTTGAAAAATGAGCAGAGAAAATTATTTGCAATAAAATGATCTACAAAAAACATCTGATGTATTTTTTCAATAAAATCAATAGAAAAAAAGTGACATATTTTTCTTGAAAATTTTAGTTTATTTTCAGTTATAACTTTTTCATTTTCCATTTTACGGTAAGAAGTAGCTAAACCAGGATTGTAGAAAATTCATTTCTCTACAAAAAAGTCAGCGAAATTTTTCTGTGAGACATACGGTTCTCAATATATCGCGAAAAACTGTTTACACCTCCTTTGTCAACAGCCAAAGGGGTTCAACTCCGAAAACAGAGTATTACACTGGATCCCCTATACATCAAGCAAACCTTGTCCTGTCCACAATGCAATGTTAATGTAACATTTCAATGTACTAGTACTTTTACCAGCTTGCTTTACTCATTTTCCCATATTTGCCTCTACTTACCCCCGATCCCTTCAATGGAATCATCTCAAAATATAGGCTAGTACCAGATATCGTTATAATACGTGTACCAAATTTCAAGTGAATATCTCAATTTCATTAGATCAGCCCCTACAATAATGGAGTGGGGGTGGTGGAGGGATTGAAAAATGTTATAAAAATCCGAGACCTTCGCTTCTAGTATGTATAACAAATCCCAAATTTCCGAACTCTTACTAGCTTGCTTTACTTATATTTCCCTATTTACCCTTAATTAACCTCCAACTCTTCAACCTAATCATCTGAACATACAATTTATTTACAGATGTCGTTATAACACATACATGTTCCAAATTTCAAGTAAATATCTCAATTTTATTTTATCAACTCTATTAATAATAGGGGGAGTTGAAAAATATGGTAAAAACTCTGAGGCCCTGGCTTTTAGTATATACACCAAAGCCCATATTTCTGTACCCTTACCGCCCTGATTTAATAATTTTCCCCAACCCTTCAACGGGATCGTCTCAAAATAAAATGTAGTTCCAGTTGTCGTTATAATTTTTACATGTACCAAATTTCAATTAAAAATCTTAATTTAATTTTGTAAACCCTTTTAATAATGGAGTGGGGGTGGTGGAGGGAGTTCAGAAATATTATATATAAAAAAATCTGCAGAATTGTCTTCTAGTATATATACCAAATATCAAGTTTCTTACATCTGTAAAAAAATAATCAGCTTGATACTTGCTTGTCGTGCCTAAATGATATAGCTTGCGGATTGAGAATTTCTGTTTGTGGGCCTGCACTAAGCGGAACGTATGCCAATCGCATTTTTGTATTCATTCATCCTAGCTGATACAAGCGTGTCAAGTAATTGCACACTAGTACTAGGTTTATTAGGTATGTGATCAAAACAATATCTTAAAACCTAATAAAACTGAGTTACTACAGACAACAAAATCAAATTGTGGCGGTACTGTATAACATACATAAAACCACTGCCTAAGGAATCACTACTTCCACATCCAGATTCTTCATCCAAGTCGTTTTAAAGGAAACATCTTGACTATATTTGCACTCTAGTATGTGGAAATTATTGGTCATAGAATTTTAATAATATTTGGGGCAGATGTCATAGAAAAGTTTGAGGAGTTGGTTTCTACCATATACGTTAAAAATGAAGTTTTTAGTTCACCCTACTTATTTTCTACTATTCACCTCCTACCCCTTCAATGGAGGCATCTCAATCAGATGTCACTACAATACATACGTGTACTAATCTCAAGTGAATATCTCAATTTGATGTGATCAATCCCATTAATAATGAAGCGGAGGTGGTGGAGTTTGAAAAATATTAGAAAGAAATCTGAGGCCTTGGTTTCTAGTATATACACCGAATCCCAAATTTCTGTACTCTTATCACCTTGATTTACTTATTTTCCCCTAGTCACTCCTATTAACCCTAACTCTTCTACGGAATCATCCCAAAATATAATCTAGTTCCAGATGTCGTTATAATACATACGTCTACCAAATTACAAGTGAATATCTCAATTTTATTTTATCAACCCCTTTAATAATGTAGTAAGGGTAGTGGAAGGGTTGAAACATATTGTTAAAAAATTTGAGGTCTTGGCTTCTAGGACATACACCGAATTTCAAGTTGCAATACTCTTACCAGCTTGCTTTACTTATTTTTCCCTATTTACCTCTACTTACCCCCACTCCTTCAACGCAATCATGTCAAAATATAATCTAGTTTCAGATATAATTATAAAATATAAATGTACCAAATTTCAAGTGAAAATTTAAATTTAATTTTATCAACTCTTAATAAGGGAGTGGGGGTGGGGTGGTGGGGAGAAATAGAAAATACTAATAAAAAAACCTGAGACCTTCGCTTCTAGTACATACACCGAATTTCAAGTTTCTGTAGTCTTACCAGCTTGCTTTACTTATTTTCCCCTATTTACCCCTATTTAACCTCCAACCCTTCAACGGAATCATCTCAAAATATAATCTAGTTCCAGATGTCGTTATAATTCATACGTGTATCAAATTTCAAATGAATATCTCAATTTTATTTTATCAACCCTTGTAATAATGAAGTGGGGGTTGAAAAATATTATAAATAATCTGAGACCTTGGCTTCTAGTATATACACCGAATTTGAAGTTTCTGTAGTCTTACCAGCTTGCTTTACTTATTTTCCCCTATTTACCCCTATTTAACCCCCAACCCTTCAACGGAATCATCTCAAATTATAATCTATTTCCAGATGTCGTTATAATACATACGTGTACCAAATTTCAAATGAATATCTCAATTTTATTTAATCAACCCTTTTCATATTGGAGTTGGGGTGGTGGGGGTTGAAAAATATTATAAAAAAATCTGACGCTTTGGCTTCTAGTACATACACCGAATTTCAAGTTTCTGTGGTCTTACCAGCTTGCTTTACTTATTTTCCCCTATTTACCCCTATTTAATCCCCAACTCTTCAACGGAATCATCTCAAATTATAATCTAGTTCCAGATGTCGTCATAATACATACGTGTACCAAACTTCAAATGAATATCTCAATTTTATTTAATCAACCCTTTTCATATTGGAGTAGGGGTGGTGGGGGTTGAAAAATATTATAAAAAAATCTGACTCCTTGGCTTCCAGTACGTATACCGAATTTCAAGTTTCTGTACTCTTACCAACGTGTTTTACTTATATTCCCCTATTTACCCCAAATTAACCCCCAACCCTTCAACGGAATCATCTCAAAATATAATCTAATTTCAGACGTCGTTATAATATATACGTGTACGAAATTTCAAATGAAAATCTCAACTTTATTTTATCAACCCCATTAATGGGGTAGGGGTGGTGGGGGGTTGAAAGATGTTATAAAAAAATCTTAGGCCTTAACTTCTAGTACATGCACCAAATTTCAAGTGTCTGTTCTCTTACAAGCTTGCTTTACTTATTTTTCCCTATTTTCCCCTATTTAACCCCCAACCCTTCACCGGATTTCCTCAAAAAACAATCCAGTTCCAGATCTCGTCATAATATATACGTGTACAAAATTTCAAGTCAATATCTCAAACCGTTCCGGAGAAAACGTGCGGACAAAAAAAGTTACAGACAGACAGACAGACAGACAGACCGACAGACAGACCGACAGACAGACCGACAGACAGACCGACAGACAGACCGACAGACAGACAGACCGACAGACAGACCGACAGACAGACAGAAATTTTTTTTTCGCTCAAATTTAAAATCTCGACGTTTCATGACATTCTAAACCTATTTCACGAATAAAAATTTTTGAAAATTTTTTTGCGATTACTATACTTCCAATCCACTACGTGGATGTGGAAGTAAAATGAAGAAAGCGTGTCAATAATGCTCCTTCACATTCCCCTAATTTGGTAAAGAGAAGAGATGTCAGGTTTGATGTTTGCTTATCAACCGAATGGTAGCGGTATAGGATGAAGGATTTCACCTTTGCTGTGGCGCCATACCATCTCAACACACATTTGTGTCCAGTTTCCCAAATCGCAACTTATCATGAGCAGGAGCTGGGGAAGACTTCTGCTACTTTGCGAATAAAAGGGCTTAGCTGGCATCTCCATAGTAGTAGCTCGAATACGGCTCGACGCTAAGAGAGATTCTTTGGGTTCTGTGCTGTTTGTACCTATGTATACAAAGCTGAAAAGCCTCATCGAACTGATATATAGCTTCTCGAAGCAATTCCACCCTGACAAAGCGATCCAAAATTTTCAGTGAATTGTCAGACAGTCAATAATTTTCAAAAGTCCAACATACATTTTACGAACATACATACCTGGGAATCTGAATATTTTTATGCCAATCGATTGTTACAATACTCTCGCCGCCGCGCCATATGAGTTAAGAGTCCTCGAGACGTAACATCTTGCCATGAGTGATGCTCTCTGATCTAAATTATTTTGTATACAATCAGCTTACAGATTTGAATATTTCTGTTTTTTATATTTTAAATTCGACTCTTTTTTGATCCACTAGATCTAAAATTCACTATATGCGTGCGATTCTGTGGCGAGAATCGGATAACTGTTATTTCTCGCTTCGACTTCGATCCCGTTAAGTCTGTACAGTGTTCTTATTACTCACAGAGTCTATCGATGGTTATTTTAGTCTAAGTGTTTCTCAAAACCTAATTTATAAGACGACAATCTGATCAGAAGTGCTCCGCTAGACAACGGAAGGCAGACTTAACAATTACGATAAGTATCTTCTTAGTTTTCACCTAGGTGAGTTTTAAGACATGCACGAATCCTCCTTGAGAGTGGACAGCCATGGACCGTTGCAAGTATCCACAATAACACCAATTTCTGTTAAATGAATAGTATGAAATAACTAGGTAAAGACCGAACTGAGCTTGTTAGAATTCAGAGAAATTAGCTTAGAAGGTTAGAGAGAATATGTTTTCAATTTTCTGTCTAGCGTGAATTTTGTTTCAAAAACCTCGTTTCTCAATGTGTAATGATTGGAATATCAAGTTTTTCTTTCTGTACCATTACCCTTGTGTTTTGTGTTTTTTGTAATAAAATATCGTATGTTCATTGTAAAGGCAGTAATGCTTAGTCAATTAATACCTATCAAAGCTTAATTATCTATACCACTGCTTCCATTTCTTAATAGTCGGCTGAACATCGATGGAGAATGTATTGGTGCACTTCTCTTGAAGCCCTAAATTACCTTGGGCCATTAATAGTCGTGCATTTATGTCAGGATTTAAAAACAGGTTAAAAAGAGGAAAATGATCAATTCATTGCAGTATCCGGTTACTACCGGATATACGAGATATTGTACAATACAAGCGGAACGGTAAAAATACGAATTATTATCGAACGAGGCAAAATGGAAACTACAGTCTAATTTCATGATAAATTGGCTTTAAATGCTGCGAATTGAAAAATGTAAAAGGGCAGTATATATTTGTAAGAAGTAGGATTTCAGGAAAAAATTGTTAATATTATTAGAAAAAACAATATCTTTTTATTAATGAGCAACCCGATGGGTGTGTGCTATGTTCTCGCCTACCATGCCAGCGCCTATAGTTTAGCTGATAAAAATTATTTTTAATTGGTTAATTGTGAAAGGAATCGATTTTAATTATATTTTGATAAGAGAAGATTCTACTCTAAAATACCATACAATTTTTATAGTAATTTGAACTTTTGTTGTGCTCCAGAATTGCTATGAAAATTGTCATGTGTTAGTCAGCACGTACGAAAATACTCTACCGTCAAGTAGTTTAATTGTTTTAAATAATTATTTAACGCCATTTTTACAAACCATTTCTTTCATTCTAGATATTTATTGGAAACCTTATAGTGTAATTGTTATTAATAATAATTGCAGTTAAAATAAGAAAACAAGAATTTTTTCAGTTAACTTATTCTAATTCTGAAACGGAACAACGAGTTAGGCTCAAACTTTTACTAGATTATCAATACATATTTGTCAACAAAAACCACTTTTCAAGAATCTGAAATTCATTCAGTCCTTACATTCTCTTGTACACGTAAATGGACAGGGAAGTCGCGTGTAAGACTCTAATAGGACTTGAAACCTTTTGCAGTGTGGCCTAGCCATGTATACGAGCATCCATTGACAAATGGGTACAAACTAAATCTGTGTAATGGTGGAACAGTTTCTCTTGACAGAGAGAGGCCAAAGAATTCATTAAAGAACGATCGGCCCTTACGGAGGAACTGGCTCTTCTAACCGGTCACTGTTGACTTAGCAGACGTTTGAGTCTAATGGTCTGGCAGATAATGAAAAATTCAGATTGTGCCAAGAGGCAGACGAAATCTCAGTTTATGTAATATGCCACTGTGAAGGTCTTGCTAGACTGAGATTCCAACTACTTGGCGAAGAGAAACCAAGAGCTGATAGCTATACTAAGAGGCCACTATCAAGGCTGTGGAGTCTGATACAGAGAATAAAGCTGGACAAGGGGCTCTAAGGAGAACAAACAGATGCATCACTATAGAACCATGGGAGTCGCGGTGGTCACGGCCAAACAGCTAGCTCCTCCTTCCTAAATCTAATCTATATGTTAATAAAGATATTATTCAGGTAAAGAATTTCTTTCTACATAAGTATTAGCGATACTTAATTTTTAAACTACTACATAAGTTTTTTTCTTAAAAAATTACATATATTCTCAGAAAGTATAAAACAAAATAATTGCGCTGATGATTGGCTTATAGAAACAAAGACTCGGATTGTGATGATATTCGAAGAAAACGTGGCAAAAATTTCTCTTTACGGATCGCCGAATCTGGTGAGAAGCGCTTAATGACAATCAACAGCATAAAAGAAACTATTAGAGCACTTATGCATAAGTATATATTAGGAGATGTGCTACGGTATGTAAATGCCATGGTAAAAAGCCACCAAGAACATATTTGGATTGAGTTATTGGATAAGTCTGTGATGTAACTGAGACACATATACCTACCTATCTGCTTAAGATCTCACTCTGCATAAATCTATTCAGAATAAGACAATTTGATGGTAAATATATGTACACTAATATTAATATTATTTTGGTAACATGGTAGGTGAAATTTCATATTGAATGATAAATCCTCACTTCTCGAAAATTGAAAGTACGAAGTTTAAAGGTATTATTTGAAGTCAAGTGGATTGAATATTAATACATCAATGGGCTTGTTCCATGATATTCTTTTTATATGGTTTTTATACTTTTTCATATAGTACTCGATATTCTCATTATACACTTAAAATTTCGTATTATTAACTTTTTCGTTTCTCGAGATATAAGGAGTTGAAATTGGTAATAGTTGCAAAAACCGAGCGCTCATATGTGACGTCACTATACGTAAGTGACGTAAGAAAAATGGCTTTCTGGGACCTTTCAAATTTAACCTGAAAAGTCGAAAAACATGGAATTTTTAAACGCTGGTAACTAAATAAATACGTCGAGTGGAAGTTCGTTCTATGTGTCTACGGAAAGGAGAAGGTCGGCGATGAATTATAATCGTAAATTGCAGGGTCGAAATTGAAAATTCGTTCTGGCAGGAGCGAGAGAAAATTGTAATTTTTTGACATTTCACCAAATTGTACTCCTCTACTGTCAAGTAGTAAGCAAAACAAACAATACTTCGAAAACACTTATAATTATAACCAATAAGGAGCATCAAGTCTATTGAGATCGCCGAGTCTATGCGTATAGTGACGTAGCGCCTGGCCACGCCCCATTTTCGTGAGATGGAAATTTGTAATAGTTTTTAAGATACTAAACGTGCGAATGAGATTCTGATATTTTGCAGATCCATTAATTTATACTTGCACTTTCGATTTGTGAAATAAAAAAAAAATGCTGAACAAGCCCATTGCAATTTATGGCTATAAATCTACCGAAAATGGAAATCTCTTTCTAAGATGGAATTATACAGTCTGCAGCCAAAGGTTATTGGAATAAAATTTGTCAATTACGACTAATACAGTCTGAAACTAGCCAGTTTGAGTCATACCTCCGTATGTGCTATATCTATTTTGAACTTAGTGAAAAGTAAAAAAAATACTATGACACGTACATGTGCAACTATTACTGATAGTATCTGCAACAAATCATAAGCTAGCTCAGACAACATTAAATATGTTATTATTGTATTTTCGGAGTTAAAGACGGCCTTTCGGACAGTCAAATCACAAATAGCCTCTATTTGTAAGATAAATTTTAATGAAGAAATATCAACTGAAATAAATAATGTTCTACGAATTCTACAGGATAGTGTGGAACTATTCGCATTTATTTTCTCTACATATATTAACATTCTACTTTATTTCTATAAATGTTAGGTTAAATTTGCTTTTTTTTTTCGACTATTGAACCTGTTTTATTTTGAATTTAATAAATTCATTTTGCATTATTATCAACCAAATAGTTGGAGACGTAGCGTTGCAATTTGGTAACGTTTTTATAAAGATTGATATTTATTTTTAGTAATAGACTTGATATAAAAAATCAGCGTAACAAGAGTAAGACGTCGCGCGTCGTACCAGTGGTGCATCAAATCATCTACATTGATACCACAACAGCTGTCGAATTTCTTACCAGTTATACGAGAATAATAATCGGCACTAATAATAATTAACCGGTGTGAAATGACTTTTTAATTTGCAACGCTACCTCCCCAACTATAATACAAGTATAACATGTTGCGTGCATCTGGGAATTTTAAGATATTTTATTAAATTCTAATAAGCTAAACTTAATTTTTGAGAAATATGTACTGGTATTTACCATAGTTAACAAAAACCCAGACATTTAATTGTCATATGCAATCTGTTTAAATTTAGGAATGTACACATTTATTATATTTTCATATTTAAATCATATAACTCTTTTTGTATTCCAGTTTTTGCTAATAGCTCTCGTAGAACACAGAGGTTTCCTTCGAATAGTAAATATATCTATATTTCACAGTTCCTATTTCTTAGTTACTGGTTATCAAAACAATATACAGCAGGAAGTATTGTACTTAGTAATTTTTAGGTTATGAAGTATGATAGCATTATATTAATTGAGAAGCTGGCCCAGAGCAGAATCAAATCCAATTTTACCGCAGCCTAACTTGACTCAAAGTTTTTGATAATTATTTCGGCACACGAGGTCTTTCTTTTGGTGTTATCAAATATTCTCTTAGTGATCTATCTAATGAAAGGTAATTAAATTTATTTAATTAATTCTTCTCAATAGTATTTAACGGCCTTCAGCCATATTTTTCAATTAAGCTAATTTAATCTAACTAAAAATAACCATAACACTAAAACGCGCGCTGATAGCATTTTTACTTCTTCCCAAACGTAGAGATTTGCTGCCAAGTAACTTAACATACAACAATAATATTGCTGCTAATTACAAGTAATACAATAAATACAAATAATTTAACTTTAACTAAGTATTACAATGCTAGTGTTATAACATATTAGTATTATCTAATACAAATACAAGGGAAATCACTTCTTTCCATTTGATCGTTAAATGCCTGCTAGATTTCATACGAAAGATAGTTCAGTCGTCCAGTCAAATTCAGTTTAGTCAAGTTCAGTTTAGTCCAGTCAATCCAAATCAACAGCAAAATCCTAGCATTATACAGGTTAACAAGACGTGAAACCACGTCGAGGGGCCGTGTTAGAAAAAACTACCAGAGCTCACCAGCACCCTCATCCAATATCCATGGCTAGAAGGATTGGTGAGATCACTTTTAATATCACATTTATTATATAGCATTTATTGTGTAACTTTTATTGCATAAAGTGTTTCTTTTCTTTTGATAATAAATTAATTAAGCTATAAATAGTTTTGTAAAATGTGATAATATTACTTAATATTTTTATTTGATAATTATTTTATATTTCATATTGATCAAATTTGTTGACTTTTTTATATACTGATCATTTTTTAAGGTTATTAATAAATATGTATCTTTTATGATAAAATTCAATTTTTCATGTTTTTTCTGTTTGTCTGTCAGCCGTAAGGTCAAATCTCTCCACGGCGGTTGATTTCACCATCACAAAGGTAACAGTAACTCTTAAATTTTTCTGCGAATGGCGCCCGTAATTTTTACATCATTTTAAGTTACCTCTGAGTGGTGGAGCAAACTGGCTTAGTAAGATATCGCAAAGATATTGGTTCACCCACCCTCTGGCTGATTTAAAGAAAATTAATTGAATCCACGGAATCCCAGCCACGCACCAGATCAGGTAGCTGTGCGAAGGACAGTGGGCTAGAATCCCAAAATCCTGGCAAAAATCGAAAAACCAAGTTCATTATATTCTGTTTTAATTCACATAGTTTTGTAAAGCACGGTTCCCTGCGTGGAAGACTGAAACGGCAGCTACCTAGATTTTCTTCCCGTCGTTGTACCTTAGTCGGAACTTGGCCATATTCGAGTGCTTAACGGTACGAGAATCCGTTCCGAAATACTTAACGTGCATATGTTGTGAATTATTGTTATCACAGGGTGTGCTTTTGCCTAAGAAAAATGGAGGCTACTTCTGAAGGTATATAAAATATTATTTATGCATTAAAATTCAATATATGTATATCTTATTATGGAAAATAAATGTTAACTATGCGCTTGCAATACAAACGCGAGTGTTAAGATAGCAAAACAAAAGTATGAAAATAGTTTGTGTGTACTAAACCAGTTACTCTAATTCACAATTTAGCATGTGGGAAATGTGGAATAAGAAATTCATAAGAATTAGCTGCTGGAAACCGCTTATTTCACTCAAATATGCAAAAACAGAAAGACGACGCGTTCTCAGAGCATTTCTAGTTGTGCCTGCGTAACAGCAGGTATTCATTCCCGATACAACAGTAAGTCCCAACCAAGGGGGAAAATTTATATACCTGGTGTACACTAATGACCACTGGAAGGGAAATTATATATTGAGTGTCTCAATTTTTCGTGAAATATATTTCAGAATCAGGGAAGAGTGGATTCATCATGAAATGCATAAGCCCATCTCATACACGCTGGAAGAACCAGGACGAGAAGGTATTAAAAATATTTTCCTCATAAATACCTAAGTGCAATCAACGCGTCCACTCAGTTTGAAGAATTCTTATATTATATTTTCAACCCTTGTAACTCACCCCCAGAGGGGGCGATAATTTTTTTTCTTAGTTCTCTCATAGAAATTCAGTTATCGTAAAAGTACGTAAACTGATTTTCAAAAATATCAAAGGTTGTTTATACTTTGAACCCCTATATTTCACCGCCAGAAGGTGTCAATTTTTTTTCTATTTTTCCATTAATAACCCTAGTACAGTAAGTATGGTATGTCAATTGGACAGGTAGATTATGTAAAATTTCTTGGGGTAACGATAGACAGCAAATTAAATTGGGAAAATTATACCAATATCTTAATATCTAGATTAAACTCGGCATGCTATTTAATCCGATTTCTTAGAAATCAATTGTCAGTAGATAGCCTACGAATATTTTATTTTTCCTATGTACAAAATGTTTTGGAATATGCCATAATATTTTGGGTATCTTCCGTACACTGGCAGAGAGTATTTGTAACTCAGAAACGGCTCATCAGATGTATGGTGGAAATTTCCAATAGAGAATCCTGTAGACCTTATTTTGAAAACCTGAATATACTTACCATCCCATCTCTTTATATCTATAAACTTTTGTTATTTGCTAAAAAGAATCCTGCCATCTTCACAAGGAACAATGAAATATATAATTCAATGTCAACACGTCATGGAACTGACTTAAGTGTACCAATTCACTATCATAACTTTCTACTAAAAAGGGCCATTTTATAATGCTATTAAAGCTTTTAATGCTTTTCCTGTACACTTAAAATCGATAGAACAAATTGGTTTATTTAAAAAGCGACTTAAATATTATTTGGTTGAAAATGTGTTTTATTCTTTCAGTGAATTCGTAAATGTATAAGTTCATTGGGAAATGTTTATTTTTATATTCTTAATATTTTTAATTTTACTTTAGGACATATGTTATTGTTGCATTTCTTTTTTGTTATCTATTTAAACTCAATGTATTTTAACTTTCTTTGCATATTGTATTTTTCTTCTTTGCTCTCGCTGTATTTGTAAATTGTATGTTTTTTTTAATCATTCGATATAACTCTTAAAAACGAAATTTAAAATAAATGATGTAAACTTTTGACAATGCTAATGTCTTTTTGTATAGATTTATAGCAATAAAGAATTTTATTATTATTATTATTATTATTATTATTATTATTATTATTATTATTATTACCCTTGCAGAGTTTCAGAATTTTGACTAGAAATGTGTGTTTCTTGAATTGCCTTTGGTTATCACCTTAACCGGCGATACCATTGTAAATTCTTCTAGGGCCAAGTAGTGATGTAACAAATTTTAAATATTAACAAATTATAATTTAGTCATTTCTTAAATGTATTATTTTAGATCCTCTAAGAAAAATTTCTCGTACGCTTATGTCCACTGTATTTTTTTTTTATATTTATGTGGTGTTTATAAATATTCCATATCTTGATATAATACAGAATTTTCTGTATATTC
This sequence comes from Stenurella melanura, assembly GCA_963583905.1. Taxonomy (NCBI): domain Eukaryota; kingdom Metazoa; phylum Arthropoda; class Insecta; order Coleoptera; family Cerambycidae; genus Stenurella; species Stenurella melanura. The sequence continues at coordinate 82,770,557 of OY757310.1, forward strand.
GAGGGTGTATCAGTCTCACATTTAAATGTCCATATATATTTTTTGTCAAAATGTGACTTTTTGTAAATAAATCTTGTTTTTAATAATTCTTCAAATATCTTTTTAAATAGTACATATATTTTTATTTCCAGTTTTTATGTAGGAACTGGACAACGAAAATATATCAAATAAAATTAATGTAAAATTGGAAATATAATGTCATTGTATATCAAATATTAACAAGTTTTATATTGTTGTGAACTATAACGTATACAGATTATTTTTTAATGCAAACTACCGGCTAGTGCGGCCCCCAGGGTTTAGATTCGAATTGTATCCAATCCTTGTCAAATTTTATACGCAAGCGGGATTTTATGTACAAAATAGATTTAAAAAGTGAATATACCGAGTGAAAACGAATAGTGGGCCACCCCTGTAACTTCCTTATTTCTAAAGATATCGGGATGAAATTTTGAAACTTTGGAATGGCCCCAATAGTCTTTTCTAAATGGACCACCCGGTATGTTTTTACATTTTTGAAATAAAGATCACATTTTGGATACATTTATACTATTTTGAACAATTTATACAGTGTTGCACGAAAAATAATTCGAATTTTAGTTGTCAATCTAGATGGCTGCGAGTATGTTAAAATTATTTTTGTTCCCATGTAATTCATATAAAAAAATACGAAAACATGAATATGTACAATAATACATCATACAGGGTGGTGTAAACTCATTAAAATCACATTTTTCAAAACAACTCGTTTTTGTTTAATATAATGATATGGGCCACCCGGACATTCAGAAAGCTCTATTTAGTAGGGGTTAAACAGTAACAAAAGTTTCGTAATGTGTAATCGTTACCGGCAGCAATGACAATTTCTCTTAAGAAACTTATGATTCATATCTAACTTCAATTAAATTTTGTATATTTGTGTTAATATTTTATGATATGCAATAAGAATGAGCCCGAGGCCCGTTCTGTCTCCTATCAGACATATTTGTCACTTCCGGTTTCACCGCAAATAACCCTAAAAATAAATACAGTACTACAGTAGTTTAATAAATTGTTTATTCCAATCTATAATTTAACAATTGTTCAAAATGACTTTTTATATCTTAGTAAGAAAAGTCCTTTCACCAACATGTTTTTTGTTTATTAGCCAAGCTATTATCATCGCAGAAATACAAAAACAAAATAGTTAATTAAAGTAGGTCCTTGTTGTCATCGTAATATCCCTAATAAACAATTGCTCTGCTCATATGTAAATTTTCTAAATCATTCGTATTTTAAGTGTTTAGCGTCTAAAGTGATTTTGATAATTTTTAGTGTTTAGCATTCAAAGTGATTTTGAAAATGGAATTTCGTTAGAGTCAAAGTGAGAAAGTCCACATGTTTTTAATATACGGGGAATGTAAGAAAAATTCGGTTCAAGCCGCGGCGTTATACGCGAGGCCTTATCCAGGTAGGAATCATCCTAACCATCGCTAGTTTGCAAAGGAGGAACAGAAAATGCGAAGAGCGCCTAACAATGATGAGAGATTCATTATAAATGAAAATACTGAAACAGAAGTATTAGCTCATGTACAGGTACATCCTACATCATCTACAAGGGAAATAACCCATCATGCTGCAGTTAGCCATCAAACAGCATGAAAAACTTTAAGAAAAAGCAAATGTTTAACAGTTTTAAATACCAATTACATCAACAGCTCTATAAAGATGACGCTGCTAGAAGAATGATTCTTTGCAATTGGGTTCTGGGATAGTAGATATATAGATAGAGAGTTTCACAAAAACATAATGTTCTCAGACGAATTTCGTTTCACAAATAACGGGATGTTCAATAGAAATAATTGTCGATATTGGGTCACAGAAAATCAACATTTAGTTAGAGAGGGAAATTTTCAGGAACGTTTTGGTTTTAATGTCTGGACGGAGATAAAGAATAGCCGGATTATAGGACCATTTTTTGACGGCACACTTACCGGAGAAGGGTATTTGGATCTTCTTCAAAACGAAATTGAAGAAGGTGTAGATAATTTGGCTTTAGGTCAACAGAGCAACTCTACTTTCTGCAGGACAGGGACGCCTTCCCATAACTCCAGAAATGTTGCTGCTTATCTTAATAATGGATTCGGCTAGCAATGGATTGGGACAAACGGTCCTGTTAGATGGCCCGCGAGATCTCAGGATCTAACTTGTATAGATTTCTTTTTATGGGGTCATCGAAAAAATATTGTGTACTCGACAGCTGTGTATACGAGAATGGATTTAGAAAATGGTGCGAGGATGCCACCTGACAACATATCTCCTGCAGAGCTGCAAATTATTCAAGACAATTTTGTGAAAAGAATTCGGAAGTGCAGAGATCAAAATGGAGGTCATCTTGAACAATTGTTAAATTAGAGGTTGTAATAAACAATTTATATACCAACTGTAGGTAGTACTGCATTTATTTTAGGGTTATTTTCGGTGAAACCGGAGGTGACAAATATAGTGGATAGGTCTCAAAAAGTTAGATATCCTACCTAATTTCACCATTCAAAACTTCATCCCAATATCTTTAAAAACAAGAAAGTTACAGGGGTGGCCCACTATTCGTTTACACCCGGTATAGATAGGGTAACCGCTTTATGGGGTAAAAGACCGCTGCCCAAGGAATCACTACTTCCACATCGAGATTTCCCATCTAAGTCTCTTTAAACGAGAACATCTTGATACTATATTTGCACTTTAGTAAGTGAAATAATTGATCATAGAGATCTAGTAATATAATATTTGAAATCGTCGGCCCAGAAATGGTAATGGGGGTGGCTGAAGTCAACAATTTTTTTTAAACTTTTGTTCTCATACATACACTAAAACATTATTTAATTTTGACAAACCCCCTAATAATGGAGTGGAGGTGTTGGAGGTGGTGGTGACATATGTCATAAAGAAAATAGAGACCTTGACTTCTAGTATGTACACCAAATCATAAGTTACTGGATTCTGGATTCCTACTTGCTGGCTTTACTCATTTAGCCCTATTTACCCCTACTTAACATTTGGTGCACGTACCTATGTATTATGACGATATCCAGAACTATATCATATTTTGAGTTGATTCTGTTAAAGATTTGGGGGGGCTGGATAGAGATAAATAAGTAGAAATATGAAAAGCAAGCTAATAAGAATTTAGAAGCATTTGTTTGGTACATGTACTGGAGACCAAGGTCTCAAATTATTTTATGACATATGCCACCCCCACCACCACCCCTCTCCATTATTAAAGGGGATAACAAAATAAAAATGAGATATTCACTTGAAATCTTTCACACTTTGTGTACTATAACGACATTTGAAATTCGATTATATTTTAAGATGATTCCGTAGAAGGGTTGGGAGTAAATAGGAGAAAATAAGTAAAGCAAGCTAATAAGCGTCCAGAAACATGGAATATGGTGTATGTACTAGAGACAAAGGCCTCAAATTTTGTTTATGGCATATAGCACCCCACTCCATTATTAAAGGAGTTAGAGGTATTTCAGAATCTTATGAACCGCGAAATGCGCAAGAGGCAAAGTTTGTTCTGGGTTTATAAGTGTATTTTAAAAAAACTGACAGCTACCTTGCTGTATACATAACCAAGAGCTCGGGACAAATTGTAAACAATAAATCTAATATTTTTAAGAAGTGTAACTGAGTCCACGAGGGGGATTTTGTCTCTGCGCATATGAAGGTCACAGCTCATGAGATTTTGAAACACCTCTAACAACATGAATAGTCCGGGAAGGTTAGCTTCAGAAATTATGATTTCCATGAAAGTATTGGGACTAGCTAGAAACTATCCTCTGCAGAATTTCCTCAGGAATTCGAAAAAAATAGTGCTGACCAATCAAAATGGCGGATTCAATTGTTACTTAACTTTTTTTTAATCCATTTTGCAATTTAGTTTTTTGCTTATATCTTCGCTTGTAAAGGTCGTGGAAAGGCATTTGACCCGTCAATTTCTTCGCCTTCAACTGCCCTATAAGGTACGTCTACAAATGAACGAAATTTCAATTGATAATAACATTTTATGGCAAAAAACTGAAAAAACTTAGTTTCTCGATGCCTTAGAAAATGAGCTTTGTTGCCTTGCAAAATATTAATTGTTCTTTTTGCAATTATTTTTTTTTAAATTGAAACTGTTATAACAAGAGATCATTTTAAAATTCTGCTTGGGTTCGTATATGCTATTTGACGTATGTTTCCAAAATCAAGAAGATATTGTAAGAAAATTCAATTTTTCTTTACGCAAAAAACAATTTTGCAACTTATGTTAAACAAATATAAGTATATTCTTAGATTTTCCATAAAATTTATTGCAACCAACGGCATTTCAATCGTCATAAAAAAACACGAATTTTAAGAAAAACAAGTTTGTTCTGCGATGCTCTGAAGCCGAGATATGAGTAATTTTCGTTATTCGCGACTACCGCGAAAATATTTTGAATTGATAATTTAATTAAATAATTTTCAGAGTGTGTGTTATTACTTACAGAAAGTGCCATATCTATACCTATAAACGGATCATAAAAAGAAAATCGAGAAAATTGCATCTTTTGCGCTCTAACTGACACTAGTCGCCAGATCCCGCCGCCCACCCCCTGCACTAACTTGTGTCACAATTGCTTGGGAGTCAATTGCGCCAATATCGAAGAGATTCCATTTCTATTAGAAGACGATGACAAAACAGCTGAAGATGATGATCTCGACACACCTATTATTAGTGTACATTTAATAGATGAAACGCAAGAAAATGAGGAAAGGATTGGAAATATTGATATAACATTAGTTGTATCGTTATTAGACGATGATGACAATGATTGTCTGTACGCAGAAGTGTGAGACGAAACAAACAACGGATCCGACACAGGAAGTCAACCTAAAAGACAAAAAATGAGGACAGAAATATAAACTGACTTTTATATATACAATAAATTAATTTTTAAATAAAGAACATACATATTTTTATACCCAATGAGAGTAAAAAATATTCACTCATCGACGTATTATCAAATAAATTGTATGTAATCTTTAAACATTCATTGTATAAAGCCACATAATTAAATAATTGAAAAATAATCGAAGAAGCATATCGAGAAAAAAAACAAGGTAGAATAAAAATAAAAACATCAATCTAGCTGGTCCAAAAGCTGAGAAAACGAGAAATATAGCTGCCTCCCCGGAGATACTTACAAAGTACGCCGCTCGCAGTGGGGGGGGGGGGGTGGAATGTGGGGCGACTGGTGTCAGTGCGAGCACAAAAGATGCAATATTCTCGACTATTTTTTCATGATCCGTTTATAGGTATAGTTATGGCTATTTTTGTAAGTAATAACACACACTCTGGAGAATATTCAGTTAAATTTACAAGTCAAAATATTTTCAACATTCGCCGTAATCGTGAAAAACGTAAATTGTTCATATCTCGGCTTCAGAGCATAGTAGAACAAACTTTCTTTTCTTAGAATTCGCGTTTTTATGACGATTAAAATGCCGTTGGTTGCAATAAATTGTATGATAAATCCACCGAGATACATTTAAATTGCAAAATTGTTTTTTTGCATTAAAAAGACGAAAATTTATTTTTTTTGCAATATTCTTTTTGATTTTAAAAATATACGTAAAATAGAATGTATGAACCAAAGCAGAATTGTAAAATATTAATTTTATCTTTTGTTATAACAGTTTCAATTAAAAAAAAAAATCCAAAAAAGTAATTAATATTTTGCAAAGGAACAAACCGCATTTTATTAAGGGTAAAAATTTATACCATTTCTGTCATCTTTAAATTAAAATTCTTATATTTTCTTATGTTTCGGTTTTATTAACCATCGTCAGAGGAAAAACTACAATATTTATATTAACGTACAATTATTTTATGTGATTTTACAAATTTAATTTTATTACTTACAATTTAAGAGATTTTTTGTTTACACTATATTAAAATTTTACGTTTATTTCTGTTGAAAGTTTTAATGCAACTAAATGCTGAACAAAAGTATTGCCTGCTTTCTGGTCTGTGTTATGTCACTATTGGTACAGTTTATTTAATTTATGGATGTTAGTTATGAGGTTTTTTCTAAAGGCTGGTAGTGTGAAATATGATATTTTAAGAATTATCTTGCGGACTTGATGGAACGGTGTAAAAATATATGTTGTAAATAAACGTAAAATGTTAATATAGTGTAAACAAAAAATCTCTTAAATTGTAAGTAATAAAATTAAATTTGTAAAATCACATAAAATAATTGTACGTTAATATAAATATTGTAGTTTTTCCTCTGACGATGGTTAATAAAACCGAAACGTAAGAAAATATAAGAATTTTCATTTAAAGATGACCGAAAAATCCCAGGATACATCAAGTTAATTTGATATCAACGGTCAAGAAAATACAAATATTTATTTATATACCATTTCTTATAATATCGTTAATAAACCGCTGCCTGAGGAATGACTACATCGACATCCAAATTTTCCATCCGTCTCTTTAATTTTAATAATATTTGACGCAGATGTCATAAAATAATTCGAGCATATCCGCCAAAAATTAAGTTTCTGGACTCTTATTAGCTTCCTCCACCTATCCCCCCCCCACCTGCTTGCTTTACTTATTATCCCCTATATACCCCAACCTTTCAACGGAATCATCTCATAATATAATCTAATTCTTTGGCTTCTAGTACATACACCAAATCCCAAGTTTCTGCACTCTTACCAGCTTGTTTTACTTATTTTGCCACATTCACCCCTATTTAACTCTTCAACGGAATCATCTCAAAAGATATTCTAGTTCCAAGTGTCGCTATAATACATACGTGTACCAAATTTGAAGTGAATACCTCAATTTTATTTTATCAACCCCTTTAATAATGGAGTGGGGGTGGTGGGAGAGTTGAAAAATGTTATAAATATATCTGAGGCCTTGGCTTCTACTATATATGCCAAATTTCAAGTTTCTGTACTCTTACCAGCCTGCTTTACTTATTTTTCCGTATTTGCCCCTATTCAACCCCCAACCCTTCAACGGAATGATCTCAAAATATAATATAGTTCTATGTATTGTTATAATATATACGTGTAACAAATTTCAAGTGAATGTCTTTATTTTATTTTATCAACCCCTGTTATGTTGGGTTGGTGCGAGGGGGTTGGAAATATTATAAAAAAATCTGAGGCCTTAGCTTCTAGTATATACACCAAATACCAAATTTTTGTACTCTTACCAGCTTGCTTTACTTATTATCTCCTATTTACCTCTATTTACCCCCAACCCTTCACCGGAATTTAAAAAGGAAAAAAGTTAAATAACAATTGAAGCCCCCATTTTGAACGGTCAACACTATTTTCTTCGGATTCCTCAGGAAATTCTGTAGGGGATAGACCTATTTTTAGCTAGTCCCAAAACTTTCCGTAACATTTTCCTAATTTCCCAGGACTAAAAATTAAGATATTATTTTAAAATGTACACTTACGTATTATAACAAGATTTGGAACTATATTATTGTTTGAGCTGATTCCGTTGAAAGATTGGGGGTAAATAGAGGTAAATATGTAAGCCAAGCTAGTACGAGTCCAGAATCTTGGGATTTGGCGTATATACTAGAAGTCAAGTTCTCAATTTTATTTTCGGCCGCACCCACCATGATCTGCAACATTCCCCCCTCCATTGTTAGCAGGATTATCAAAATACAATTGTGTTTTAGTATGTATATGAGTACAAAAGTTCTCAAAAATGTTTCGGATATTAGTGAAATTCTATAAGCAATTATTTCTGGTAACTAGAGTGCAAATATACAGGGTGATTCACGTAGGCCATTCATTAGAAGTTTTTCAACTTGCAGTTGGATTAGAAACTTAAAATTTAGTATGCAGCCATAATCGATCATACCCGTTCTATCTAAAATATTTTCAGTCCTCCAACTATACAGGGTGTGCCAAAAATTGCTACCAACTTTCTTATTTTAAATGGAAACCTATATTTTTTTTACATGGTTCGATTGGTCTTCTAATTCTGAGTTTAGAGAACCTAAGTTATGTTAACTTATCTATTACAATTTTTGACATATGTCCAATTTTTTGAAAAAAATTGCCGCTGTAGTAGTTTACGAACAAATTTGTATCTCGCAAACCTTTCAAAATTATGAAACCAAATTTGTGAAGCAGTTAGCTGGAAGTCCAGGCTAACTTTTGATGTCCCATCGGTGGTCCCATTTTGTAGCATATGGGCGCAGTCGATTTTCAAATGTCGCAATCAAAAATTGTCAAAAAGTCAATTTTTTCAAATGGCACCTACTATTTTTTTTCACACCATTCGAAAGAAAATTGAATTTTAGGGTGAGTTACTTAAGCATTCCTTATACCTAACTTCACCCCATATCGAGTAATTCAATAAAAATCAAGAAATACCTTATCTTGCCGAGAGATTCCTTACTTCATCAAGTATGCCATGGAAACAAAAGACAGTTGTAATAATTTTTAAAGAAAAATATGTATTCTTATTTAATTACACACAACACCACCAAATTATTATTTACGAACAAGAACAATGTTGACGAAATTCTGTCAGTGAAAACGGTGCACACATTGAGCATTTGTATTGAAATAATTATTTTGTTAATCTGTTTATTTGTTGTGATTTTGTTGTTATTATTTATTATTGCAATACGATTTTTGAATAAAAATTAAAATGAAATGATTGTTTCCAAAGCCTACTACCCTTGAGAAAAAAAACAATATTTTTTTCAAAAAATGCCAATAACTCAAAAACGACTGTAAATAGACATACACAATGTTAATAAAAGTGGCCCTAAAATTCAATTTTGCATTGATTTCTGGCGTCAGAAATGGTATGGCAAAGATGTGCTACGCAATCTGTTGAAAATAGAATAATAGAATATTTGAACAAAAATATAGTAGTCACATTGAACATTTACGTCAGAATTTCGTCAACGTTGTTCTTGTTCGTTAATAATAATTTGTTGGTGTTGTGTGTAATTAAATAAGAATCCATATTTTTCTTTAAAAATTATTACAACTGTCTTTTGTTTCCATGGCATACTTGATGAAGCAAGGAATCTCTCGGCAAGATAAGGTATTTCTTGATTTTTATTGAATAACTCGATATGGGGTGAAGTTAGGTATAGGGAATGCTTAAGTAACTCACCCTAAAATTCAATTTTCTTTCGAATGGTGTGAAAAAAATAGTAGTTGCCATTTGAAAAAATTGACTTTTTGATAATTTTTGATTGCGACATTTGAAAATCGATTGCGCCCATAAGGTACAAAATGGGACCACCGATGGGAGATCAAAAGTTAGCCTGGACTTCCAGCTAACTGCTTCACAAATTTGGTTTCATAATTTTGAAAGGTTTGCGAGATACAAATTTGTTCGTAAACTACTACAGCGGCAATTTTTTTCAAAAAATTGGACTTATGTCAAAAATTGTAATAGATAAGTTACCATAACTTAGGTTCTCTAAACTCAGAATTAGAAGACCAATCGAACCATGTAAAGAAAAATATAGGTTTCCATTTAAAATAAGAAAGTTGGTACCAATTTATGGCACACTCTGTATAGTTGGAGGACTGAAAATATTTTAGATAGAACGGGTATGATCAATTATGGTTGCATACCAAATTTCAAGTTTCTAATCCAACTGCAAGTTGAAAAACTTCTAATGAATGGCCTACGTGAATCACCCTGTATAATACATAAGATTTTTTCATTTAAAAAGACTTGAATGGAAAATCAGAAAATCATGTGTAAGTAGTGATTCCTTCGACAGCGGTCATTTTGTTCTTTTTATCATTAATTTCACTTACGTACAATCATAGATATGTGCCATTAGTATAGTACCTAGACAGTTTTATTTAGAATATTGTCACAAGCATAAAATTTCATTTTCCCTTTAACAATTCAATAGAACATACATCAGCGATCCGTTTATGTATTATGCAGTGGCTTGTTAATGTATTCGGTGTGGTTGGCTGCCCCTGTTCAGGGTTGGCTTCCAAAGAAATAATTACCGTTGAAGTTGTAAGAGTATATATACTATTTATCTATCTATGTCTATACTATACATTTATTTATCTCCCACATCATTACAGATTCCAAATTTTAGTCAATCAATCAGATACATCAAAAGATAATTCAACAGAAGACTGCAAAAATCATTAATACGTTTTTTTTATTAATGTAATTAATTCATCTCAAATCAGTAAACGTCGTTGTGACATATAAATAAGAGTATATTAGGTTTTATAACCCATTTAAATTTCTCTGCAACAAATATATGAGCGACAATAAATTTCAACGAGGTTATGCTGAATAAATTGCCCTATGAAGCGCGACCATACAATGGTCCAATTTATCAAGGATAACTTACCAACAACATTGAGTTGGATGAAGATACTGGTGGGCGGATGCGAGGACACTTGGCACTCGTACAAACCGGCATCTCTCTGCTGCACAAACTTGATTTGTAGCGTCCAGTCCTGCAAACATATAGAAAATCTTTATTAAACGGGAAGAATTCCAACACTTTCAAAGGTTCAATAAGAGCATTTTATACTGAGACAGCTTAAGTGCAAGTAGTTTGTTGCATTCTAGACTTATTGAGTTATGTTTTATAGTTTATCCAACTTCCCTTAACGAAAACACGTGTTTGAAAAATTAAACGTGGTATTTTTGCTAAACGAAACATATTTTTTTACAAGCATTTAATTATAAGGCAATTATTAGCATATTTTTGTGAAAGGCGTACCTATAATTCACATTAAGAGCACCAGAACTTGTACTCAGTATTAAAAGCAAGTTCCATTCTAGGAATGCTCATGAACTCTATAATTCCAAAGTATAACTTCAATAAGAACTTCTAAATTAAAATATCAGATAGGGAGGACTCCAGAATTCGTCCCCAATATCAGCAGGAACAATCTACTATAAAGGCAGCTTCGAGAACAGGGTGTTGTGGCTATTATTTTCGGAATATGGTCAAAAGCAACAATCGGAATATGCCACAGAATTTCAAACCGAAGCGGCTAAAATATAGAGATATGTAACGGAAACGAGTTGAAGTTGCAGCCGGGCGTAGCAGACTACGATTGCTAAATATTTTGCTCCAGTAAGGCTCAATTTACTTTTACGCGGTGCCACTGATATTAAGTTAATTATTTTTATTTCAATTATCCAAATAGGTATCGCAGTTATAAAAGGCTCATTAATTGCACACTGCACAGGCACACAAAAGAAAAAAATGTCGAGTGCCAGACGGCAGACCTATCTGTTCCCATGCATTTTCACCTGCTGAATACGAATCCGATATCCGTTTTGCCCGATTATCTCTTGCATTTTTCCTAACCTCAAAAAACACCGACAGAATGCCCGGAAAAACTCAAAAAAGTAAATAAAAAGCTTAAACGAGCTAACCACTATTTCCGTACTTATTTTGGGGCACTGAAACTGAATGTGGACGGCACGATGATCAATGGTCATTTCTAAGGGAGATACACACCGACAAAGTCAAATGTCCGAGGATTTCGCTTCTATGGCGGCATGGATCCCCCTCGGGAGCAACTGTATCCGGTCGAGGGACCATAATATTATGAAAAAATATGCAGAGAGAATAGAGAAATCGAATGGCGCATACCAGACATACCTACGATACTTCGTTTCCGAGATAGAGATGCTTAAAATCACCTCAAGGAGAAAATCCCTTTTTCCCCCACTTCTAGAGACTCTATCGGGGAAACCAAAAAACCTATAGACTTCTAGTTTGCGCAATTCGATTTCTCTCACCATCCTACGTACCCCTGAATCCGATGTCCGTTTTGCTCGACTGACTCTTGCATTTTTCCTAACCTCAAAACAGATAGGAGATACACACCTCCAAAGTCAGATGTCCGAGGATTTCGCTTCAGCAGCAACGGCATCCCAACGCGGGACCACAAAAATTATAAAAAAATTCAAAGATACGCAAAGAGAATAGAGAAATCGAATGGCGTAAACCAGACATACATACATACAACGTTTCGTTACCGAGATAGGGCCGCTCAAAGTCACCGAAAGGAGTAAATCTCCTTTTCCCCCACTTCTCGAAACTCTATCTCGGAAATCAAAAAACCCATAGACTTGCGCCATTCGATTTCTCTCGCAATTCTACGCACCTCTGATTTTTTAAAGATTTTTAGCGACACTTTAATTTTTTCCCAAAATTTTAAAGGTGGACCATATAAAAAAATGCACGTGTTTTCTATATCGCTTCACATATCACGCCCTAACTTTTTCCTGACAAAAATTACCTCCCTTGTTTTGTGCTTAATCTATTCAAAATTAAATTTCCTATCCGATGATTTACGAATAATCTTTACCGAGATACAAGCCGCCGGTATAAGAGGTCCGAGAATTTATTTCTTTCTTAAGATATTATGCTTTCAAGAAACGTAACAGACGGTCAGATGAATAGACTGACAGATAAACGGATGGGTGACGGACATTTGGAAAACTGTTCAGAATTATATGATTAACACAATAATACGAAAACTTCTCTTTACAAGCAATGCATACGATTTTATAAGTTTGTTGTTCAAATGATTGTTTCTGTATTTTTGAAGAGAATAACAATAGAATGGTAAAAATGTATATGACACTTGCTTTTCTGTAGAGGACTTCATAGTTTTTATTTTATGTATCGTGCAAAACTTCGATATCGTTAATGGTTAACGAGATGGATGGGTTTTTGACAAAACATCGTAAGCGACAATTTTGTCAAAATTGCGTTTTTTGGTCTATAGGATTCCTTGTGTTAAACTTGTGCATCTGGACATAACACCATATTTCAATTGTACTGTTTTCACAAAAATATATCGTTTTATATTTTATCATAAGCGCCAATATCTTCAAACTGTGTTTAAATTTTACCCAAAACTATCGCACCTCCTGATGTAATGCCGACAAAGAATCGTAAGCGTCGTCGGTTACGATTAACTGTCAGGCACTTACGATACTTATTAGTTACCATTTTCTTGTCCACTGCGCATCAAAATGTTAAGAGAATAACATCTTATTTGTTTTTTAAGCGACAAAATTTAATAAAGTTATGTTTGACAAATTATCTTAAGTCGCAATAATGAATGTAAATATTTACTTATTTCAAATTTTATACTAAAATTCAATTACTGTTGATAAAAAAGAGTGTTACAAACATTTTTAATAATTTTAGTCTGATAATAACGTCAATTATAAAAAAAAGTTGGTTACTGTAAAATTCACTATTTGTCGCTTACGTTGTTTTGTCAAAAACCCATCGATATCTGCAAGAAATTGAATTTGAGCGCGATTTCTTCAAAATGACGGCTCTAGCTCAACAGATAGAGATAGGAACTTCTAGTATGTTTAATAGTACACCTGATCGAACATCTTTAGTGATATTTCAATATTTCAACTATCATTTCCCTCAAATTCTCCCAATTTGACTGAAGTATTATAAAATGAATGAAAGTTGCAGAGCGTTATCGAATGCGAACGCATATTTGAGCAATACAAATGGGCAGCTATTGGAAACGGCTGGAACCTCCCCACCAAAATGTTTGCGAATTGGGTTAATAACCAGGCTTGTTATTGCTGAGCTGTGCCACCTAAAATTCAGGCTTTGTCCGCCCAGGACAACTTCCTACAGCGAATTTCTCGTCTTCTTAAAAAACCTTAATCGACGATACCTACACTTAATACCAATACTACTCACAACATAAATTTCGACAAAGCGGAAATTACAGCTTGCCACTTATAACAGACAAACACAACAACGCCAAACGTCACGACTTTCCAACATGACGTGACAAACTAAACACGAAAAATACACAATACCATTTCTTCCAAATAAAATCCACAAATACTTAAGAATCTACCAAAAAAATTGATCTGCCGGGTCACTTACATTATAAATTCTATCTGACTTCAATACTTTTCGAAAGTGTGGAAAATGTGCATTATAATTCCCATCCTGAAACCAAGTAAACCCCCTCACAGCCCCTCTAGTTATCGTCCCGTAAGCCCCTTGAACACCGCTTCCAAATTGACAGAGAGGGTAATACTAAGAAATCTTACAAAAGTTGTGGACAAAAACACTTAATTCTCATATTTGGTTTCAGGAAGAGACACAAACATTGCGTTCTGTAAGATTTTAGGACATTCTGCAAGCCTATAATAAAAAACAGTCCACTTATGGCACTATTTGGCATAATAGACTCATGTATAAACTCCATAAAATATTTAAATTACCTTTACACCTTGTAACCATAATCAAAAGTTTTATAGGCGCCCGCTATATCTCCATAAACATCAACGGCACATTATTCACTCAAAAACGAATTTCAACGGGCGTCCGAAAGGGGCCATCCTGTCACCCATCCACTACAGCCTCTACACTTCAGACATCCCCACTCACCCCACAACCAATTTCCTGTTTTACGCAGATGATACCGGAATATGGGCGGTCGTTTTATTCACAAACGGCCACGCAGAAGGTACGAAAAATCCTTGAATTTTTCTCCAAATGGAACATTGAAATAGATGACACTCACCGAAACAATTACATTCCACCGAAAATTTACAAACATCAAAACAGTTACAAAACTCAAAAGCAATGACAATACGATCGAGGAGCGCAACTCGGTCACATATATCTAGGGGTAACCCTAGATAAGAGACTGAGTTTCGCCTCTCATATCACATGGACAATTAACCGAACTTACCCAACATTAAACAAACTCTACCCTTTAATAAACAGACGCAGCAGTCTACCTATAACCAACAAATTTTTACCTTTACAAAGTAGTATTTTTAGACCAATCATGACATATGCCTGCGAGGCCTGGAATTTAATTTCAGCCTCGCGGTGCAACCGTCTTCAAACTACGCGGAATAAACTTCTACGACTTTTTACAAACGCCAGAAGACATACGCCGATTGCTGAATTGTATAGACAAATAGATACCGCAATGATAAAAGATGTCATTGACTAGTCATCCCAAAGATTTTTTGCCACAAAAATTTAGCAGTAGACAGTCACAGCAGACATAACCGACGTACGCCACGACAAGGGCGCTAGACAGACTAACAGACTTCATCACCAGAGACTTTCCGTCTTCTTTGATAGACGCTGACATTAAAGACAGACTGACAACTCACATGACGGACAATTAATTCCATCCTAGCTCCGTTCCGAACCGGAACGCCCGCACCGACATAAACAGTACCTTATACGGAGAGATAGGAACACATAATAGTTTACACAATCCGCAAATTCATAATTTTATTCGATGACTCATTATCTGCAGCAGGTTTTTCTTTCACTTCCCCGTGCGTTTGAAATATAGCTTCTCGAATTATTCAGCTAATAGGAATTATTTCAATTTTCTTATGAAAAACGTAGCGAGGTTAACGCATATACTATTGGGAATGTGCATTAGTAAAAACTCTATTATAAACGTATTTTCAGGTACCCTGGTCTAAGATTGACCAAGCATATTATATGTACAAATATATGCCTGAAATTAGACCGTACAATAAAATACATAAATTACTAGAATACAATACGTATTGACAAAACATAGCTAAATAAAATAAAAATGTTAAAGTGAAAAATGTGCCATGTAGGCCTCCGATCTGCGGGTGCTAGAATCTATACTTAACGACACGCCATTGTGGGACTAGATACCTGAGTACCCTGCCAGAATTCGGTTTTCAACAATAATTTAAAACTTACAAAGGCATTTGAAATTTTAATTTGTACATAATGTAACATGCGTAATGCTCAATAGCATCCTTTGTTACACAGTTAATAATTATTAGAAAAATAATAAGTTATCGGAAATATTATTCCCACAAACTTTAGTACTAATAGAGTGCCCTTACTCCTTATACTATGATGAACGTACGTCATCTGTTAGAGTTAACGCTCGCGAATACTAGATGGCGCCCCAGGAATGATATTTCAACTAAATAACGCCGGGTGAAACTCTTAGTTATTATACCGGTAAATGCCATCTAACATTTGGAATATTGTTTTAGGTTTTTCTTATATCCTTATAAATTAAGAATTAATTTCTTAATATCAAAACTTATTCACGTCTAATGATTTTAACGTAGAAGTATTTCAACGTTACATTATTTGCGTTAAGCAAGATTTGAGATTATCTACATTCGATTTGCGATACCTACTATGTTTTCCACTAATCAAGCAATATTCGTATGAAATCGACCTTTCTATACTACATTTTGAATTGGGGTATACGAAAACATTCTGAGCAATGAGATTTTCTTCATTTTGTCTGGGCGACAAATCTGGTACGAACGTTTCTACGATTTCATAACCTCAAAATGGGATTAAGGCAGCCACATGTGAAGTTAAATCCATAATCATCGGAGAACAGGATCGTATGTAGGACTTTCCTTAATCAGGATAACAAAATAAAAGATAAGTACTTTTGATTGCTACATATAAAATAGATTATTTTCACATGATTGTAGTTTTGGGTCATAAGAGCCAAGTGTCTAAATTTAAAATATGAAATTCAAATTCAATCTATTATAATTTTTGTTAGATTATATTTTAAATACGCTATTATAGTTAATCCGTTGTTGTACATTAATTCATAGTTACTTATATCTTAAATTCATTGTCGCACATATTTCATCGTAGTATGAATTTCGTGGTTAATTTTATCGTGATCCCTTACTGTAAATATTTTATCGTAGTATTGTTGCGTACATCTGGCAACTTTAAGTAATTTGATTAAATTCTATTAAACAGAATGAATTTTTGAGAAATATGTATAGGTATTTACCATACTCTAGTAACGAAAACACCAGACATTGAATTATCATAGGTAATGTGTTAAAATTTAGGAATGTACACAGTTATTATATTTTCATGTTTCGATCATTTAACTCTTTTTGTATTCCAGTTTTTGCTAACAGCTCTCGTAGAACACAGAGGCTTCGATCGCATAGTAAATATATCTATTTCACAGCACAAATTTCTTAATTATTGGTTAAACCAAATATACTGCAGGAAGTATTATGGGTTGCATATAACAACGCGGACCCATTCTTAGTAATTTTTAGTTTATAGTATGGTAATATGTTAATTGAGACTTGAGAGGGGATATCTCTTTTATTAGCTAGCTGGTAGGAGAATGGCCATTTCTGTAGCCAATTCTGCAGCAGCATTTTACTTTGACTTTTAAGTTTTTTGATAATCATTCAGTCGCGAGTTGTGACACTTCTGCTGTTATCAAACTTTTTCTTAGTGATCTATCTAATAAAAGGTAATTACATTTATTTATTTGATTCCTCTCATTAGTGTTTAACGGCCTTTAGCCATATTTTTCATTTCTGCTAACTAAACAACCATAATACTGAAACATGTGCTGATAATATTTTTTTTCTTCCCAAACGTAGAGTTTTGCTGCCAAATAGATAATTATATAGATGATTATATAGCTGATTATATGATTATATAGATGATTATATAACTGATTATTTTAACAACTGATTACATAGATAATTAACAAATAACTAATTAGATAGTTAATACAAATTATTTAAATCATCTACCGAAATAATTTGCAACATGGAAAATCATTTTCGTTTGATGGTTAAATGTCTGCTAGATTTCATAAGACGGATAGTCCAGTCAAACACAGTTTAGTAAAGTTCAGCAGTCGATTGAAATTCCGTTTAGTCAAGTCCAGTTTAGTCCAGTCAATCCCAACCAACAGCAAAACCCTAGCGTTATACAGGTTAGCAAGACGTCAAACCACGTCGAGGAGCAGTCTGTGTTCGGAGAGGCTGTTAGGAAAGGCTACCAGAACTCACCAGGAGCCCTCATCCACTATCTATCCATCATCAGGAGGATTGGTGAGATTCTGAGAGTTTCATTGATATTTCTTTTGTTGTATAATATTTACTGTATAACTTTCATTGCACAATATATTTCTTTTCTTTTAATGATAAATTAATTAAGCTATAAATATTTTCTGTTGGAAATTGTGATAATATTACTTAATATTTCTATTTCATAATTGATAACATTATTTCATAATTTTTAAATTGATTAAAATCGCTGGTTTGTTTTTACATTGATGATTTTTCTGAAGTAATTAATAAATAAGTATCTTTTATCGTAAAATTTAATTTTTCATTTTTTTTGTTTGTCTGTCCGCCATAAGATCAAATCTTTCCACGGCGGTTGGTTTCACCATCACAGGGGTAGCAGTAACTCTTAAATTTTCCGTGGATGGCGCTCATAATTTTTACATCATTTTAAGCTACCTCTGAGTGTTGGAACAAACTAGCTAGGCAAAATATCACAAAAATATTGGTTCATCCTCTGGCTGATTTAAAAAAATATATATATTAATTGAACCCACGAAATCCCAGCCACGCACCAGATCAGCTAGCCGTTCGCCGTCACTATTTGTGTGTTGGTTGAACTGCCTTTGGTTATCACCTTAACCGGTGATATCATTGTTAATTTTTCTAGGGCCAAGTAGTGATGTAACAGTATTGTAATGCATTTCTGTTGGTAACATAGTAAGTCGTGGTTCATCTTGATGGTAACGAGAGTGTTTAAGGTTTATGAACTTTGAGATAATGTTACGAGACATATTTGTTGTAATATAGTATTTTGTCTCTCGTAAAGGATCTCAAGTTCCTGATTTTGTTGTAATATATGATTTTTAATATTGAGATAAATTTACGAGACATCTTCTGTAATATAGTTATTTTGTCTCTCGTAAAGGATCTCAAGTTTATCTAATTTGTGTAATATATGATTTTAGTATTGAGGTGAAAGTTACGAGACGTATCTTTTGTAATATATTTTTGGTTCTCGTACACGCCTCAAATTTGCCTTGCCGTTGTGCACATTGTAATATAGAGTATCTTGTAATATAGTAAATTTTGTAATATAGTTTCTTTTGTATATATTTCTGTCTGGTACTTTGCTATACAGTATCGTTGATGCTGTGATAGTTCATTTTTTGTAATATAATATTTTTGTAATATAGTATAGTATACAGTATATTGTATATAATATGTAACTTTTGTCTTTTGTTTATCCTTATCTTTAATTTTCCTTGATTACACTAAGTAATCAATGGCGCCCAAGCCTTGAACTCGACGCCCTTTTGCTCTCCGCATCTTTACTGTGCTAGCCAGGTGAAACCAGTGACGCTAACCACGTCGCTCGTAGGGTGCCCCACACTTGAACGACTTGGGCAAAATAAAACCTCACAAAACAACGCCACAATAATTTTAAGACATTAAGAGATGTCATTACTTACTAATGATATCATTACTTACTAATGATGTCATTTTGTATTTACAAACCAATCTGACACCATAATATCTTTAAATTAAATGTTAGAGTTTGACCACGTAAAAGACAATTGTGCAACAATCGTGCAAAATGTTAGTCCAGTATGTGTTTTTATTCGGCCATGACTGACTTTAACTTCTACTCGCTCTTCCTCATTTTAAAATGAGTCTGAATTTTAATTTAAACTACGAAAAAATTAATAAATGCATTCGAGAGCTGGTCCTAGAGTTTACAAATTAAGTATTACTCTGCATCGTTGGTATTTGAAATTTTACAAATGATTAAAATATAATTTGGGCACAGAATTCTGCAAAATCGAATAGAAAGTTAGTTTGGATGAGCTGCAATTTAAATGACCTAACCCAATTACTCGGCAATTTAAAAACTTTGTTGGAGACCTCAACAAAGAGGTCGGTGTGTTCTCGTGGAAGAACTGATCAAATACTTCCTAATAGGAATGGCCAAGCAACTTGAAAAGCATTTTAATTTTAATGAGAATTACAGTACACTAATTTTAATATTAATTGTATCCGCAAATAGCACAGATAGATAAACATGTTAAGCATGATTGCATGGCTGCAAAATGTTGCGATAAATTAAGGCTATAAAAGCAGAGATACGGTCTAACGTTTTTATTTATGCGGAAGTTCTTTGCAAACAGCTTAAGCATGAACCATCAAATTATCAATATAATTTATTAAATGTACTTGGCCGTTATCCATAAGACATACGGAGTGTCACAAAAGTTCAAGTTAATAGTTCATAGGAGAATAAATACAGCCAAATCACTACTAGAATATTATAAAACTTTTTTTACGGTCCACTGCTGCTGATGCAGCCCTTACAACTATAGACTAAAAACATTTCTTTAATAATAGCTTTATCCGTAAATGACTGGTTTGAAAATAAAGCAAAAGTATAAATGTTGTTACCTTTACATCTAATTAGTACCTGCTATTTTTACTTCCCTCGCATACCGAAGGGAAGTATTGTATTCGAGAAAAAATCACCCTCCGAGATTTTTTCGGATTCTGACGTTTCAGAACACGTAGATTCCGAAAATATAGGTTTTTCAATTCCGTCAGTCTGTCTGTCTGTCTGTCTGTCTGTCTGTCTGTCTGTCTGTCTGTCTGTCTGTCTGTCTGTCTGTCTGTCTGTCTGTTGGTGTATTTACTAAAAAACTACTTGACGGAGAGCAGTCAAATTTGGTAGGTAGTTAACCCTACTGTCAGCGAAGAACTGGTAGAATTTTCCCTGAAAAATATACAGGGTGGACCGTCTAAACGGAATAAATAGTGAAAAAAAATTTTTTTTGCTCAAATTTAAAATTTCCACGTTTCATGACGCGCTAAACCTGTTTCAGGAAAAAAAAATTTTTGAAAATTTTTTTCAAACATTTTTGAAAAAATTTTTACCAAGATGAAAAAATTTTTTTTTGCTCAAATTTAAAATTTCCACGTTTCATGACGCGCTAAACCTATTTCAGGAAAAAAAATTTTTTGAAAATTTTTTTCAAACATTTTTGAAAAAATTTTTACCAAGTTGAAAAATATTTTTTTTTGCTCAAATTTAAAATTTCCACGTTTCATGACGCGCTAAACCTATTTCAGAAAAAAAAAATTTGAAAATTTTTTTCACCAATATTTTTGAAAAAATTTTTACTACTAAAATGAATTTTTTTTTTCTTTCTTCAAATTTAAAATTTTCACGTTTCATGGCATTCTAAGCCTGATTAAAAAAAAAAGTTTTTTGAAATTTTATCACTAAGATAGAATTTTTCTTTCTTTGTTCAGATTTTAACTATCCTCGTTTCCATGACATTCTAAAACTATTCAAACAAATTTAAAAATGTTTTTGAAGAATTTTTAAAAAAATTTGAAAACATTTTTAATCCATTTATGTATCACTACTATAGAACAGACGAAAAATTTTTTTTTGCTCAAATTTAAAATTTCCATGTTTCATGATATTCCAAACCAATTTCGGAAAAAAAAATTTGCAACATTTTGTTACCAGTTTGGAAAAAAATTTAACACCAGAATGCTCAAATTTAAATGACATTCTAAACCTAGGTATTTCAGAAAAAAAAATTTGAAATTTTTTTTCACCAACATTTTACTTCCCTCGCATACCGAAGGGAAGTATTGTATTCGAGAAAAAATCACCCTCCGAGATTTTTTCGGATTCTGACGTTTCAGAACACGTAGATTCCGAAAATATAGGTTTTTCAATTCCGTCAGTCTGTCTGTCTGTCTGTCTGTCTGTCTGTCTGTCTGTCTGTCTGTCTGTCTGTTGGTGTATTTACTAAAAAACTACTTGACGGAGAGCAGTCAAATTTGGTAGGTAGTTAACCCTACTGTCAGCGAAGAACTGGTAGAATTTTCACTGAAAAATATACAGGGCGGACCGTCTAAACGGAATAAATAGTGAAAAAAATTTTTTTTTGCTCAAATTTAAAATTTCCACGTTTCATGACGCGCTAAACCTGTTTCAGGAAAAAAAAATTTTTGAAAATTTTTTTCAAACATTTTTGAAAAAATTTTTACCAAGTTGAAAAAAATTTTTTTTTGCTCAAATTTAAAATTTCCACGTTTCATGACGCGCTAAACCTATTTCAGAAAAAAAAAAAATTGAAAATTTTTTTCAAACATTTTTGAAAAAATTTTTACTACGATGAAAAAAAATTGTTTTTGCTCAAATTTAAAATTTCTACGTTTCATGACACGCTTAACCTATCTCAGGAAAAAAAATTTTGAAAATTTTTTCACCAATATTTTTGAAAAAATTTTTACTACTAAAATGATTTTTTTTTCTTTCTTCAAGTTTAAAATTTTCACGTTTCATGGCATTCTAAGCCTGATTAAAAAAAAAGTTTTTGAAATTTTATCACTAAGATAGAATTTTTCTTTCTTTGTTCAGATTTTAACTATCCACGTTTCCATGACATTCTAAAACTATTCAAACAAATTTAAAAATGTTTTTGAAGAATTTTTTTAAAAATTTGAAAACATTTTTAATCCATTTATGTATCACTACTATAGAACAGACGAAAAAAATTTTTTGCTCAAATTTAAAATTTCCACGTTTCATGATATTCCAAACCAATTTCGGAAAAAAAAATTTGCAACATTTTGTTACCAGTTTGGAAAAAAAATTAACACCAGAATGCTCAAATTTAAATGACATTCTAAACCTAGGTATTTCAGAAGAAAAATTTTGAAAATTTTTTTCACCATCATTTTTCAAAAAGTTTTTACCACTAAAATAGATCGAATTTTTTTTTATTTGCTCAAATTTAAAATTTTCACGTTTCATAGCATTCTAAACCTATTTTAAAAATACATCATTTTTAATTTTTAAACTTTTTTTGGCACTACTATAGAACAGAAGGAAACTTTCCTTTTTGCTCTAATTTAAAATTTCTACCTTTGACATTTTAAACCTATTTCAGAAAAAAATTTGAAAATTATTTTACCATCTTTTGAAAAATTAAAAAAAAATGAAATTTTTTAACCACCACTATACTTCCACTCCATTACGTGAATGTTGGATTGAAAATGTGACAGATGGCAATAACATCTGGCATATGCACCTATTATACTTTTATTGAAAAATGTACAGGGTGGTCATCCCAAGAAATAATTCAGTCATGGTGGACATTTGTAAAGGTATTTGCGCAAGCCTGCCATATGTGGCACCTGCTATTTAGTATTGAACTTTTGCTGTTGGATGAGCAATCTGTATATTTTTTTGACCAAAACTTATCAAGTTTTCTTTGTAATAATAGCAATAACTCTACTCCGATTATTATTCTCAATGTCATTTCGTAATTATTATTTTTTTAGAGAGACTGCCATGAACGAGGGAAGTTCTGTGTAAATACCTTTACCGATTTTTTCAAAAAGTTTTTACCACTAAAATAGATCGAATTTTTTTTTATTTGCTCAAATTTAAAATTTTCACGTTTCATAGCATTCTAAACCTATTTTAAAAATACATCATTTTTAATTTTTAAACTTTTTTTAGCACTACTATAGAACAGAAGGAAACTTTCCTTTGTGCTCTAATTTAAAATTTCTACCTTTGACATTTTAAACCTATTTCAGAAGCAAAAAATTTGAAAATTATTTTACCATCTTTTGAAAAATTTAAAAAAAATGAAATTTTTTAACCACCACTATACTTCCACTCCATTACGTGAATGTTGGATTGAAAATGTGACAGATGGCAATAACATCTTGCATATACACCTATTATACTTTTATTGAAAAATGTACAGGGTGGTCATCCCAAGAAATAATTCAGTCATGGTGGACATTTGTAAAGGTATTTGCGCAAGCCTGCCATATGTGGCACCTGCTATTTAGTATTGAACTTTTGCTGTTGGATGAGCAATCTGTATATTTTTTTGACCAAAACTTATCAAGTTTTCTTTGTAATAATAGCAATAACTCTACTCCGATTATTATTCTCAATGTCATTTCGTAATTATTATTTTTTTAGAGAGACTGCCATGAACGAGGGAAGTTCTGTGTAAATACCTTTACCGATTTTTTTTTATTTTGACTATTTGTGGACAAGATAATTACATCGGCGTACATGAAAAAACGTGGAGAGTGGGAGCGATCAAAATATCAGATCTTTATGTTTTTGAGGGCGCTAAAACGAATCTGACAGTTTTTAAAAGTTAGCTCTTGTTCTTCTTTAATTCACTAAGACACCTTCCCTGTCTTTCGTGAAAGGCACGTCCGTGGTCCGAGATGACGAGCACCGACAACGAGCAAAACAAATACGATGTGTGATTAGATTATAATGACTTTCGTGGATGCCAAGGCATTTTGAGAAAGTTTCATTTCATTGTATAAGTCAAAGTCTTGCTTATGGAATGAGAAAGACAAAGAATATGCTAACAAACAAATGCGAAATAACGCCTATGAAGCATTAGTTGAAAAATGCCAAGAAATTTGCCCTGAGCCAGATGTGAAGTTTGTAAGAAAGTTCTCTGATTATAATCAGAGAACATCTGTGAATTTCTTTCTAAGCTTACTGGCAACGTATTCTCCACAAACGACGCAGAAATTGTCTACTCTCTTATTGGACAAAAACCTTCTTGTAACATTATACTCATCAAAGGCCCAGTTACCCACCAATGTAGAGCTGCGGTTGCTTGATGACGACGCCTGCGGGCCCGCTTTCTCATCCTGACCAGCCGCCGATACTGGGGTTCTGACTCCCTGCATCGTATTTTTTTTTCGCGCGCCTACCATGACGGCATGAGCGCGGTGATCCAGGGACTCTGCCGGATCATGGAACAACTCCGTTGCCCACCGTCATCACGTGGAGGTGCCCTGGATGCAGACACACGAAAAAAATCTGAGACTCGGTGTTAAGTCTCACATGTAATTCTCTTCGTTGCTGCATTTTGCAATTATGGGGTTATGTGTTTTGAAGTTATGGGTTTTGGGGTTATGGGTTTTGGGGTTATAGGTTATTGTGTATTTGGATTTTTGGATCATGAGGATATGTAGTTTGATTAGGTTGCAAGGTTGATGTTGTTGAGTTTTACAATTTTTAGCTATTTTTTGAGGTTGGGAGAAAAATCTGACATGATGGGGCATAACGGGTCTCGGATTCAGTTTCAGCGATCCCAAAAACATATGATGCACCTGGTCCGGTTAAAGGAACCTTTCGTCGATTTTGTTTTGTGGACCTGTGAATTATATTCATATGACAGTACTTTCTTCTCTCCAAGAACTACCATTTTGACCACAGTCCTTTTTTATCAGATATCTTAATGTTTAATCTCTCAAACAGGTGAGCCTTGTTCCTTTACTGTCCATGTAAATGATATCAAAACTATCGTTGAATCAGTCATTATATCTTGCTCGGTGTCTCAGTGTTTACGGCGTTAGGCTTGATATTACAGAGTTCCATGTTCGAATCTTGGCTAGGGTATGGGATAATGAATGTTTAATGGCACAACACGCTTAGTCGCTGTTATCCCTCTTGAGTTCGACTATCGGCTTCGGTAGATGGCAATGACGCAGAGAATGGTTTTTATGTTGTTGTATGTGTACGTGTCCTGGTTGACTGGTAGCATAGCTAGGGCTAAACTTTGCCAATACGTAAATATAAATAAGGTGATAGCAAATCCTTTTGTACACTGCTGGGGGTGATTCATCGGAATTACGGTTTTAGGTTTATGGTTGCAATAAAGAGGAATGCAGTTCTGTAACAGAGTTTGAAACGCCAGGCTCTGAGTTGTAAGTAGGATCATTACCATATGTGATGGTACTATATATTAGAATAATTGATTCGGTGGCTGCTAAATTATAACAAAATGCACCGTTTTTGGAACAAATCGTTTTTATATATTTGGTTATATATCTGACGTTGAAAACAAAATAAATTATATATGTAAAAGTATTTATTTATTAATTACACAGGCACACACAAAAAGAGTAGAATAAGCTAAAATAATAATAATAATAATAATAAATAATATTTTCGGAAATAAGTACTTTTTTACTTTTAATTTTCTGGAAAAGTCAAGGGTTTTTCTTGAATAAGTTAAAAGTAAATATTTCATACCATCGGCAACCAAACTTAATATTCAAAAAAATTAATAAAAATGTCGATTGTGGAAGCCGTTACTTTGTGATAGTTAATCATGACGGTATGAGAAGGAAAACTACTTTGTTTTCTACCACTAAAATTTATTGTAACATACACGTTACTGCAGTTTCGGTACTTTAACGTACCATTTTCAAACGTTGAATTTGAATCAACGTTTGAAAATGGTACGTTAAAGTACCGAAACTGCAGTAACGTGTATGTTACAATAAATTTTAGTGGTAGAAAACAAAGTAGTTTTCCTTCTCATATCGTCATAATAAAAATGTACTTTACTCTTTAAAACGCAATGGTTATATTTTCTTTAATTGGGGGTGCTTATATTCCTCCTTAAGAATGGTTTATTTTTTATGTCTTTCTGTAATCAAGAGTCTTAAAGTGTATAGTGTTTACGAAGTCTATTGAAACTGGTCAGTGTTAAAGCACAGAACCGTGCGCACTTGATATTTTGTCCTATATATTTAACAATGGTATTGAGAATCGAATAGTAGTTGAAACTGTGCATGCGAATCCGAGACTGGCAATGTAATCAGCCTGAATGAACTATCTATGACTGCACTGGTTTAAAGATAATAAAACGGACAGGTCCACTAGCATAAAAAAATCGGTAAAGGTCTTTACACAGAACTTCCCTCGTTATTTGTGCATGGCGGTCACTCTAAAAAATTAATAATTACGAAATGACATTGAGAATAATAATCGGAATAGAGTTATTGCCATTATTACAAAGAAAACTTGATAAGTTTTGGTCAAAAAAATATACAGATTGCTCATCCAACAGCAAAAGCTCAATACTAAATAACAGGTGCCACATATGACAGGCTTGCGCAAATACCGTTACAAATGTCCACCATGACTGAATTATTTCTTGGGATGACCACCCTGTACATTTCTCAATAAAAGTATAATAGGTGTATATGTCAGATATTATTGCCATCCGTCACATCAATCCAACATTCGCGTAATGGAGTGGAAGTATAGTGGCGGTTAAAAAATTTCATTTTTATTTTAATTTTTCAAAAATGTTAAAAAAATTTCTTCTGAAATAGGTTTAAAATGTCAAACGTAGAAATTTTAAATCTGAGCAA
Organism: Stenurella melanura; assembly: GCA_963583905.1. Classification (NCBI taxonomy): domain Eukaryota; kingdom Metazoa; phylum Arthropoda; class Insecta; order Coleoptera; family Cerambycidae; genus Stenurella; species Stenurella melanura. The sequence continues at coordinate 82,797,681 of OY757310.1, forward strand.
AAAGGAAAGTTTCCGTCTATTCTATAATAGTGGTAAAAGAAGTTTAAGATTTAAAAATTACATATTTTTTTTAAATAGGTTTAGAATGTCATGAAACTTTTAAATTTGAGTAAAAACAGTTTCCATCTATTCTAGTGTTAATTTTTTTTCCAAACTGTTAACAAAATGTTGCAAAAATTTTTTTTCCGAAATTGGTTTGGAATGTCATGAAACGTGGAAATTTTAATTTGAGCAAACCAAATTTTTCGTCTATTCTATAGTAGTGATAAATAGATTAAAAATGTTTTCAAATTTTTTTAAAACTTTTTCAAAATCATTTTTAAATTTGTTTGAATAGTTTTAGAATGCCATGGAAACGTGGATAGTTTAAATCTGAACAAAGAAAAAAAATTCTATCTTAGTGGTAAATTTTTTTTAAAATAGTAAACAAAATTTCTAATTTTTCTTTTAAATAGATTTAGAACGCTATGAAACGTGGAAATTTTAATTTTGAAGAAATTTTAAAAAATCCATCTATTTTAGTGGTAAAAAAAATTTTAAAAATGTTGGTAAAAAAAAATTTCAAAAAATTTTCAAAATTTTTTATTTCTGAATCAGGCTTAGAATGCCATGAAACGTGAAAATTTTAAATTTGAAGAAAAAAAAATATATCATTTTAGTAGAAAAAAATGTTTCAAAAATGGTAAAAAAAATTTAATTTTTTTTTTTAATAGTTTTAGAATGCCATGAAACGTAGAAATTTTAAATTTGAGCAAGAAAAAATTTTTTCATGGTAAAAAATTTTTCAAAAATGGTGAAAAAAAATTTCAAAATTTTTATTTTTTTTTTCAGAAATAGGTTTAGCGTGTCATGAAACGTGGAAATTTTAAATTTGAACAAAAAAATTTTGTTTTTATCTTGGTAAAAATTTTTTCAAAAATGTTGTTGAAAAAAAATTTCAATTTTTTTTTCCCGAAATAGGATTAGCGCGTCATGAAACGTGGAAATTTTAAATTTGAGCGAAAAAAATTTTTTTTCACTATTTATTCCGTTTAGACGGTCCATCCTGTATATTTTCCAGTGAAATTTCTACCATTTCTGCGCTGACAGTAGCGTCAACTACCTGCCAAATTTGACTGCTCTCCGTCAAGTAGTTTTTTAGTAAATGCACCAACAGACAGACAGACAGACAGACAGACAGACAGACAGACAGACAGACAGACCGACAGACAGACAGACGACAGACTGACGGAATTGAAAAACCTATATTTTCGTAATCTCCGTGATCTGAAATGTCAGAATCCGTAAAAATCTCGGAGGGTGATTTTTTCTCGAATACACTACTTCCCTTCGGTATGCGAGGGAAGTAAAAACTTGTAAATCGTTTCTCAGCAGTCAACGTGGACTTGTGAGATGTGCTGTCATTGGCCTGGGTTTGAGGAAGGGTGGCGACAATTGGCTGGCAGCCGGGTATTCCTCAGTCCGATTGGTCGGTCGGTATTTAAGTTATATCAGTCATTAGTCAACGTGGACTCGATATTTTTCTAGTGCAGTGCGAAAAATGGTTTTCAGAACAGCTTTATACCAAATATTCCACCTAATTCGGTAATTGTATTAGATGATGTTTCTTATCACTCGCGAATATTAAATAAAATACCAAACACCAGTACAAGGAAGACATTTTAAAATCCGTGAGAGAAAAAGCTGTGGAAATTCCGGTAAAAGTTCCAATAAAGCGCGAATTACTGAAATGAATAAAAGAACAGAATTTCAAAAGAGAATATGTTATTGATAACTTATCCAATATACACAGTCATACACTTTTGCGGTTACCTCCGTACTATGCATATTTAATCCTATCGAGATGGTTTGAGCAAATTTAAAAGATCGTTTGTGAAAATGTAATGACTCTCCAACGTTAAGCGCGGCAGTAGTTGATCATATAAGAGAAGTAATAAATGACCTCGACAATACCGACTTATGGAGAAATTGCGTTAAGGTGGCCATTCCCTAGAAAGAGACATCCGATAGGGAAATATTTACTATTTTTAGCTATAACTTTTTGTTCTTAGTACGTATATTTAAAAAAACTATAAGAGTACCTAAGTAGAACCATAACAAGACTATTACTATAAATTTTCACTCAATAATTTTAGTGGTTTGCAAAATAGCTCGATTTAAATTTAAAAATTGTGTTAATCTTCCTATTTCGCAGTTTTAAATCGAGCTATTTTGCAAACCACTGAAATTATTGAGTGAAAATTCATAGTAATAGTCTTGCTATAGTTCTACTTAGGTACTCTTATATATTTTTTTAAATATACATACTAAGAAAAAAAGTTATGAGCAAAAATAATACATATTTCCCTATCGGATGTCTCTTTCTAGGGAATGGCCACCTTAAGCATGTAATTAAAAAACCGCTGCCTAAGGAATCACTACTTCCACACCCAGATTATTCGTCCAAGTCACTTTAAAGGAAACATCTTGACTATATTTGCACTCTAGTATGTGGAAATTATTGGTCATAGAATTTTAATAATATTTGGGGTAGATGTCATAGAAAAGTTTGAGGAGTTGATTTCTACCATATACGTTAAAAATGAAGTTTCTAGTTTACCGTACTTATTTTCCACTATTTACAACCTACCACCTCAATGGACTCATCTCAATCAGATGTCACTACAATACATACGTGTACTAACTTTCAAGTGAATATCTCAATTTGATGTTATCAATCCCATTAATAATGAAGCGGAGGTGGTAGAGTTTGAAAAATATTAGAAAGAAATCTGAGGCCTTGGTTTCTAGTATATACACTGAATCCCAAATTTCTGTAGTCTTACCAGCTTGCTTTACTTATTTTCCCCTATTTGCCCCTATTTAACCCCCAACCCTTCAACGACATCATCTCAAATTATGATCTAGTTTCAGACGTCGTTATAATACATACGTGTACCAAATTTCAAATGAATATCTCAATTTTATTTTATCAACCCTTTTCATATTGGAGTAGGGGTGGTTGGGTTGAAAAATATTATAAGAAAATCTGACGCTGTGGCTTCTAGTACATACACCGAATTTCAAGTTTCTGTAGTCTTACCAACGTTTTACTTATATTCCTCTATTTACCCCAAATTAACCCCCAACCCTTCAACGGAATCATCTCAAAATATAAACTAATTCCAGACGTCGTTATAATACATACGTGTACGAAATTTCAAATGAATATCTCAACTTTATGTTGTCAACCCCATTAATGGGTAGGGGTGGTGGGGGGATTGAAAAATATTATAAAAAAATCTGAGGCCTTAACTTCTTGTACATACACCGAATTTCAAGTTTCTGTACTCATACCAGCTTGCTTTACTTATTTCCCCCTATTGACCCCTAAATAACCCCCAACCCTTCAACGGAATCATCTCAAAGTATAATCTAGTTCCAGATGTCGTTATAATTCACACATGTACCAAATTTCAAATGAATATCTCGATTCTTTTTATCAACCCTTTTAATAATGAAGTAGGGTGGGGGTTGAAAAATATTATAAATAATCTGAGACCTTAACTTCTAGTACATATACCGAATTTCAAGTTTCTGTACTCTTACAAGCTTGCTTTACTTATTTCTCCCTATTTACACCTATTTAACCCCCACCGGATTTCCTCAAAAAACAATCCAGTTCCAGATCTCGTTATAATATATACGTGTACAAAATTTCAGGTCAATATCTTAAACCGTTCCGGAGAAAGCGTGCGGACAAAAAAAAGTTACAGACAGACAGACCGACAGACAGACCGACAGACAGACCGACAGACAGACCGACAGACAGACCGACAGATCGACAGACCTACAGACCGACAGACAGACAGAAATTTTTTTTCGCTCAAATTTAAAATCTCGACGTTTCATGACATTCTAAACCTATTTCACAAATAAAAATTTTTGAAAATTTTTTGCGATTACTATACTTCCAATCCACTACGTGGATGTGGAAGTAAAAGAAAATCAATATCCAGCACTACTCCCCATTGCGCCGATTATAATTCAACCGAATAATGATTCCTATTCAGAAAGGGAAGATTCGGACGCGTCAACTTTTAGCATTTAACTTTTTTAATATATATTTTCAGAACAAAATATTTAGCTATTATATTAGGTGTGAAGTTTACTTTTTTATTGTTACATTTCTTGGAATATATTTTATTTAGTTGACAAGAAATTTTAATTTAAGTTTCTTTATTCTAGAGACATATTTAAATTTTGTTTTTATTTATATTTTGTCTATACATTTTTATTTTCTTTTAGAAGAAACTTAAATATTATTTTACTTCCACATCCACGTAGTGGATTGGAAGTATAGTAATCGCAAAAAAAATTTCAAAAATTTTTATTCGTGAAATAGGTTTAGAATGTCATGAAACGTCGAGATTTTAAATTTGAGCGAAAAAAAAATTTCTGTCTGTCTGTCTGTCTGTCTGTCTGTCTGTCTGTCTGTCTGTCTGTCTGTCTGTCTGTCTGTCTGTCTGTCTGTCGGTCTGTCTGTCTATCTGTAACTTTTATTGTCCGCACGTTTTCTCCGGAACGGTTTAAGATATTGACTTGAAATTTTGTACAAGTATATATTATAACGAGATCTGGAACTGGATTGTTTTTTGAGGATATCCGGTGAAGGGTTGGGGGTTAAATAGGGGTAAATACGGGAAAATAAGTAAAGCAAGCTTGTAAGAGTACAGAAACTTGAAATTCGGTGTATGTACTAGAAGTTAAGGCCTCAGATTTTTTTATAATATTTTTCAACCTCATACCACCCCTACCCCATTAATGGGGTTGATAAAATAAAGTTGAGATATTCATTTGAAATTTCGTACACGTATGTATTATAACGACGTCTGGAATTAGATTATATTTTGATATGATTCCGTTGAAGGGTTGGGGGTTAATTTGGGGTAAATAGCGGAATATAATTAAAACAAGTTGGTAAGAGTACAGAAACTTGAAATTCGGTGTATGTACTAGAAGCCAAAGCGTCAGATTTTTTTATAATATTTTTCAACCCCCAATATGAAAAGGGTTGATAAAATAAAATTGAGATATTCATTTGAAATTTGGTACACGTATGTATTATAACGGTGTCTGGAACTAGATTCTAATTTGAGATGACTCCGTTGAAGGGATGGGGGTTAAATAGGGGTAAATAGGGGAAAATAAGTAAAGCAAGCTGGTAAGACTACAGAAACTTGAAATTCGGTGTATGTACTAGAAGCCAAAGCGTCAGATTTTTTTATAATATTTTTCAACCCCCACCACCCCTAACACAATATGAAAAGGGTTGATAAAATAAAATTGAGATATTCATTTGAAATTTGGTACACGTATGAATTATAACGACATTGGAACTAGATTATACTTTGAGATGATTCCGTTGAAGGGTTGGGAGTTATTTAGGGGTAAATAGGGGGAAATAAGTAAAGCAAGCTGGTATGAGTACAAAAACTTGAAATTCGGTGTATGTACTAGAGGCAAAGGCCTCAGATTTTTTAATAATATATTTCAGCCCCCCACCACCCTACTCCATTATTCAAGGGGTTGATAAAATAAAATTGGGATATTCACATGAAATTTAGTACGCATATGTATTATAACGACACCTGGAACTAGATTATACTTTGAGATGATTCCGTTGAAGGGTTGGGGGTTATTTAGGGTTAAATAGGGGGAAATAAGTAAAACAAGTTGGTATGAGTACAGAAACTTGAAATTCGGTATATGTACTAGCAGCCAAGGCCTCAGATTTTTTAATAATATATTTCAGCCCCCCACTACCCCTAATCCATTATTCAAGGGGTTGATAAAATAAAATTGAGATATTCACATGAAATTTAGTACGCGTATGTATTATAACGACATCTGGAACTAGATTATATTTTGAGATGATTCCGTTGAAGGGTTGGGGGTTAAATAGGGGTATATAGAGGAAAATAAGTAAAGCAAGCTGGTAGGTACTGAAATTTGGGATTTGGTGTATATACTAGAAGCGAAAGTCTCAGGTTTTTTATTAGTATTTCCCATCTCCCCACCACCCCCACTCCCTTATTAAAAGAGTTGATAAAATTAAATTTAAATTTTCACTTGAAATTTGGTACATTTATGTATTATAACTATATCTGAAACTAGATTATATTTGACATGATTGCGTTGAAGGAGTGGGGGTTAAATAGGGGTAACTAGGGGAAAATAAGTAAAGCAAGCTGGTAAGACTACAGAATCTTGTAATTCGGTGTATGTACTAGAAGCCAAGGTCTATTAGTATTTCCCATCTCCCCACCACCCCCACTCCCTTATTAAAAGAGTTGATAAAATTAAATTTAAATTTTCACTTGAAATTTGGTACATTTATGTATTATAACTATATCTGAAACTAGATTATATTTGACATGATTGCGTTGAAGGAGTGGGGGTTAAATAGGGGTAACTAGGGGAAAATAAGTAAAGCAAGCTGGTAAGACTACAGAATCTTGTAATTCGGTGTATGTACTAGAAGCCAAGGTCTCAGATTATTAATAATATTTTTCAACCCCCACCAACCCTACTTTATTATTAAAAGGGTTGATAAAATAAAATTGAGATATTTATTTGAAATTTGGTACACGGTATAACGACATCTGGAACTAGATTATACTTTGAGATGATTCCGTTGAAGGGTTGGGGGTTATTTAGGGGTAAATAGGGGGAAATAAGTAAAGCAAGCTGGCATGAGTACAGAAACTTGAAATTCGGTGTATGTACTAGAAGCCAAGGCCTCAGATTTTTTAATAATATATTTCAGCCCCCCACCACCCCTACTCCATTATTCAAGGAGTTGATAAAATAAAATTGAGATATTCACATGAAATTTAGAACGCATATGTATTATAACGACGTCTGGAACTAGATTATATTTTGAGATAATTCCGTTGAAGGGTTGAGGGTTCAATAGGGGTATATAAGGGAAAATAAGTAGCAAACTGGTAAAAGTACAGAAATTTGGGATTTGGTGTGTATACTAGAAGCGAAGGTCTCTGGTTTTTTTATTAGTATTTTTCATCCCCCCACCACCCCCACTCTCTTATTGAAAGAGTTGATAAAATTAAACTTAAATTTTCACTTGAAATTTGGTACATTTATGTATTATAACTATATCTGAAACTAGATTATATTTTGACATGATTGCGTTGAAAGAGTGGGGGTAAGTAGAGGTAAATAGGGAAAAATAAGTAAAGCAAGCTGGTAAGAGTACTGCTACTTGAAATTCGGTGTATGTCCTAGAAGCCAAGGCCTCAGATTTTTTAATAATATTTTTCAACCCTTCCACTACCCTTACTGCATTATTAAAGGGGTTGATAAAATAAAATTGAGATATTCACTTGTAATTTGGTAGACGTATTTATTATAACGATATCTGGAACTAGATTATATATTGGGATGATTCCGTAGAAGGGTTGGGGTTAATAGGAGTAACTAGGGGAAAATAAGTAAATCAAGCTGACAAGAATACAGATATTTGGGATTCCGTGTATATACTAGAAACCAAGGCCTCAGATTTCTTTCTAATATTTTTCAAACTCCACCACCTCCGCTCCATTATTAATGGGATTGATAACATCAAATTGAGATATTCACTTGAAAATTAATACACGTATGTATTGTAGTGACATCTGATTGAGATGACTCCATTGAAGGGGTGGAAGGTGGTAGGTTGTGACTAGTGGAAAATAAGTAGGGTCAACTAGAAACTTCATTTTTAACGTATATGGTTGGAACCAACTCCTCAAACTTTTTTATGACATCTGCCCCAAATATTATTAAAATTCTATGACCAATAATTTCCACATACTAGAGTGCAAATATAGTCAAGATGTTTCCTTTAAAGTGACTTGGATGAAGAATTTGGATGTGGAAGTAGTGGTGCCTTGGGCAGCGGTTTTTACTATTTAACATCCTTGCCCCTCGCCAATCTAACCTGTCCCATTCCCTCATCCCGGCAAGGATATGTTCATAACTTCTCGTTGTTTCTTGCTGAGCAATAACGTATTTCATTATACTATGGGATAACTTTAAAATTAAACCCAATAAATTTAAATATTTACACTATATCTAAAACTGATACAATACTTCAAAAATATGTTATTGGATAAATGAACAAAAATGGCCTATTTAATAAACAAAAGATAATAAGAATTAATACAATTTTCAAAAAATTATAACATTTTCTTATGATAAGCATTTCTATTTACCTCTGCCCATGTACAATAAAGAGTTGCCGACTGTTTTGGCCGGCTTTTAGTTTTTATACGATTTCAATTGTGCTCGTATACACTATACTTAAGTAATATACGGAATGTACTGAGAATAGCAAGACTGTGTCTTTACTTATCGACTAATTTTTTACTGGGGATTGTTTTACAGCACCACAGGGGTAGATTATGATCAAAATAAAAGTCCAAAAAAATCAACTAGAAATAAAAATTATTTCAGTTTTTTTAACGTGATACATGGAATGTTTCACTTAGGGGGTTTTATAACCTGTAAGGGTTTTTTTACTATAATATGAGTATTTGGTGTAAAAAGGAGCTTATTTACAGTTACCCAGTTACCTGGTACTTTGATAAATTTCCTCCCTTTTTGACCCATTTTTGAACTACTATTTTTATCCATTAAAAAACTGATGGGTGTAGGCACAATTCTGATGCCAGACTTGGATTCAGCGGCTAAAAATACATAAGGGTATATAATTTTCTTTGTGTGCCTGTGTTATTTTATTATATTCTGTTCACTATAATTTTAGCAGGTGTTCTCCTTGACAATTGTGACAAATGCATGTAAAAAATAATTGTCTTTCGTTCCATTGTATTTATTTATTTATTTATTTATTTTCGTTTTTCACTCAAAGTTTATCAAGTGTTTTCCTTATCAATAGAAATCCACTACCTGCCAAATATTTTTCTCTCATGAAAATCGTTTCTAGGCACATCGCTAACGACAGACAGAACAAATAATTGGAGATCTCAAATTTTTATAAAATATTATAATACTAAGATATATGGAATAAGTAACCTTTCCAAATTACTGAAATGTCCCTTTGGTAATCGAAAGAATACAGAAATATTTGTAAAATTATTTGTAAAAATCATCTCTATCTATTTCATGTCTTTTATTACTTCCACATCCACGTAGTGGATTGGAAGTATAGTAATCGCAAAAAAATTTTCAAAAATTTTTATTCGTGAAATAGGTTTAGAATGTCATGAAACGTCGAGATTTTAAATTTGAGCGAAAAAAATTTTTCTGTCTGTCTGTCGGTCTGTCGGTCTGTCTGTCTGTAACTTTTTTTTTGTCCGCACGCTTTCTCCGGAACGGTTTAAGATATTGACCTGAAATTTTGTACACGTATATATTATAACGAGATCTGGAACTGGATTGTTTTTTGAGCAAATCCGGTGAAGGGTTGGGGGTTAAATAGGGGTAAATAGGGGGAAATAAGTAAAGCAAGCTTGTAAGAGTACAGAAACTTGAAATTCGGTGCATGTACTAGAAGTTAAGGCCTCAGATTTTTTTATAATATTTTTCAACCCCCCACCACCCCTATCCCATTAAAGGGGTTGATAAAATAAAGTTGAGATATTCATTTGAAATTTCGTACACGTATGTATTATAACGATGTCTAGAATTAGATTATATTTTGGGATGATTCCGTTGAAGGGTTGGGGGTTAATTTGGGGTAAATAGAGGAATATAAGTAAAACAAGTTGGTAAGAGTACAGAAACTTGAAATTCGGTGTATGTACTAGAAGCCAAAGCGTCAGATCTTTTAATAATATTTTTCAACCCCCACCACCCCTACTCCAATTTGAAAAGGGTTGATAAAATAAAATTGAGATATTCATTTGAAATTTTCTACACGTATGTATTATAACGACATCTGGAACTAGATTATATTTTGAGATAATTCCGTTGAAGGGTTGGGGGTTAAATAGGGGTAAATAGGGGAAAATAAATAAAGCAAGCTGGTAAGACTACAGAAACTTGAAATTCGGTGTATGTACTAGAAGCCAAGGTCTCAGATTATTTATAATATTTTTCAACCCCCACCACCCCTACTTCATTATTAAAAGGGTTGATAAAATAAAATCGAGATACTCATTTGAAATTTGATACACGTATGAATTATAACGACATCTGGAACTAGATTATACTTTGAGATGATTCCGTTGAAGGGTTGGGGGTTATTTAGAGGTCAATAGGGGGAAATAAGTAAAGCAAGCTGGTATGAGTACAGAAACTTGAAATTCGGTGTATGTACAAGAAGTTAAGGCCTCAGATTTTTTTATAATATTTTTCAACCCCCCCACCACCCCTACCCCATTAATGGGATTGACAAAATAAAGTTGAGATATTCATTTGAAATTTCGTACACGTACGTATTATAACGACGTCTGGAATTAGTTTATATTTTGAGATGATTCCGTTGAAGGGTTGGGGGTTAATTTGGGGTAAATAGAGGAATATAACTAAACCGTTGGTAAGACTACAGAAACTTGAAATTCGGTGTATGTACTAGAAGCCACAGCGTCAGATTTTCTTATAATATTTTTCAACCCAACCACCCCTACTCCAATATGAAAAGGGTTGATAAAATAAAATTGAGATATTCATTTGAAATTTGGTACACGCATGTATTATAACGACGTCTGAAACTAGATCATAATTTGAGATGATGCCGTTGAAGGGTTGGGGGTTAAATAGGGACAAATAGGGGAAAATAAGTAAAGCAAGCTGGTAAGACTACAGAAATTTGGGATTCGGTGTATATACTAGAAACCAAGGCCTCAGATTTCTTTCTAATATTTTTCAAACTCTACCACCTCCGCTTCATTATTAATGGGATTGATAACATCAAATTGAGATATTCACTTGAAAGTTAGTACACGTATGTATTGTAGTGACATCTGATTGAGATGACTCCATTGAGGTGGTAGGTTGTAAATAGTGGAAAATAAGTACGGTAATCTAGAAACTTCATTTTTAACGTATATGGTAGAAACCAACTCCTCAAACTTTTCTATGACATCTACCCCAAATATTATTAAAATTCTATGACCAATAATTTCCACATACTAGAGTGCAAATATAGTCAAGATGTTTCCTTTAAAGTGACTTGGACGAATAATCTGGATGTGGAAGTAGTGATTCCTTAGGCAGCGGTTTTTATTAATTACTTCTTGTGTTTAGTGGCAAGTATATTGTATAGTTTTCTTTTTGTTAAATTCAAGCCGGTTGTCTTCCTTGGCTACAAATTTCAAATCATTTTCATTTGTTGTTTTATTCTTTAAAGTTAGCACCTTGCATATTGTGCTCTAATATTATGACATATGGTTTTATTTTATTAGCTGCCATACAAAATATTATATTAACCTGTTTCAAAAGTTCTTTGTCCAACGTATATATTTTTCACTAAAAGTCTATCAGACAATAGCTTCAGCAGCCTGTGAGATACCATTTTTTTCCGTCAAGTAGTAGACATACACAGATATATGACAAATAAACTGTAGGAATTGAGAAACCGTAATTTTCGAAGTCTACATAATCTGAAACGGGATAATCGGAAGGAATCTTAGGAAACGATTCTTTCACGATTATTATACTTCTCATCGATAAGCCAGGGAAGTAATAGAGTGAAAAATACCATAAACCAAATTATTACACATAATTAAACAACTTTAAAGTCTTTGTAAGAAATATAGTTCGCCACTTTGTAGCAAATATTACATCATATCTTTTCCACGACTCTTATATGATTTTAACGGTGACTTTTTAATTTATAAACAAACATTGAAAAGTGTGAAATAATTGGCTACCCTCGCCTAAAATATCTATACAAAAATATATCGCAGACTCCCTACTATAAGAGAAAACTAAAATTATTTTTAATTTCTGAGATATAACAAAATAAAATACTTATTATGAAAATAATAATAATAATAAAGTCTTTATTAGGAAAGCATGTACATATAATACATCCAATCGCTAAGGCGAAGTCTAGCCAAAGCTATTCAACTTAACCTTATCTAACCTAAAATTCCTAAAACTAAAAGTAGTAATAATAATAATAACTAATACCTAAAGTACTTATCAATAAACATTAAAATGTAGTACCTATAATATTCATGTGGAAAAAGAAATCGCCAATAAAAGAATGAGCAGTATTATTAGCATTAGTATTTAGCAGTTTAGTAGTGTCAGACAACGAATGAGCCAGATAAAATTACTGCATAGAAAAGAATTTCATTTTCACTTTTTTGCGAAAACTGTCTACATTTAGAAATTTGAGGGTATCATTTATGTTGTTATAAATTGTGACAGAGTTGTAAGAAAAAGATCTACGAAACAGGGTAAGACGATAAGTTGGCAATGATAACTTGTGCATATGTCTCAAATTTAAATTGTGGATGTTATTCCTAGGTATCAATTTTTTACGAAGATATGATGGCGAGGAGGTGCATAGGATACGGTGAGTAAATACGGACATGTAATATTTATAAACGCTTTCCACTCGTAGCCAACCAAGTTCATTTATTTTTGAGGAAGTGCGCTGGTATTTCCGAATGCGGTAAACAAATCGACAACAACTGTTCTGTATTTTTTGCAGGCGGTTTTTTGATAGTTGGTCCAAGCAGCTATAATATACGACATTGCAGTAATGTAATATAGGTAACACCAACGATTCACATAGCTTTTTTCTTAATTTAAAATTAATAATATTTATATTATTATAAAGTAGCTTTAATGCTAGATACGCTTTTTTGATTAATATGTTTACGTGTTCTTTAAATCTTAGATTTTCGTTATAAGTTAAACCTAAACTTTTTACTTTGTTTACAACAGTTAGGGCTCTATCTGATATCTTGAGTTTTATATTTTGCTTGACAAAACTTATATTTTTTTTATTTGCCAAACCTATTACCGCACATTTCCCAATATTTAATTTTAAATCATGCGAATTAGAATAACGCTCGATAGAAGTTAGATCTTGATTTATGTAAGCAGATGTGTTTCTTATATTATTTGGGTCAAAAGAGCATGTTAATTGTGTGTCATCCGCAAATATAACTAAACGAGCTAAGAGATAATTGAATTAAATTAGAAATTAAAGGAAACCCACACAATGAAACTTGAATATCTAGCCGTATTTGAACTACAATGCCATAGACAAACAGACACACACAAACACACTCACACAAACACTTCAAACTTATAACATCCCTTCTTTTCCGTCGGGGGTTAAAAATCGAACATCCAAGATGCCTCAACACCTGCTCTCTTGGAAGTTTAGGTCCTACTGTAACCCAATATTAATTTAAAATGATAGTGTATTAAATACATTCTAGCGCTGATACTGTGCAGGTAGTTAAGATTTTTGAAAGCGAGTTTAATGTAGACGTCACTAGAGGTACTGAATGGAGAGTCAGCGACAAAGTTTCTGTTATTTATTTTGCGTTTAAGCATCAACATTATAATTAAAGAAGATAAAAATAAGTGAAGACAAATCTGTGGATAGAAAGCTTTAATTAAGGACGGATCATCAAATCAATCAAGTGAGAGCCGCTGACTAATTAGGAGAAAAAAGTCTTGTTTTTTAAATATATAAATAAACGCAATGGTTATTAAAATTAGATTTATTCCTATTTTTCAAGATTTAATGAATTTTGTTATGTCCTCTTATACTCTAAGATCCACGCAGTAGAGTGGAAGTGTGGGAATTGTAAAAACCGCTGCCTAATATAAAAAAATCGGTAAAAGTATTTACACAGAACTTCCCTCTTTATTTGTGCATGGCGGTCACACTAAAAAATTAATAATTACGAAGCGACATTGAAAATAATAATCGGAATATAGTTATCACTATTATTACAAAGAACACCTGATAAGTTTTGGTCAAAAAATATACACAGTGCTCATCCAACAGCAAAAGTTCAATACTAAAAAATAACGGGTGCCAAATATGGAAGGCTTGGGCAAATACCTTTACAAATGACGACCAGCATTACTGAATTATTTCTTGAGATGACCGCCCTGTACATTTTTCAATAATAGTGTAATAGGTGGATAAACCTAATATTATTGCCATCTGCCACATACACGTAGTGGAGCGGAAGTATAGTGGTGGTTAAAAAATTTAATTTTTTTCAATTTTTCAAAAATGTTTTTAAAAAAAATTATCAAAATTTTTTCTTCTGAAATAGGTTTAGAATGCCATGACACGTGGAAATTTTAAATTTGTGCAAAAAGGAAAGTTTCCTTCTATTCTACAGTGGCATTTTTTTTTAATTGGTTTAGAATGCCACGAAACGTGAACATTTTAAATTTGAGCAAATAAAAAAAAAAATTCCATCGATTTTAGTGGTAAACATTTTTTCAAAAATGTTGGTGAAAAAAGTTTTCAAGTTTTTTTTTTCTCAAATAGGTTTAGAATGTCAGTCATGTGAAACGTGAAAATTTTAAATTCGAGGGAAAAAAAATTTCCATCTATTCTAGTGGTAAATTTTGTTCCAAAATGGTAAAAAAATGTTGCAAATTTTCTTTTCCGAAATAGGTTTGGAATGTCATGAAACCTGGAAATTTAAAATTTGAGCAATAAAAAGTTTTTTCGTCTATTCTATACCCAGTGATAAACAGATTAAAATTTTTTGCAAAAAATTTTTTTTTCAAAAAAATATTTCATCGAAATTATTTTTAAATATGTTTGAATAGGTTTAGAATGCCATGAAAACGTCAAAATTTTAAATTTGAACAAAGAAAAAAAATTCAGTCTGTATTAGGGTAAAATTTTTTCAAAAACAAAAAATTCTAATTATTTTTTTTAAATAAGTTTAGAACGCTATGAAACGTGGAAATTTTAAATTTGAACAAAGAAAAAAAATGTTCCATCTATTTTAGTGCTAAAAAATTTTTCAAAAATGTTGGTAAAAAAAAATATATATATATTTTTTTTTCGAAATAGGTTTAGAATACCATACCGTGGAAATTTTAAATTTAAACAAAGACAAAAACATTTTTTAGTGGTAAAAATTTTTTCAAAAATGGTGAAAAAATGTTCAAATTTTTTTTTTCTGAAATAGGTTTAGCGTGTCATGAAACGTGGAAATTTTAATATTGAGCAAAACAATTTTTTTCATTATTTATTCCCTTTAGACGATCCCTGTATATATTCCAGTGAAAGTTCTACCATTTCTTCGCTGACAGTAGGGTCAACTACCTACCAAATTTGACTGGTCTCCGTCAAGTAGTTTTTTTTAGATAATGCACCAACAGACAGACAGACAGACAGACTGACGGAATTGAAAAACCTCTATTTTCGAAATCTACGTGATCTGAAACGTCAGAATCCGAAAAAATCTCGGAGGGTAATTTTTTCTCGAATACAATACTTCCCTTCGGTATGCGAGGGAAGCAAAAAATTGAGTCGTTAGTTTCTAGCATATACTCCAAAAATAAAGTTACTGGACTCTTATTAGCTCGCTATACTTATTTTGCCCAATTTACACGCCCTCCCCACTCCAATGGAATCATGGAATCGTCTAAACCAGATATCATTACAATGCACACGTGTACCAAATTTCAAATTAATGTTCTAATTGTAACTTTATAAACTATTTTCATAATGGAGTGAAAGTGGTGGGGGGTATAAAAATATAATGAAGAAATCTGAGGCCTTAGTTTACAGTATATACACCAAATTTCACGTTTCTGTACTCTTACCAGCTTGATATATTTATTGTTCCATATTTACACCTATTTAACCCTCAATCCTTCAACAGAATGAACTCAAAATATAATCTAATATCAGATAATCATATATATACCTATACCAAATGTCAAGTGAATTTCTCAATTTTATTGCATGAATTCCTTTAATAATGGAGTGGGAGTGGTGGGGGGATGGCAAGTATTATGAAAAATATGAGGTCTCCTAATCCAAATCCTAAATTGTTGTACTCTTGCCAGCTTGCTTTATTTATTTTTATCAATTTCCCCATGTTTACCCCAACCCTTCACCTATGATTTATTTTAATATCTTCTCATTTTACTCAGATAAGAATATTTTACTAATACAATTTTTTCAACTCTTTGTTCGATTCGATTTTTAAAAATATTTATCGACCTTGTACGGTTTGAATTTTCAAGCTACTCGTCTCATTGTGTAATGTTTAAAATATAGCCAGTTCATCCCAGTTCACTGTTACGTCCGTGTTGAGGCTGCAGATTCCCTGTGTTTAGTACGTTGTAAGATTTCTGCTAATGGTCGGTGGTTACGGGAAACTGTCCGCGTATAGTTGGCTAACCGCCAACTAGTTTTATAGAGCATGTTCATATCTAGATCATCACTATTCGATAAAAAGCTCCAACTATTATTATTCATTGTCATAATGCCTGCAAGTTGCATGTATAGATGCTAATATACTTCTTATAAGTTACTTCAGTATTTAATATAATAAATAAATATGTGCAACAAAAAGATATAACATTTAAAACGAAGTATCACCAGAACAAAGTATGCACTGTATATACTGTCTAATATTTAAAACAAGTATACAGAAAGTAAAAATATAATATTAGCATTATATAAGAAAGACCATATTAAAATAGTGTCAAAAGAAACTATGTGTGGAAACTCGCATTCAGAAATATTTAACACATAAAAAAAATAGACTGTAGTTTTAATAGATTTTAGACTATTTATTTGCCTGATTGATTCCTGGATTTAATTTACTCTATAATTTAATTCCTACATACATAGAACATTTCTCACACATTGATAAATTATGTGATGGGGTTGACAGCAAATAGCTATCTATGTCTGGTTTCATATCTCTGGAAGTCATCATTAGTTGTAAATTTATTTAGGTTTAATTTAACATACAGGGCGACCCATTATACTGGGAAATACACAGGGTGTTCCTTTAACGCGGGACTGCTTAAAGATCGATTTTTTAAAATGTTTCGCCCTATATGTTGTTACACTATTGATTTCAGCGTAAAATTTTACTTACAGCACTATTTTTTTTCAAAATGCTGCAGCGTTGCCAAGTTATTGTGAAAAATATGAGCATTTTCGCAAAAAACAGTGCGTCACAAATATCGTCAAAAAAACTTTGTTAATGATAGTTAAATGAAAACATTTAGTAAGTTCAAATGTAAAAGTTAGTTGAACTGTCTGAGAGAAGCTAAAGTTTATTTTTATATACAGGGAATTTCGTTATATACGCATCAACTTGACAATCTTGAAACATCTAAAACTTCGTTTTTTAAGTGGCGTACCCAGTATATTATTCTACCATTTTGTAGAACTATTTTGTTCCTTCAAATTTGCTATCATGATATTAGTCCTTAAAATTAATGTTTTTTGAGATACTTTCAAGTTAATTGATAACTTAAAAATAATTGTGTCTTTTCTCAAGTAAGCCATGACTTTGACGTTTATAACAGTATAGTCGATATGACAAATAGTTACTGTCACATAATTTCGTACCCGTGCAATGTTAGTGTTTAAAATAATGAATTTATCTACACAAGAATTGACAGATATGGTTTTTGTACTGGGAGCAAGTGATAAAAACTGTTTACTTGCGACAAGAACTTATGGGCAAACATATCCAGGTAGAAGAAAACCCAAGAAAGAAGCTTTTGAAAATTTACTGCAGCGGTTTACTCGAACGGGAAATGTCGCATATGAAAAAACGGAATGAACCAAGACTGCATTAACTGAAGAAAATGAAGTGACTGTTCTGTTAAAAGTTACAGAAGATCCTCAGATCTCGACTAGAATAAGCCGGACTGTGGTCCAAAGAATTTTAAGTAAAAACAAATTCCACCCGTTCCATATACAACTAATGCAGAAGTTGATAGATGATGATTACGAAAAAAGGGTAACATTTTATGAATGGGTTCAACAACATATTCTTCAAGATAGCAATTTTTTTAATAATGTATTATTTGTGGATGAAGCGACATTCCATAAAAATGGGTTTGTCAGTAGACATAACTTTCATTATTATGCAACCTAAAATCCACATTTTATACGAAGTACCAGTCAGAGAAGATGGTCATTAAACGTATGGGGTGGCATAATCGGAAATCATGTCATTGGGCCCTACTTTTTTGAAGAAAGAGTTAGCGGTCAGATATACTTACTTAAATTTTCTCGAGAATCATTTACCACAGTTAGTAAATCTTTTACCTATTTCACTTCGACAGAGAATGTGGTATTTACATGACGGAGCACCAGTCCACTATGCGGTAGCTATTCACACACATTTAAATAATGAATTTCCCGGAATATGGATAGGTAGAGGAGGGCCTTTGAAGTGACCACCTCACTCACCTAACATCAATGTATTAAGTCATGTTAGTCAAACCTTTGAAAACCGCGTGCACTATTGTCTAGAAGCAGCCGGTGGTCATTTTGAAAATTTGTTGTTGTAATTGTTTTATGCGTTTTTCTTCTGGTTACCGTTGCTCTTATTTTTAAATATTTTAATTGTTTACATTATTCTCCATCTTTAAGATTCTGATAAAAAATATAATTTTGAATCATTTAGTTTTAATTTTTATTTTCAGTTTTAAAAGCTAAAATTGATAAATATCAAAGTCATAGCTTACTTGAGAAAAGACGTAATTATTTTTAAGTTATCAATTATATTGAAAATACCTTAAAAAACCGCTGCCTAAGGAATCACTAATTCCACATCCAGATTCTTCATCCAAGTCACTTTAAAGGAAATATCTTGACTATATTTGCACTCTAGTATGTGGAAATTATTGGTCATAGAATTTTAATAATATTTGGGGCAGATGTCATAGAAAAGTTTGAGGGGTTGGTTTCTACCATATTCGTTAAAAATGAAGTTTCTAGTTTACCCTACTTATTTTCCACTATTCGCAATCTACCACCTCCCACCCCTTCAATGGAGTCATCTCAATCGGATGTCACTACAATACATACGTGTACTAACTTTCAAGTGAATATCTTAATTTGATGTTATCAATCCCATTAATAATGAAGCGGAGGTGGTGGAGTTTGAAAAATATTAGAAAGAAATCTGAGGCCTTGGTTTCTAGTATATACGCCGAATCCCAAATTTCTCTACTCTTACCAGCTTGATTTACTTATTTTTCTCTACTCTTATTAACCCCAACCCTTCTACGGAATCATCCGAAAATATAATCCAGTTCCAGATGTCGTTATAATACATACGTCTATCAAATTACAAGTGAATATCTCAATTTTATTTTATCAACCCCTTTAATAATGTAGTAAGGGTAGTGGAAGTGTTGAAAAATAGTATAAAAAAATCTGAGGCCTTGGCATCTAGGACATACACCTAATTTCAAGTTGCAGTACTCTTACCAGCTTGCTTTACTTATTTTTCCCTATTTACCTCTACTTACTCCCACTCCTTCAACGCAATCATGTCAAAATATAATCTAGTTTCAGATATAGCTATAATACATAAATGTACCAAATTTCAAGTGAAAATTTAAATTTAATTTTATAAACTCTTTTAATAAGGGAGTGGGGGTGGTGGGGAGATGGAAAATACTAATAAAAAAACCTGAGAACTTCGCTACTAGTATATACACCAAATTCCAAATTTCTGTACTTTTACCAGCTTGCTTTACTTATTTTCCCCTATATACCCCTATTTAACCCCAACCCTTCAATGGAATCATCTCAAAATATAATCTAGTTCCAGATGTCGTTATAATTCATACGTGTACCAAATTTCAAATGAATATCTCAATTTTATTTTATCAAACCTTTTAATAATGAAGTAGGGGTGGTGGGGGTTGAAAAATATTATAAATATTCTGAGACCTTGGCTTCTAGTACATACACCGAACTTCAAGTTTCTGTAGTCTTACCAGCGTGCTTTACTTATTTTCCCCTATTTACCCCTATTTAACCCCCAACCCTTCAACGGAATCATCTCAAAATATAATTTAGTTCCAGAAGTCGTTATAATACATATGCGTACTAAATTTCAAATGAATATCTCAATTTTAATTTATCAACCCTTTTCATATTGGAGTAGGGGTGGTGGGGGGCTGAAATATATTACTAAAAAATCTGAGGCCTTGGCTTCTAGTACATACACCGAATTTCAAGTTTCTGTACTCATACCAGCTTGTTTCACTTATTTCCCCCTATTTACCCCTAAATAACCCCCAACCCTTCAACGGAATC
This sequence comes from Stenurella melanura, assembly GCA_963583905.1. Taxonomy (NCBI): domain Eukaryota; kingdom Metazoa; phylum Arthropoda; class Insecta; order Coleoptera; family Cerambycidae; genus Stenurella; species Stenurella melanura. The sequence continues at coordinate 82,817,944 of OY757310.1, forward strand.
ATCTCAAAATACAGTCTAGTTCCAGATGTTTTAATTTATACGTGTACCAAATTTCAAATGAACATCTCAATTTTATTTTATCAACCATTTTAATAATGAAGTAGGGGTGGGGTGGTGGGGGTTGAAAAATATTATAAATAATCTGAGACCTTGGCTTCTAGTACATACACCGAATTTCAAGTTTTTGTAGTCTTACCAGCTTGCTTTACTTATTTTCCCCTATTTACCCCTATTTAACCCCAACCCTTCAACGGAATCATCTCAAAATATAATCTAGTTCCAGACGTAGTTATAATATATACATGTACCAAATTTCAAATGAATATCTGAAATTTAATTTATCAACCCTTTTCATATTGGAGTAGGGGTGGTGGGGGTTGAATAAAATTATTAAAAAATCTGACGCTTTGGTTTCTAGTACATACACCGAATTTCAAGTTTCTGTAATCTTACCAGCTTGCTTTACTTATGTTCCCTTATTTACCCCTATTTAACCCCCAACCCTTCAACGGAATCATCTCAAATTATAATCTAGTTCCAGGTGTCGTTATAATACATACGTGTACCAAATTTCAAATGAATGTCTCAATTTTATTTTATCAACCCTTTTCATATTGGAGTAGGGGTGGTGGGGGTTGAAAAATATTATAAAAAAATCTGACGCTTTGGCTTCCAGTACATACACCGAATTTCATGTTTCTGTACGCTTACCAACTTGTATTACTTATATTCCCCTATTTACCCCAAATTAACCCCCAACCCTTCAACGGAATCATCTCAAAATATAATCTAATTCCAGACGTCGTTATAATACAAACGTGTATGAAATTTGAAATGAATATCTCAACTTTATTTTACCAACCCCATTAATGGGGTAGGGGTGGTGGGGGGTTGAAAAATATTATAAAAAAATCTGACGCTTTGGCTTCCAGTACATACACCGAATTTCATGTTCCTGTACGCTTACCAACTTGTTTTACTTATATTCCCCTATTTACCCCAAATTAACCCCCAACCCTTCAACGGAATCATCTCAAAATATAATCTAATTCCAGACGTCGTTATAATACATACGTGTATGAAATTTCAAATGAATATCTCAACTTTATTTTATCAACCCCATTAATGGGGTAGGGGTAGTGGGGGGTTGAAAAATATTATAAAAAAATCTGAGTCCTTAACTTCTAGTGCATACACCGAATTTCAAGTTTCTGTACTCTTACAAGCTTGCTTTACTTATTTTCCCATATTTACCCCTATTTAACCCCCAACCCTTCACCGGATATCCTCAAAAAACAATCCAGTTCCAGATCTCGTTATAATATATACGTGTACAAAATTTCAAGTCAATATCTTAAACCGTTCCGAAGAAAACGTGCGGACAAAAAAAAGTTACAGACAGACAGACAGACAGACCGACAGACCGACAGACCGACAGACCGACAGACAGAAAATTTTTTTTCTCTCAAATTTAAAATCTCGACGTTTCATGACATTCTAAACCTATTTCACGAATAAAAATTTTTGAAAATTTTTTTGCGATTACTATACTTCCAATCCACTACGTGGATGTGGAAGTAATTATGAATTTCAAGAGCTAATATCATGATAGCACATTTGAAGGAATAAAATAGTTCTACAAAATGGTGGAATAATATACTGGGTGTTCCATTTGAAAAAACGAAGTTTTAGACGTTTGAAGATTGGCAAGTTGATTCCCATATAATAAAATTCCCTGTATATAAAAATAAACTATAGCTCCTCTCAGACAGTTCAACTAACTCTTACATTTGCACTTACTAAATTTTTTCCTATAACTATCATTAACAAAGTTTTTTTGATGATATTTGTGACGCACTGTTTTTGCGAAAATTTTCATATTTTTCACAATTACTTGGCAACGCTGCAGTATTTTGAAAAAAAAAATAGTGCTGTACGTAAAATTTTACGCTTAAATCAATAGTGTAAAAATATATAGGGTGTGTCATTTAAAAAATTCGACCTTGAAGCTGTCCCGCTTTAAAGGAACACCCTGTGTATTTCCCAGTATTTTAGAAATAGAGAACAAAGCAAGCCCTATAACTTTTATTGAAAACATTTTTTAAATGCTTCTTATAATAAGGCAGATATTGGACTTCCTCGCACTAATGGGCCATCCTGTATATTAAAATCTCTAGACTACTCAGGGTGGCCCATAAATAATTGTCACACATTGAGTTCAATCTTTAGAAGCAGAGTAAAACGGCGTTATTAAAATATCGCGACGTAGCTGAACTTACCTTAGTACAAAAGTTGTTATTAGCAGAGATACAGGGTGTTAAAGTAAATATTATGTTTGTAATTGTCTCACACAACTTTTGAAGTTTTTCAAATATCGTTATGAAAATTAGTGAGTAGGGGTTCTTTGAGATGAAAAATTCAAATATGTTGCAATGCTTTGTATAGATCCTACATAAGCAATAATTAAGGTGTAAATATAATCTTAACTTTTTTACAATCTTAAAACCTACCTCATTTTGGCGAAAAAATGGGATACTTGTCTTTAGTCTCAGAAATTGACCGTTTTCGAGGAAATCGCATTTTAACAATCGGCCTTAGAATTCATTATAAGAAATATTAACGCAGTCGACGCCGATGCCAATAATTCTTTTTACATTTAAACACTATAATGTTAACACTATGATGGAATTAAGGCACGAATTATCAAATTAATAAATTTTACTTGAAAAATGTAATGAAACAAAATTATGGTTTAAAGAAGGATTTCTAACGAATAAAAAACAGAATGGGAAAGAAAACTCAACAAAAGAAATATTGTTTCAGAGTAAATGTTCAATATGTCCACCATTCTTCTCGGTACGTGTCCATGCGATTCATGGAAGATCTTCATCAGCCCATGCGTATCCACTGCTGGACATGGGCCTTCCGTAACAGTTTCCATGAATATCTGTCCTGTGCTATATGCATCCAATTTGGATGAACTCGTTTCAGGTCATCTATCCATCTGGTTGATGGTCGTCCCCTGTTCCGAAGGGCGTCTTATCCATTCCAATGTGCTCTCCGTCCACCTGTTATCCCTTATTCTAGCGACGTGTCTCGCCCAGTTCTATTTCATCAATCGCGTCGGCTACGCCAGATCTAATACGTAGTTCTGCGCAGTTCTCTCCCAGCATGGCGCGTTCCATTGCCCGTTGGGTTACCTGGATCTTATTCACTGTCGCCTTGGTAAGTATTGAGTCTTCGCTCCGCAAGTTAGAGCTGGCAAAACACATTGGTCGAACACCTTTCTCTTAAGCAAAATGGTAATGTTTGATTTGAGAACATCTCTCAGTTTTTCAAATGCGGCCCAAGTCAGCCTTATTTTACGCCCAAGTTCACAGGTCTGGTTATCTCTGTTTAGGCGGATTTCATAGCCCAAGTACTTGTAAGATGTTGTCTGTTCAACATTTCAGCTACAGAGATGTTTTCACTCACTACCAGGTTGGTCATCACTTGAGTTTTTGAATTATTCATTTTCAGACTCACTTGTAGGGAGGCATATTAAAGCCTTTCACACATTTCCTTGGCATGGTCGACGTTATCTGTTATTAGAACTATATCATCGGCAAATCTAGGATGACAGAGTTTCTCGCCATTTATATTTACACCCATCTCCTCGAAGTTTGCGCGTTTGCACACGTAATCCAAGAGTGTGGTAAATAGTTTTGGTGAGATGGTATTACTTAGGCAGACTCCTCGTTGAATGTCGAATCCGTCGGTATCTTCGTGTAGCCTCACACATGCCGTAGCATTGTTATAGATGGTCTTAATAACTGTGGTGTAACGATGGTTTACTCGACTTTCAAATAGGGCTTTTAGCATTTTTTGTTGATTTATTGTACCGAACGCTTTCACATAATACACGAATATCAGAGTTAGGGGCCTGTTATACTCAACACATTTATCTATAAGGCTTTTAATAACTAGCAGATAGTCATTTGTGCTGAAGCCCGACCTAAATCCCGCTTGCTCACCTGGTTGGTAGAAATTCAATTTTGCCGACAGCCTGTTTGGTATGATTTTTGTGAAAAGTGTATACATGTGTGGTAGCAGTCTATAGTTTGCGAGGTTTGTATTTTTAAGTACTTCCACCATTTCTATTACTTTTTGATCTATTGACAGGGTTCCTATGTTATACGAAGTCACATATACTTAGCAGTAGTCTTGGATGGTGGCCTGATCATGGAAGATCGCCTCATATTAAATAATACCGCTGGATCAAGAAATACTGCTGCTGCATTGATTTTTTGGTAAATTTGGGCATAGGTATTTATGGTATTTCTGTAAACAAGATCTTTAATTGCGTTCCATGTACCGAAATTCAGTATGTTAAAATCTGAACTACGTACTGGCCAAGGAAACACATTACCACGACCAACCCAGCGGTCATGAAAATGGGTGTTTACTGTTTAAATAAATTCGTACTTGATTGGTAAAATGGGGCAGGCCACCATCCTGTTGTATGTTTTTACCACGGAAGGCAACATCTACATTATCTGTTAACCGATTTATAAATTTTTCAAATGCTTCATTCTCAGTTTGATATACGTTATATTAAGATTCATTGTTTAACTTATCAATTATAACACAGGTTTGCACCATTTTCACTACTGTAAATTCCTCTATGCATGTAGGTACTTGTTCATATTTAAATTTAGGTCACAGTTTATTTTTACTTAATAAGCCGAATAATCGGATATGCCTCTAAAACACACATTAGTGGATACGATATATAAATAAAAATTAGTACAATAGCGCTGGAAAATGTTATTTTTCTTTAATCAAGCTAAATGCTCCGAAACAAAAAATTACATGTTTTTTCACGATAATATCTAAGGGAGCAGTTTTTTAACAACACAACAAAATTTAATATCTCTGAAATTAATGACTTTTGAATAATGCATATTTGGGTTCATAACATAATAAATTGCCCCTACTCTCACGTGTTTAGAGGAATTACCAGTAATCCTGTAAACATTTGTAGCTTCAAAGATACTCAATACGACCACATTTCAAATGAAATAAAAAATAATAATTTAAAATACGTTGAAATTTAATACCGAATAAATATTGTTTTCAAGTGAGCCATCATTGTTAAATAGGGAAGCTTAACCGCGACGCAGTGGAGTTTGATTTATGATTAACGTGTCAGCAGCAGTCGTATCACGTTGCAAACTCAACACCAAAGCCATGGATATCTCTGATAAAAGAAGAATAGTCGACCGTGTCCAGTTCTTTCACCGAAAGTTATGTAGGCCATAGCCTGAAAACCGGGCAATATATGAGTATGTTGTGATGCGGAAGCGATAGCGGATATAAGTTTTATAAAATTTAATAAAGTTTTTATGTGATATACGATATGTTATCATCATATTTTTTTCATTTTAAGTGTTAGCCCTCTTTTTATATAACCAGGTCGTATTCAATTTCCAAGGCTGTAGTAGAGCAACGTTAATTTTTCGTCAATCCTTGGACACAAATATTTTTCTCTACTCCCCTATGTAAACTTGCTGTTCTCTGTACAGTCCGTAGAATGGATAGGTAACCAATTGCAGTTATCTGAACGGATATTTTTTATATCCTATCTAGGATGGATATGAAACCGACCAATCACAGTTCGTGTATTAAGTACAGTGCACAGCCAACTATTCGTTTCAATAAATTCAAATTGGTGTGTAAGCTGACAAAATAATTTTCACCAGATATTCTAATTGCAAATAAGACTTATAAGACTTTGATACCAAAAAAAAATTAAAAGCAAATATGAATTTTGCTATAGAAAGTTTGTGGATTGGATGCTACTAAATGGAATTACAAATATACCTGGAAATATTTTAACTGCTTATATGAGAAAGTCATCGGGTGAAAGTAAATCGTCAACCCTCTGGACAACATATTCAATATTAAAAGCAATGATTAATATCAAAAACAACAGGCATATTTTTACCTATCCTAAACTGCGCTCCTCCCTGAAATTACAATCGGCCGATTACAAAGCGAAATAATCTAAAATTTTAACACCAGAACAAATAAAAAAGTTTCTGCTTGAAGCGCCGAATCCAGATTTACAAAGGTGGTAGTAGTAGTAGTAGCTAAGAGGTTGAATTTAGGCTTCGCATGCAAGAGGTTGTAGGTTAAAATTCCCCACATAGTTACTTTTTTGCCATAGATTTCTAAAATTTGTGTAAGTATATAATAATTTCAGTAAAATTTTAGGTGGTGTTTATTGTTGAAATTTCTAGGGATGCCGCCGCCAAGAATTAAAAACATTGAAGATGAACGTTAAAGATTTAGGAAATGAATTTCGAGTTAAATTAGTGGACACCAATACAAAGACGGATCGAACGTTTGTAATTCCTGGTATGTTTTACGAGATATCCAAGGAACATATTGTGCGTAGACCACTAGATGTAGAATAATTTTTTGTAAACTACCAAAAGCGCAAATGTACAAAGTAAGTGGTCGGAATCAACAAAATTGGTTTTCAGCCAAAAACAATTGCTGAATTTTTTAAATTACCGAATGCGGATGCCCAGTAGCTCCCAAACGACAAAAACAATGTCCCGTATATTGTTTCTGTCGTTCGAGAGCTACTATCCTTGCAGATGCAGGAGGCAACAACATAACAGTAAAACGTTTCGGTTGTCTAGAAATCAACCGCAGTAATGGAAACATGCATTGAGCATTCCTTAAATAAAATGATAGAAATCGCCACTACCATTGTACGGTCAAGTTGAGAATATTGAACCAGAATTGATTCCACTAACATAAAAAGCAAATCTTCAGTCAATCATATCATCAACATCTACTTATAAAGAAAATAATTACAAATAATTGGAAAAAAAAGCATTACTTATATAAATTGTACATTTAATAACTGTAGGTTTGTTATAAAAAACTGGTAAACTGACAAATTAATATTGAGTTAATTAAGTTTATAATACATTAATGTCTAATAATTTTTTTTAAATTTTGTAGTTTCTTCTTAAGCTGGTCGTAGTAAAGGTATACTTTGCAACTTGAGTGGATTATTCATATCTCACTCGAAAGATTGAGTACTACGCCTACGGCGGGCGTGGCATCGTGCTCGAACTTCTTCCTCGTGCAATATGGATAACATATCCACTGTTGTTGTACAAACTACCATTTATTATTGTAGCCATTCTACAAGCCGAGCATAGTTATCAAGATAATTTTTCAATTTTCTCATTTTTAATAGTCCAGGAGCCACGTGACTTTCTGGACATATGATAGTTGCATGCTGTGGGAGTTATATTTATCATTTTATGAACGACAACAAAATAGCGAAATATCTCCGTCAGAGAGTCATAATCACCATTTAAATATAAGTAGAATTATCTCATGTTTACAAGATTAACTTTTTGTGTAAGTACAACCTCCTTTGCATACGAATAATTCCGTTTTACATGTCCGCTGGTTCATATATTTTACCATTTTTAATAAAGCATTATTGAAAATACTTAATACATTCAACCAAATAAATTTGTTTACCTTTTAATGTCTCCATCTAGGATTAAATGTTTACACGGGAAATTTCTAATAATTAGTGGTATTTGTTGTGTACCTCATAAGCAGAATCCGTTGCAGCTATTTGTGGGTGACTCTTGTTTCAGTTAACCCTCATTCTCTGCATCTCTGCATCTGGGCTAACCAGAATATAGTAGTAGCTGCAAACATATACTGGTAACGATACTACGTTGGGGTCTGAATATGCAAAAGTCGATCTTGAGCAAGTGTTGTAATTCTCTTCCATATTTGTCAAATCTTTAATGGCCCAGTTTCTCTGATTTAAGACAATGCTCTCAAGATTGAAGATTAGAATGATTCAAAATATTAAACGATATATTTTTTTATGTCCAAAATATCTCAGACGCCTACTGTGTGACAGATTAAATAATGTAACAATAAAAAGCTCACGATCGTCTATCCAAAATTTTATAACAGAATATAAGCGTTCATTGTACCGCGCAATCGATATTAATGATTAAATTTGTCTCTTAAAATAATCAAGAATCATGTTGCCAGCAGAAGATATAAGAATATAAGGAATTGTATCTACTCTTATTAGATTCTATATTAATTAATTAATTGCTTTTGAACAATTAATAGTATCCATAAACAAACATCATGAGTTATCATTATTCACTTGTATGTTCTTATAAAATACTAGGTGCAGTGCCAATCCCCTTTACCTTCATGCCCAGCCTGGCCAAGAGAAATTGTTTTCCGATACGGTGAAATAGAATGGTTCATTATTATTGAGGAGAGGAAGGTGATTTGACATGATATAGTTTCGACGTTGTCAAATCAAGTTAAGTAATAATTGTGCCAAAAATAATGAATTCTGTTAGTGAAGATGAACTGTTATGTTAATATTTATTGTTATAATCGTAGATAAAGTATAGCATTCACCTTGCGATAATCGTAATAATTCACTTGATGACTGTGATACAAAATCAATTTTTTATTATCTTTTAAATAAATTTTCTAACAAATTCAACGACAAACAATAATAACAATTATTAAAATGTTTATCGCCTCAGTGGCTGCTTCCATTTCTGTTGGAATTTCGTTTTCTGCTAGTAGCGCTTCAAAATCTGAATCCATATTTCCCATATATTGCGAATTGATTTTGAAAAAGTTAAGTGTATTTATATATTTAACACTTATCCTAACAATTAACACAAGTTCATTTCCATAGCAACAAGAAAATAAAGCCACCTATACCAAAAATTGGCACCATTTTTTACTTTCGCGAATTGGAAAAGAGAACAACAGGTATCGGAAAAGTTCCAATCTTAAATGACCATTTTCCGGTCTAGATCGGAAAACGTTAATTTCCGTCCGAAAATTTCGCCAGAAGGGGTGCATTTTCTGGTGGTTCGAAAAAAATATTACTTTAACGCTCGCTTCAGTGCGTCCAGCCTTACACTATATATTTTTATGAAACAATAATGCCCTATGACTTTTGTTGTTAATAGAGTAAAAGTCGATGAGAAGACATCACCCTTAATTTCCGCTTAATTTCTCATAATACACTTTTTTCCTAATTAAAATTGCAACATAAATTCAATCAGCAGCAATCTGAAACAAATTGACAAAGTGTGTGTCTTATTCATCTGTTTATTTCACATGCATGGCACACTCAAGAAATGTTGACGAATCGCAGTTGCTAGTCAAATATTCGACATAATTAGTTGTTTGGCGCCATTTCGTTTTATGCTTCGCCCACAGCAGCACTGAACTATTTAAAATACCTTTCTACGACTAAAACTATATAAAAACCGCTGCCTAAGGAATCACTACTTCCACATCCAGATTCTTCATCCAAGTCACTTTAAATGAAATATCGTGACTATATTTGCACTCTAGTATGTGGAAATTATTGGTCATAGAATTTTAATAATATTTGGGGCAGATGTCATAGAAAAGTTTGAGGGGTTGGTTTCTACCATATTCGTTAAAAATGAGGTTTCTAGTTTACCCTACTTATTTTCCACTATTCGCAATCTACCACCTCCCACCCCTTCAATGGAGTCATCTCAATCGGATGTCACTACAATACATACGTGTACTAACTTTCAAGTGAATATCTCAATTTGATGCTATCAATCCCATTAATAATGAAGCGGAGGTGGTGTAGTTTGAAAAATATTAGAAAGAAATCTGAGGCCTTGGTTTCTAGCATATACACCGAATCCCAAATTTCTGTACTCTTACCAGCTTGATTTACTTATTTTCCCCTACTCCTATTAACCCCAACCCTTCTACGGAATCATCCCAAAATATAATCTAGTTCCAGATTACATTATAATACATACGTCTACCAAATTACAAGTGAACATCTCAATTTTATTTTATCAACCCCTTTAATAATGTAGTAAGGGTGGTGGAAGTGTTGAAAAATAGTATAAAAAAATCTGAGGCCTTGGCATCTAGGACATACACCTAATTTCAAGTTGTAGTACTCTTACCAGCTTGCTTTACTTATTTTTCCCTATTTACCTCTACTTACCCCCACTCCTTCAACGCAATCATGTCAAAATATAATCTAGTTTCAGATATAGCTATAACATATAAATGCACCAAATTTGAAGTGAAAATTTAAATTTAATTTTATAAACTCTTTTAATAAGGGAGTGGGGGTGGTGGGGAGATGGAAAATACTAATGAAAAAACCTGAGACCTTTGCTACTAGTATATACACCAAATTCCTGTACTTTTACCAGCTTGCTTTACTTATTTTCCCCTGTATACCCCTATTTAACCCCCAACCCTTCAATGGAATCATCTCAAAATATAATCTAGTTCCAGATGTCGTTATAATTCATACGAGTACCAAATTTCAAATGAATATCTCAATTTTATTTTATCAACCCTTTTAATAATGAGGTAGGGGTGGTGGGGGTTGAAAAATATTATAAATAATGTGAGACCTTGGCTTCTAGTACATACACCGAACTTCAAGTTTCTGTAGTCTTACCAGCGTGCTTTACTTATTTTCCCCTATTTACCCCTATTTAATCCCCAACCCTTCAACGGAATCATCTCAAAATATAATTTAGTTCCAGACGTCGTTATAATACATATGCATACTAAATTTCATGTGAATATCACAATTTTATTTCATCAACCCCTTTAATAATGAAGTAGGGGTGGTGGGGGTTGAAAAATATTATAAATAATCTGAGACCTTGGCTTCTAGTACATAAACCGAATTTCAAGTTTCTGTAGTCTTACCAGCTTGCTTTACTTATTTTCCCCTATTTACCCCTATTTAACCCCCAACCCTTCAACGGAATCATCTCAAATTATAATCTAGTTCCAGATGTCGTTATAATACATACGTGTACCAAATTTCAAATTAATATCTCAATTTTATTTTATCAACCCTTTTCATATTGGAGTAGGGGTGGTGGGGGTTGAAAAATATTATAAAAAAGTCTGACGCTTTGGCTTCTAGTACATACACCGAATTTAAAGTTTCTGTAGTCTTACCAACTTGTTTTACCTATATTCCCCTATTTACCCCAAATTAACCCCCAACCCTTCAACGGAATCATCTCAAAATATAATCTAATTCCAGACGTCGTTATAATACATACGTGTATGAAATTTCAAATGAATATCTCAACTTTATTTTATCAACCCCATTAATGGGGTAGGGGTGGTGGGGGGTTGAAAAATATTGTAAAAAAATCTGAGTCCTTAACTTCTAGTACATACACCGAATTTAAAGTTTCTGTACTCTTACAAGCTTGCTTTACTTATTTTCCCTTATTTACCCCTATTTAACCCTCAACCATTCACCGGATATCCTCAAAAAACAATCCAGTTCCAGATCTCGTTATAATAAATACGTGTACAAAATTTCAAGTCAATATCTTAAACCGTTCCGGAGAAAACGTGTAAAAAAAAAAAGAAGTTACAGACAGACAGACAGACAGACAGACAGACATACATACAGACAGACAGACAGACAGACCGACAGACAGAAAATATTTTTTTTTGCTCAAATTTAAAATCTCGACGATTCATGACATTCTAAACCTATTTCACGAATAAAAATTTTTGAAAATTTTTTTGCGATTAGTATACTTCCAATCCACTACGTGGAGTAAAAAATAAAAAAAATATTATAGGGTTTAATTTTTCCCAACTCTTTCCACTATTTTCTTCCTGGAAACTGGGCTACTATGAGAATTAAGGGAAAGTAATTTATTAGTTTCGTTTATCAATATTTCTTTACTTATTTTATTGCCTTGTTGTATTGTATGTGCAAGACACTCAATTTGAATATCTTTGCTTTCTAGGACTCTTGTAAAATCCAGAGGAATAGTTTTCATAAAATTACGGAAATACATGGATAGAGAAATAAAGAATCCTTTCAGCACAGGTCAGTTGCTCACTTCTATTGAACCTAAACACTAACAAAATGCATGTCGATTTTGCAATAAAATGAGCCAATATAAAATGCAAATATTTTCAGATAAAACGGAGACGTTGTTTTAGAATCAGCAGTTACTGAATGTGAAATATAGACATTTTACGCAGAGCTGCTTTTATTTCCAGAAAAGCTCTGTTAAGGTAAATGAATAATATAGTATAATTCCTGATAGCGGTCTATTTAGAAGAAAAAAATGTTAACGTACATTTTAACCCCTTCAGCCCCATGTTGCCCCAGATGGCAACAAATTCATATGGCGTTTGTATACCAAGTTGCCATATGTGGCAACAAATATTAAGCTTCTCATATAATACTGGAATAGTTCTGTAGGTATTGTTTTAAGCATGGGTTGTCAAAAAAAAAATAGCGGGAATAAATTTTATTGATTTCTTGAAGGTCAAATTCGCAACAACAACACGTGTGCCGCATGTAGATTCTTGCCAGTAAGTATATTGCTTCAGAGGAGTGTTGTAGTGTTGATCCTTAAAATGAGTGATTTAAGTGATATTGACGAGCCCTTTGAAGACTCTGGCTCAGAATATTTGCCGGAGTATTCCGATGATGAAGACGAGGATGATAGTTTGTCCAGTGGTTCCGAAACTGAAGATGAGGAACCCGTAACCATGGGTGAATTCTCTGTTATAATAGATCCGTTTTCTGTTAGTTTTCTAATCTTTTTATTTTGGTTGTCGTGTGTTAATTTTTAAAATTATTTTAGGATAAGCGAGCCTCCGAATTGGTGCCTTTTTCTAGTATTTTTGAAGGATTACATCCTGCTATTGGGTTAGAAGGTATAAAACAGCCTCTAAGTTGCTTCTTATCATTTATGTCTGAAAACATTGTACAGTCTCTTTGTAACTGGACAAATGAACGAGCAGGAAGGCAGTTAGTCGAAAATGGCACTCTTAAAGTGTACAATTTAGTATGGAAAGACATTACAGTTTCGGAGATGTACACATTTTTAGCTTTACAATTATATATGGGTATTGTTCATTACCCTAGAGTATCCGACTACTGGAGCCGTGACTTCTTGTTCAAAGGGCCAAATATTTTTTGTGGAGAAATAATGAGCAGAAATAGATTTTTCGTAATTTTAAAATTTCTGAAATTTAGTGATCCAGGAGCCTTTATTGTAGGAAGACCTATTACCCGGTTGGCAATGTTTTTTGCATACGTCAAAGAAAACTGTATGAATCTTGTAGATCCTGGAGAAATTGTGGCAGTAGATGAATGTTTGGTTTTATATAAAGGTAGACTGCATTTTAAACAATTTATAAAAACCAAACGTTCACGTTTCGGAATGAAACTATTTTGTGTGTGTCCCAGTCATCCAGATTTACGGGGATACACTTACAATTTTGCCATGTATTTCGGAAAAGACACGTACAATATTGCTCACATTCCCGGGTCACAAGATTTAAGCATGTCTGAAAGAGTTGTGGTGTTCTTGTTTGAACGATTATTGGATGAAGGAAGAGAAATAATAATTGATAATTGGTACATGTTTTTGAGACTAGCACAATTTCTACTCACCAGAAATACTTATGTGACTGGAACCATTCGAGCAAATAGAGGTGTACCTAAAGAGCTAACAGAAATACCTCTAAAAACATTCCAAACATGTTTTGTAAGAAAAGGTGATATTTTAGTTATTAGGTATAAGGATAAAGGAGATGTTTATCTGTTGACTACTAAACTCAAAGCTGAATTTACGCAAAAAACTCGTTACCAAGTATCCAATAACATACAGGTACAAAAGCCAAATGCTATTGAGCATTACAATGTGAATATGGGCGGAGTGGATGCTGTTGGCCAAGACATGGAGCCGTATGACTGCACCAGAAAAAGCTACACCTGGTTTAAAAAAATTGGTTTGCACGTAGTCCAACGCATGGTACTGAATGCAAAAGTATTGTACACAAATACTGGAGGAAAAGACAAGGGTGTCTTAGAATTTACCAAAATTTTAATTGATGCTTTATTGGAAAAATATGCACCTGGATACAAAAAAATTAAAGAAAATTATACAAAAACTAACAAACTTAAGCCAGAGAACACTAAACATGCTTTTGGGTGCAGTGTCAAGGAAGAAGGCTGTCGTCGAAAAAGAGGGACATGTAGAGTATGTTACCAAAATGAGAAGAAAAGAACATATTCAACCAACTTATGTGGTACTTGCCCAAAGGCGCCAGTTTATTTGTGCTCCAAGGCCCACTTCAATGAATATCATGGTTACGTGTAAAATCATATTTATTTGTTTTTTATGAATACTCATTTATTTGCAGATAATGGTTTGTAGAAGTTTTTAGTAAAATTTTGGTATTTCAAATAAAAGTTGACATTTATATCGACTATAAATCTACGCCACTGTCTTTTTTACCCTTACAACTCGCCTACAATATTGTTTTTTAATAGGAGGAAGTCAGCATTGTGGAACAATAAAAAGTACAATACAAACAAAAAAATTTTTTTTCAAAATAAATAAATTAAAAAATACACTTTTTGGGCCCTTGTAGCTACGCCTCTGGATTTATTTTATTTTATTTCTTTACAAAAATGAGTCCCTTATCATAGTGGGGCAATGAAAAGTACTTACAAAAACAAAAAAGAAAACATTTTTTTTTCACCTAATCTGGTATTATATGGCAGTCTATAAAGAGTGACTTGGAGCTGAAGGGGTTAATATTGACGTAATCAATATCACCGTTAATCTCTTGTCTGTAGTTATATTTCATAACGAGTTTCTTTGTCAACAAGTTTCATATTAGAAAATAAATGCGAATATACATCGGTTTGCTTACTAAATTAATTGCCTATTTGCACATTCTGCATAGAGAAACGTTTTCAATGCGCTTTTTTTCAAAATCATGTTTTCTAAATCAAATGGTATTTTAATATTTTTTTTTACTCTAGAGAGAGGGAGACTCTCAAATACACGTATGAATGTGTAATGCAATTTTGAAACATTAGGCACCTCAAATCTGATTTTTTTTTTAAATATTGCGTGAAAGCGTGAGTTATACATGGGTGAATTTAAGGGGTAAATGGAGTAAATCCACTGGTTCGAAACTGCATTACAGATTCATACGTGTATTTGAGAGTGCAAAAAAATTCTAGGGTAAGAAAACCATAAAATACCGTTCGGCTTAGAAAATATACCATTTTGAAGAAAAGCGTCATTTTTTATGAGGTTGTCAAGTGTATTTTTGCATATTTAATATAGGACACGTTGAAGTATTTACACCTTGTTAGAATAAAACTTACCTTTGGTCGGTCATAGAGGCAAAATCCGTCTTTCCAAAATTTTTCGGAAATTTAAAATGCCGTTTCCAAAAATACATTAGAAAGAATTTTTGCAATCTTTAGTTCATAAAAAACATATTTTGGTACTTAATGCAAAAATACGTTCTGTCGGACCACATGAAATTTCAAATTTCATTTCATTCATTCATTTCATTTCATTTTCATAACGCCGCGACCCCGAACCAGAATGTATTTGAAAGACTTGTTCGCCTCCCTCCTGTAGCGTTTTAACAGGGCTCCAGCATTAAACAGCGAGCGTTTCTTTTCCGACTCCATGCTACGGACTATATTAAGAAGGAGAATGGTTACAGCGAGTCAGTCGGTAAGAATATTTTTGTGCTTTAATTAGTAAACTTATAAATTTATTTAAGTTGGCTAATCCCGAAACTACAGAGCACTCATTTAAAAGAATTTCGGCCGCTTTATTAGTTAGTACAGGCATCAGTGCTCGACGATAAAAGAGACATGGAGGGTGGGACTTTTACACTATTACTGAGAGCTATGTGAATAACATAACAAACAAAAAAGCCGCTGCCTCAGGAACCACTACTTACACATCCAGATTTCTCATCCAAGTCGCTTTAAAGGAAATATCTTGACTATATTTGCACTCCAGTATGTGGAAATTATTGGTAATAGAATTTTAATATTATTTGGGGCAGATATTGAAAAATATTATAAAAATATCTGAGGTCTTGGCTTCTAGCACATATGCAGAATTTCAAGTTTCTGTACTCTTACCAGCTTGCTTTACCTATTTTCCCCTATTTACTCCTATTTTACCCCCAACTCTTCAACGGAATAATCCCAAAATACAATCTGGTTCCAGATGTTATTCTAATATATACGTATATCAAATTTCAAGTGAATATTTCAATTTTGTTTTATCAACCCCTTTAATAATAGAGTGGGGGTTGGTGGGGGGATGGAAAATGTAAAAAAAATTGAGTCCTCGGCTTCTAGTACATACACAAAATTTCAAGTTTATGTACTCTTACCACCTTAGTTTACATATTTCCCCCTATTTACCCCCCAACCCTTCACCGGATATGTTGAAAAGACAATACAGTTCCAGATCTCGTTATAATATATACGTGTACAATATTTCAAGTCAATACCTTAAACCGTTCCGGAGAAAACGTGCGGACAAAAAAAGTTACAGACCGACAGACAGACAGAAAATCTTTCGCTCAAATTTAATATCTCGACGATTCATGGCATTCTAAGCCTATTTCAATAAAAAAAAATTGAAATCTTTTTCACGATTAGTATACTTCCAATCCACTACGTGGATATGGAAGTGAAAAAATTAAGTTTCTAGCTGGCTCTACTTATTTTGCGCTATTCACAACCTACCAGCTCCCACTCTTTCAAGGATATCATCTCTATCAGATGACATTGCAATATACCGGGTGAGTCACGAAATGCGCTCGCCCCGATATTTCCTAAAATATTTGGAATAGAAAATTGAAATTTTTAGGCCTTATTACACGACTAAAATGCCATCTTTTCAATAAAAAATCAAGTTTGGTGCACATCCGGTTTGACCGGAAATGCCCACAACTTTCTATTTTTAAATGGAACACCCTATATATTTTTACATTTTTGGAATCTAGAGGAAATTTTGAATACAATACATCCATGTTGGTCACTTTTTGATAAACATTAAAAATGTTATTAAAAAATCTATTTCTGAATCCAGAGTGCTGTGGTGCCCAAAATATATTTTAGTTTGTGTGCTATGTTACTATAAAAATAAAAGAGCAATATGATTGCATTACTTAATTCTCTAGAGGCGTTTAAAATTTTTAAATGTGATTTTTACCCACTAACTCGGTTTTTTTAAATGGGAGTTTAATCGTTCACCAACATTTTTAAATACCTCATTTTCATACGAATCTAATGATACCAAAATTTTGAAAATCCGCTCAGAAATATTTGAGATTTCAGCCAAAATACAATGCAACCAAGCTTTTAGAAACATGCGGCTAATAAATAATAGATTAGTGGGCTTTGGAAACTAAAATGGCACATTTATGTGTAAATCTGGTAACCTAATAACATTGGAAAAATCATGGTAGCCATTGAATTTAATAAAACAATATCAGCTGTCAGACAGACTCGTGTAGTTATAGGCAATCTTGAGCTATCAAACATTTAATAATTGTGAGCGCAAAGAACGTTACAATTAAGTTTAGCATAGGTATGTGGAGGTAAACACAATTACATCCACAAGGACATTTGCAACAGAATGCGACATCAGTTTGGTTTTCAGAGTTTTATTTAAATGAACATAAATATCGGGCCTATAAATAAATAAAAATCAATTCCGTTTGAACAATTAAACTTAAACTAGATAACAGTAGGTATCTTTAAAATAATTAATATAATTAAACCATAAATTGACATTTATAGATATTGATCGAAATGTCCACCATTTTCTTCTATACACAATTCGTCTCTTCGTACAGTTGCTTGAATGGCTCTACGCAATTCAGCCGGCGTTATTTCTTTAAGAGCCCGTACAACTTTATTTTGCAGCTCTTCACGGGTATTTGAAGAAGTTTTTTAAACTTTATTTTAGAGAGTGCCCCATACATAATAGTCGAGGGGTGTTAAGTCAGGTGACCTAGGAGGCCACCTGATATTACCTTGATTTGCGATAAGGCGTTTACCATGCAAGTCGTTTCAATATTCCATCACTCTCCTGGAATTATGTGGGGGAGCACTATCTTGTTGGAAAAACAGATTTTGTAAATAGGCAAGAGGAAGTAAGTCAAGAAATTCTGCTGTCTGGTTTTGTAAAAAGAATAAATATCGTTCGCCAGTAAGCGGTCCATCAAAAAATATGGGTCCAATTATTCGATCTCCAAGTACTCCAAGCCAACAGTTAAACCCAAATCTTTCCTGAATATTCCCCCGCCCTACCAACCTCGGATTTTCTTGAGCCCAGTACCTAGTATTAGTTCTGTTAAACATACCTTGGTTCGTAAATCTACTTTCATCTGAATGTAAAATATGAAAAGGAAAACCTGGGTTTTGTTATACTGCATTTAAGAACCAGTTGCAATATACTAGCCTCCTGTCGTTATCATCTCCATAAAGATGTTGGTGTATTTGGTATTTATAAGATCGAAACTTATGTTTCTTTAAAATTCTGCAAACCGAAGACTGACTAATGTCGCATTCCATTGACAATTCCCTTGTTGATGTTGTTGGATGTACCATCACAAATCCTAATACATCAATTTCTCTGTCCTCACTTACAATAAATGTTTGATGGTCATCTTGTTGATTGGGTTCGTTTCTTAATTCTTGTTCCACTCTGGCAAACAAGTGTCTGCTTGGATGACGTCTGTTGGGATATCGTTGCTGATACAGTTCTGCAGCTGCAGTTGACTTTTTGAGACGCTCTCCATATATCAGTAACATATCGACCTTTTCATTTCTACTAATATTATCATTTTCTTTAATTTTTACTCAACGAGATTTCCAAAACGCTTTATTTTGTATCTGTCTGACAGCTGATAGATTTGTTTTATTACATTCAATGGCTACTATGATTTTTCCAATGTTATTAGGTTACCAGATTTACACAGAAATGTGGCATTTTAGTTTCCAAAGCCCACTAATCTATTATCTATTAGCCGCATGTTTCTAAAAGCTTGGTTGCATTGTATTTTGGCAGAAATCTCAAATATTTCTGAGCGGATTTTCAAAATTTTGGTATCGTTAGATTCGTATGAAAATGAGGTATTTAAAAATGTTGGTGAACGATTAAATTCCCATTTAAAAAAGCCGAGTTAGTGGGTAAAAATCACATTTAAAAATTTTAAACGCCTCTAGAGAATTAAGTAATGCAATCATATTGCTCTTTTTATTTTTATAGTAACGTAGCACACAAACTAAAATATATTTTGGGCACCACAGCACTCTGGATTCAGAAACAGATTTTTTAATAAAATTTTTAATGTTTATCAAAAAGTGACCAAAATGGATGTATTGTATTGAAAATTTCCTCTAGATTCCAAAAATGTAAAAATATATAGGGTGTTCCATTTAAAAATCGAAAGTTGTGGGAACTTCCGGTCAAACCGGTTGTGCACCAAACTTGATTTTTTATTGAAGAGATGGCATTTTAGTCGTGTAATGAGGCATCCAAATTTCAATTTTCTGTTCCAAATATTTTAGGAAATATCGGGGCGAGCGCAATTCGTGACTCACCCGGTATACGTGTACTAACGTTTAAGTGAATACCTCAATTGTATGTAATCAATCCCTTTAATAATGGAGTGGAGGTGGTGGGGTGGAGGTGGTGGGGGTGGTGCGTTTAAAAATATTAGAAAGAAATCTGATGCCTTGGTTTCTAATATATACCCAAATCCCAAGTTTCTGTACTCTTACCAGCTTGCTTTACTGATTTTTCCCTATTTACTTCTACTTACCCCCACTCTTTCAACGGAATCATGTCAAAATATTGTAAAAAAATTTGAGGCCTTGGTTTCTATTACATACACCAAATATCAAGTTTGTGTACTCTTACCAGCTGGCTTTACATATTTCCCCCTATTTACCCGTATTTACCCCCCAACCCATCACCGGATATGTTCAAAAAATAATCCAGTTCCAGATCTCGTTATAATATATATGTGTACAAAATTTCAAGTCAATATCTAAATCGTTTCGGAGAAAACGTGCGGACAAAAAGAAGTTATAGACAGACAGACCGACATACAGACATAAACATTTTTTGCTCATATTTAAAATCTCGACGTTCCATGACACTCTAAACCTTTTTTAAAAAAAAATTACGATTACTGTATTATAATTAAGTAGCAAACAAAATTTTACATAATTTTAGTAACTCCGAAGTTACCTGTAGCACATCATCGAATGGATATTAGACCATTAAATGGAATAACGTGGGCAACGAGACTAACAAAAAATATGTTATTGTTGATAAATACAACCATTGTAGACTTTGAACATAAATTAATAATAAAATCAATTGAAAATTTATATATTTTTTGTTATAAAAATGACCTCTCTAGGAAAGTGCATAAATCACTTACATCCCCATGGATGTAAAATCAACCTGTGTCCTAGTCAACAGTGTCATATTAACATACTCTTTATAGTGAAAGTGGAAAGTTGTATTTTATTCTTATTTGAAGAACTATAAAGCTAAGAAGAAAGCATCACAGGGTTAGTAATAGAAATGAATTCTTTATATTTTTTTACTTGCGTTGAGGGCACTTATGCCTACATTATGTTTTGTTGTACGTGCAATGAAGTAAGAGGTTGTCAACTTAATAAATGTATACAAAAATTGCATAATTACCATTGGCAGTGAGAGAACAGGATATCAGCTTGAAAAATATTACCACTTCCAAAGTTAATTAACTCATGTTTGAATTATTGGATAGACAATTGATAGATCTAAATGATCCTCGATAAACTTTTGTTAGCTCCTTTATCCTAAAATTTATATTTCTCAACTTCCATATCCACGACACTTGAATCTGACTTTGAATTTAGAAAGTGTAAAATTCACGTGTCGTTATGATAATGGAGGGCCTTTGCATGCTCACGTCACGAGCAGACTTCCTCTAAAATATGTTGCTCTTAGCGCCTCAATTCGCCAGAGGCGTAACGAAAGTTTTTGTTAATATTTTACTTGTATAATATGAAGATTAATCATTAGAATTTCATATCCTGTTTACCTTCTGAGCGAGGTATTTCATCAGAACTAGAAGTGCCTTAATAATTACAAATAAATAAGCCTAGATTCGCGTAGGCCTCTTTCTAAAATTGGCGACTCTATTTGATAGAGTAAATTCCAAATACTGTTTCAGATCTAGGTTATAGTATGTATTGTACCAAATTTTAAGTCAACATCTTCATTTTATTTTATTAACCCCTTTAATAATGTAGTTGGGGTAGCAAGTGTCTTAAAAAAATGTGTTCATTTTCCTCTAGAATATACACCAAGTTCAGAATAAGCTCAAAATACAATCTAGTATAGTTCCAGATCTCGTTATAATACTGGGTGGGGCAATAGTGCATCGGAACTCGATATTTCGAGTTCTACGACAGCTAGAAATTTTTCAAAAAATTGTAAGTAAACTGGATGAAAAAGTATATAACTAGAAATCCTTTTCGAACATACAGGGTGAGCCATGACGAAATTACGGAACCAAGTGCATATTTTCTAAATGGAATGCTCTGTATATCAGTACATTTTTTGAAGCCTCTTTCTAGGCTCTATATATTTCTATATTCGCATTGAATATCTCCCAACCACTTGGATGTAATGAATTTTTTTGTTGAATCATTGCAATCTGCAGATGGATATTAAAAAAATCACCACAGTCACAATTATGGGTTTTAGGAAAAACGTATGTGAATTCCAGTTACGAGACATCTAATTAATGTTTTTGAATCATTTTCATTTCCTAAAACTGTACAGGGTGGCCAAAAATTATTTTTCATTTAAGAATTTTTAAATTGAAACTTCTCATTTTTTTCAAATGGGACATCCTTTATATTTTTCAGCGATGTGATGTAAAAATGAAAAACGAACATTTTTTTAAGTACCTCCCTATGGCTAGCTGCAACCATTCTCGTTTTATAAATAAGTATCAAATTCAAGAACAAATTTAACAAAAGAGGTTCCCTCAAATAATTCATTAGAAAAATGTATTATAGGTGTTCGACGTGTTGCCCATTTCGATTGACACACGTCTTATGCAATTTTGAAATGAGGCCATTTAGTGGGACCATTTCTTCCAACCCATTGAAATGAGTAAACTGTAATGTTTTTTTCTACATTTTTTTGCCGTTCTCGTTATTCGACAAGCAATAAAACCTCCGTTTGGTATAAATTGTCGTGTACAATGGAGCATTTATCACACTTATCGATCATTAGTTACAATTTGTATTAAATTTAAAATATTTGGAATTATACAATATGAATTTTAATAAAGCGGAACTTGTAGACATGACTTTTGTTTTGGGCGGGTCAGACAGAAATTGTTTACTTGCCAATAGAATTTATTGGCAATGGTTGAGAATCCCCATATTAGTCAAAGAGAAGTGAGCTCATTAGTAGGGTTTGTGGGTCGAATCTTAAAAACAAATAAGTTGCATGCATATCATATTAAAATGCACCAGGAATTATCTGATGACGATTTTCAAAAGCGCCTATAATTTTGTAATTGGGCCAGAGGTAAAATGCAAGATGATGCCAACTTCTTCAATAATGTCTTATTCACTGATGAGGCAACTTTTCATAAAAATGGATTTGGTAATAGGCACAATTTCCATTATTATGCTTCGGAAAATCCTCACTTTTTATGCAAGTTGATAACCAACACAGATGGTCTATAAACGTTTGAGGAAGAATTATTGGAGAACATGTAATAGGACCACATTTCTTTGATGGTACATTGACTGGAGCTATTTATCTTCATTTTTTGGAAAACTGTCTGCCACAATTATTGGTAAATCTCCCTGAAAGAATTCGAAATAGGATGTGGTTTTAGGAAGATGGTGCTCCACCACATTATTTAAATGCAGTTAGAGACCACTTAAATAATACCTACCCTCATACCCTTCACCGAATATGTTCAAAAAACAATCCAATTTCAGATCTTGTTATAATACATACGTGTACCCTTGATTTCGAAAAAAACTGGTACACTTTCGTTTAGCTATGTAAATCATTCGTTCTTTGATTGATATTAATAATCTTACAAATGTCACTTTGACGGTAATCAGTGGCGTCATTATTAAAAATGACATCTAACAGATATTCAAAAATTTCGAATTGTTTCTAAAATTGAAGATGGTTGGTCCACAATGTGAATAAAACCACGATAATGAGTGTTTAAAAACAATGGGAAACCAACCAAACGGTATCCCGTAAAGTTGGTTCCGGTAGGTCCAGAAAGAGCAATAATCAAGAAGATGAAAATCTTACAAATTACCTTAGAGAAAACCCTTTTCAGACTGCAGTAAATGCAATTTCAGAGACAAATTTCCATGCTTCGGTACCTACTGCTTGCAGAAGAATAAAACTACAAAGCGACTTGAAGAGTTCTTCGGCGGCTAAAAAATACAAACTTTCAGAGGAAAAGAAGCGTAGGATTATTTTTGCACTCAACTATATAATCAATGTTGAAAACTTTTGGGGACAAGTCGTCTTTTCTGACGAAAAGGTTTTTAAATCCTGTAACGATGGACATGTTCGCATATATAGGCCTCCTTCCACTAGATACGACGAAAAATATACTTTCGATCCACAAATATCAGGAAGGTTTTCAGTCAATGTCTGGGCTTGGATGGGCTTAAATGGGTTAGGTGTGTGTTGGGACAGTTGTATTGTACATTTACGAATTACTAATCGAATTTTATTAAAATAGTAATTAAGTGGAACTGTATACTAAAAACTTTTTTTACTCACCGATATGTTGTAATGTTGGGTTCCTATGGTGCAAAGTACCGGCAGGTTTGAGGGATGGGATAATAGGGAATTTCGCGGTACTTTAATTAAACCAACTTTAACACTGTACTATAAATATAATGAACTGATTTTCATTTAATGCGGAGTTTACTATATGAATAACTATACTACTATTATTTCAAATTATGTTAATCTATCTAACTGAAACCAAAGATAATACCAAAAGTAAAATATCAACTTTTTGTAAGAACTTAAAATTGAATATATTTCATTCCATACTATGAATGACATCTATTGAGCAGCAGTTCAATTGGTGAGTAGGAGTTTAGGAAGAAAACTAATAATAATAATTCCAACAAACCAGATGGCCCAAACAGTGGTCATCTCAATTCCATTAAATATATTGAAAAATTAGACAATATTATGTTACGGTCAGTAACAGAGGTGTTTCCGGAAAACAATTTTATTTTTCAACAAGACAACTGCTCCATACATACGGCCCATCGTGTTAGGCAATGGTTTCTTAATAAAAACATAGAGTTGTTACCGTGGCCATCTAAAAGTCTGGATTTAAATCCAATTGAAAATGTTTGGAGACTAATGGTGAAACATATAAGAAAATTAAATAACCATCCAAACAATACCCAAGAACTGGAAGGGATAATTGAAGACGCTTGGGAGAACTTGGCGCAAGAAGTTGACCTTGCAAGAAATATGATTTTGTCCATGCCTGCAAGACTTCAGGCAATTTTAGACACTAATGGAGCAATGACAAAATATTAATTAATTCTGTATTACGTAGTTGAAGTTCATTTATTTTATTTTTTATGTATTTTTATGGTCAGTTTGCATTGTTTACATTTTTTTTTATCTCAAGTGGTATTTTTGTGTTCTTATTTTAAAAATAGAATTATCATTATTCAGTTAGTATTTTAATTACAACCATTAGTAGAATTATCCGTAACAAATATTTTTTTTCAAACAATAATATGGCAGGCTTGAAAATGTTTTGAAAAATTTATTTTCTAATTATTTTTTAAAATTTCATTTAAATAAAATAAAAAGGAAAGGTTTAATAAGTTTAAAAACACTAAGAAAACCAGTCTCCTCCAAAAGACCCAGGTCCGGGGTAAATCACTTCTTCTGCACCCCCCTCTCGACATGCCTGACTAGCCCTATTTACAGACATATGCACACAACTAAACTATTAAGATTTTCGATTACAAGAGTTGTACCAGTTTTTTTTTAAATCAAGTATACAAAATTTCAAGTCAATATCTTAAACCGTTCCAGATAACATGTGCGGACAAAAAAGTTACAGACAAACCTACACAGAGAGGAGACAGAAAGAAATTTTTCGCTCAAATTTAAAATCGAGACATTTCATGCCATTCTAAACCTATTTCAAGAAAAAAAAAATTACGATTACCTTCCAATCCACTACGTGGATGTGGAAGTAATACGAGATTATATTCTCTTAAACCATAATTTAACTATTAAATTTAAATTTACAAATGTTCTGTATCCGAAAGAAAATCGTTAAACAGTTTTCTTTTTCCCTACTTGTAATTCCTAATAGCCGGTTATCTCTAAGTTTCAGAATTAATCTCGACTTAAGCGCGACTCTGTCCTCAAGTAAGTGGCCTAGATTCCAGATCACAAAGACTGATGGAAATTTACTAGCAAGTCATGTAATTAAGGTGAGATATGGAGGTCTAATAAGGATTAGATTGAATACATTATGAAGTATACATAATTCATATCTGATAAAGCTCATTTTATTATCATGGGTCCAGTAATTTATTCGTAGAGGATTTATGCTTGTTATGAATAAAAAACCATATTACCAGTTCCGAGTGGGGCCATTTGTATAATAATTTTATAATATCCACACTGCTGGAGAATGTTTTTTTTAATTTAGTCAACTAAACTGAAGAATATAAAAACTGTTTTATTTAGTACAGGGAGTACCGAAAATTTAAGAAAAAATCGTAATTACGCCAGAAATACTTATTAGAAACCAGCGTTAATTTTTATTTAATACTTAGTAAATCACACTCTACTCCAATAAATAATAATAATAATATAATAATAATGTATCTTTATTAGCTCAAAAGCTACAATTTGATCATAATAATATACAGATCATAATCACATTAACTTTTCATTAGTTTATCTTAATTCTATGCATATAACAGTAAATGCAAAATTATTGCAAATCTATTTGTATATTAACATAACTTGTAAAATTACCTAACCTAATCAGAAGATGATCAAAATTCTTTTTTAATGAAAATATTATATTTTTTACAATATTTTATTTCCTTTGGCAAACCGTTAAATAATTGAATACCATTACAAAATAAAGATTTCGATTCCTTTAGTTTGTCATGCCTCTCTACCACCATATCATTCATACTACGAGTGTTATAACCACGAGTGTCTCAGACGAAACTCATTTATCATATAAATACCTTGGACACATACCATGCTTTATTTTAAATATGTTGCAGTGATTTTAATACTATACGTTGTCTAATATTTAAAAAAATTTAATCATTTAACATTGTGTCAATGGGAGTATATCTGCTACACTTTAATATTATCATCACAGCTTTGTTTTGCATCTTTTGTAACTGTTGCATCTCATTGTTATTTAAATATAGTTGTGGCGTTGCACAATATTCAAAATGTGGTGCTATTATAGATTTACATAAGTACTAATATTCTTGAAAACATTGATAAATTATTTGAAATTTTACGTAAAAAATAAATCTTCTTTGCAACTTTTTTAATAATATAATCACTTTTGAAAGTCACGGACTTATCTATTGTAAAACCAAGGTATTTAATTTCCGAACTTTTTCTAACTTTTTATTATTTAATACAATACTTTCCCTAATGTTTAGCCGGCTTAGTATATGTTTTCTGCAGAGAATCATATATTTTCATTTGTCGATGTTTACTTTAGAGCTATTATCACACAACCACACAAATATATCTTTTAAATCTTTATTAATGGTTTAAAAGTGAATTATTTATTATTTGTTTGCTTATAGTAATGAGTCATCAATAAGGACGAAAAACGTTTCAAAGGCTAAGCATTTCCAAGAAACTGAATGAGATTTTATGAAAATGTAATTCATTAGAATGAAAAAATTTTTTAAAGACAAGGTACGTAAATAAATTAATTTCAGGCCTTTGTTCTCATTTTTAACTGAATTTACATATCGTAGGGGATCATGTGGATACTAGTTTAGCCTGCTTAGCCGTAGGGGACTAGGTTGGATGCTAGTGTTAAAATGAGAATGGCTGATAAGAATTTTCACTTGGTAGCATAACCAGAAGTCAGGTTATCGAAAGAATGCAAAGATTTCATTAATATTTATATATATAGTTTTTCCTTTAGTTCTCATAGATAGCTTTTCTTTCCACTGTTTGCAAAATCCTATAAAGAATATATGTTTCATTGATTAATGGTATTAATAACTTCATTTACATTCTCTCCATACAACTACATTAACGTGGCATCTGCAAATAAATGTACCTTACAATTTTTTATAGATATCACTATGTCGTTTATAAATAGCACAAATAATAAAGGTCCTAGCACTGATCCTTGCGGTACTCTAAATTCATTGTCTATTACGTTCGACTCACTATTTATATATTTTGTTTTTTGTCTTCTCTCAGTTAGGTAGGATTCGATCCATTCAAGTACAGTCCCTCCAATGCCCATTTTTTCTAACTTTAATACCAGTAACTCCGATTTACCGTCTCGAATACACGTTTAAAGTCTAAGAATACAGCAACTATTATTTGATCCTTACCTATTGTCTTAACCCAATCTGATATAATAAACTGTAGTGTACTGAATAATTGTTTACCATCTTTCATAGATAATGCCCGGACTATTATCGATGTTTAGTCAGCAGTGGGTAATTAGATTAAAGTTATGCTTTTCTATATACACTTGTATTTAAATTACTTATAAATATTTCTTTCTTACAATTCTTATAGTCGAAGAGATGGGCTACGAAAATTAAAAATCATAAGGTGCGGTGATAACATTTATATAAAAACCATCATTGCTAGCTGACAAGCACGTAGCTCTGCAACCAGAAGTCGCAGTGACATTAATGATACAAAAAACAAATCGAATTCGCGAAATATCAAAAAATGCTGTTTTTCGTTCACTTCTGTCGGCTCGAATATTCGATTTCGCCCATGTAATTAACGATGTAGTAAAAATGCCAATTTCGCTCTTTCTATATCGACATTGGGAAGCTTTCCTGCTGATGTATTTACTTAGTTATGAACATTTAAGATTTTAACGTTGTGCTTTTTCCGACGGGACTGATTGAAATTTCAAGTCCATCCCGAGTGTAGCTCATCACGTTAAGTGATAGCTTTCGAGTGGGTTTCTCTGTTCGAATCCTATACGGGTGTACTTTTTAAATTTGTTTTGAACTTTTGGCTGAAATTTCCTATTCCAAAATAACATCGTATTCATTTTTACCGTCAACAGTTAAAGATGTTATACTATATAACGAAGAATCTGAAGGCTATTACATGATACATAACTTTCGTTGTACAACAGTTTTTTATAAAATTGTCATTTTATATTTCAGATGATGAAACATATATTGATTATAGAGGGTATCCCAGAGTTGAGTTCCCGGACTGGAACCTGTGATTCCTGAGTTCATATTGGGCACGTATAACTCAATTTACCTTAGTCCAAAAATGCATCCCTGAGGAAGTACATCCTCATAAAGTGTAGTTGCTGTGCAGGGGCAAATTCGACTAAAATTTGCGATTCCTCGTCACGGGAGAATTCCTTCCGCACATGCCTCAAAATCGTGGATTCGTAAATTTGAAGAAACAAGCACAGCCAATAAATCGAAACTTAAAGGATTCAATAGAAGCGTTAGAACCCCTGAAAACATGGAACGAGTCAGAGCATCTCTTGAACACAGTCCAAACCGTTCAGTTACGAAACGAGCCCAGGCGTTGCGCTGAGGTAATTCTGCTTTGCTTAGAAATTTACACAAGGATTTGAATCATCAACCGTATAAAATCCCATTAGTTCAAGAACTAAAACCAACAGTTTTCCAAAGACGCCTACATTTTTCTGAAAGTATTTTATAATGTGGAATTAATCACAACTTGTGGTTTTCTGATGAGGCTCATTTTCATTTATGTGGCTAAACGTACAAACAAAATTACAGATATTGGAATTCAGAAAATCCACAACAACCTCACCAAATACCGTTACATAGCCCGAAGGCTAACAGTTTGGTGTGCAATTTCTTCAATGGGAATTATCGGTCCCTATTTTCTTGAAAACAACGATGGAACTGCATATATACCTGAATGATCAACCAGTTTTTGACGCCACAATTAAACAGGTTTCCAGGGATTCGAGATTGGTGGTTTCAGCAAGATGGAACTACTCCACATACCACAAGAGAATCAATGAATGCCTTGCAGAGATTATTTCCTGGTCACATTATCTCCAGGCGTAGAAACATTGAATGGCCCCCAAGGTCGCCAGACCTTACGGCATGCGATTACTTCTTGTGGGGCTACTTGAATCATAGGGTTTTTGTTTACAAACCAAGAAATACTCAGGAGTTGAAAATAAAAATTCGTGAAGAAATTGCCAATATTCCGTTGGACATGTTGCATCGTGTAATAGAGAATTTCACCAATTGTATTCAAGAGTGCGTAGAAATAAGGGGAAGACATTTACCAGGAATTATTTTTAAGAAATAAAAAATGCTTATAATTACCTAACCATTGTTATATTTTATTTTAAATAAGTAAATTTGCTCTCAAAATTACGATGTTTTCAAAACTTCCTGTTCTCAGGGACCAAATATTATTTCTCACGATTATGTGGGGTTATATAGTAGAACGAGGTGCTGCTTAAGTATTACAAAAGAGCTACCATCCTTTAACCACAATGCCGCTGATTTTTTGCTCTACTGCCTACACTTATTGGTCTTGGTATAGTTCGGTGAAAGTACTGTGAAATTGTTGATTTATTCTCTAATTTATATTGAAAGTTGAAACTACGAACCCAGCTCCGCACTAGATCGGTTAGCCAACCGGCGCACAGTGGGGCCAAAGTAAGTAAACAATTTCAAAATATTTGCCACACTCGTGGAATCATTAAAAAAAAATTCAGTCACGGAAAATTGTGGGTAATTATACAAACAAAGAAGTGCACCACCCCTTTTTAAAAAAAATTACGTTCTGAGGGGATCATATTAATTTTATTTCTCGGATTCACCCCTCAGAAAAGCTTTTGTGATTCCTAATCAATAATTGAGTGTCAGATATAGAAGTTTACTACATTTTTAAACAACAGCAAATATTATTAAATTATTATCCATCAAAATTTTGTTGACAGTCAATTAAAAACACAGACACACACAAAAAATATGCTCTGTTACCGGGACCCGACATAGTAATCCCTACGTACTTCGACGTGCTGAACACGAATCCGATATCTGTTTAGATAGACTATAAACCATTTTTTTGTAAATCGCGAAAATGGTCTAAGAAACCTGGTTTCTTTAGGTTATTTTCACGATTTACAAAAAAATGGTGGGTGATGCTGCTAAGCGGACATAGGATTCATGTTCAGCACGTCGAAATACATTACTGTGTCGAGTCCTGGTAATAGAGAATTTTTGTGTGTGTGCCTGTGAAAGGATTAATGCTGTATTTCAACGTTTCAATCGGTTTTCACCCTTCAGCATGAGAGTAGAAACGTAATTTTCAAAAAATGCGGTAGTGCATTTTTCTGTTCGTATAATTACCCAAAATCCCCGCGACTGATTTTTTTTCAATGATTCCACGAGTGTAGCAAATATTTTGAAATTTTTTACTTACTTTGGCCCCACTGTGCGCCGCCTGTACTTTGACTTGTTTGAAATGCTTTTATTTATGCTTAAACCAAGTATAACTAATTACATTTTTTCTAAAACTAAGTACGAGTGTTACAATGTATATCTTGCGACATGATTTTGGTTAGATCGTCAACACTGATAAAATAATGTTATTTGTTTGGTTCTATAATTTCTAATTCTCGTTTATAACGTCTACTCATCCACACTTCTTTGTTTTACTTCATTTTAATAAAAGCTTGTTTTTAAAAATTAGTTATATTATATTTCATTATTTATGTTTTCGTCACCGGATCTGTACCATTGCTTGTTGAGGAGTTAAATAGTGAGCTAACTATCCTAACTTGCATTGTATTGTCATCGGTATTACATGTACATGCAAAATTTTAGAGCAATGGATTAAGTGAAAGTAATTGAAAATTGGCTTGCATTGCCTTGTATACATTTTAGTGGCGGTTAGGAGTCGAGAGTACAAAAAAATATCTGTTGAAACCAAAAAAAAGTTTATGACCCCGGGTACCCCCAAAATCGTTCCAAAACCACCTTTAAAGTCTCTTTCCCGGCGTAGACATCAGTCCAACCCTGTATTTTGGTGAATTGACCCTTGCCATAACTTAAGGTGGTAATTCAAGGGGGGAATGACCTCTTCACCCCTACCCCTCGACTCAACCCACACAGGGTATAAAACTTTTTTTTGTAAAAAATATTTACAATGTTTAAAAAGGGGGTTTGTCGAAGGGAAGATGTAGGTGGCCAGGGTTATAACCAGAGGTGGTTTCAACACCTCTTGGGGCTGGATTTTTTTTTGTAAAAAATATTCAACATTTTCAGAAAGGGGATTTGATGGAGGGAAGATAAAGGTTATCCAGGGGTATTTACAACCCCTCTAGGAGGAGGATTTCCACTCCTGAGGGTTGTTACAACCGTGGTCACCTTTCATCTTCCCTCCATCGAACCCTTTCTCTCCCCTGTTGAATATTTTTACAAAAAAACCCACTACTGGTGCTGTTGTAACGACCCCTTGTTATAACCCTGGTCACCTTCATCTTCCTTCCAACAAACCCCCTAGAATTACCACCTTAAGTAATGGGGAGGGCCAATTCACCAAAATAGAGGGTTGGATTGATGTCTGCACCTGGAAAGAGTATTTAAGGGTCGCTCTGGGCGATTTCGGGGGTAGCCGGTGTCAAAATCTTTTTTGGACCCCACAATCGGTTTCAGCACCCTCGAATAAGAGGGGGGGGGGAGCTAGATTGGCCCAGCAGCAGATATTTATAATTTTTGAGCAAAATTCTACCTTGACCTCCACTATTTGATGCAAAATGACTGACTGACAAGCATTTGATAATGAATAAAAACTTGTAAAAATAAGTTGAAAAGTTCAAATTCAAGAGACTGTAGGAACCATAACTAAGGGTATAGTAACAAATAAATATAATAATAATAATAATAATAATAATAATAATATTTGTTTATTTACAACAACAACAAGAAGTATCAAAAGTACACTAGAAATAGTAGAAAAGTAATAGTAATAATAGTTTCGACAACGTAATACATTAATGTATAAATAGGTACATCGTAAAATTATACTATATGAAAACCATACATGTGCAGTATGCATACATTATATAATGCAATTAAATATTGTTACAAACTAACATTTGGATACAATTTGCAAAAAACAGCTTATTGTTAATCATTAAAATTATGATTAACAATAAGCTGTTTTCTGCAAATTGGGTGATGTTATTTAACTGAAAATATGTGTAAGTTGTACATAAATAAGTACCACAGGATTGTTGAAGTCTATTTTTTGATAAAATTTGATTATAAGGGAGATATCTCCTAATTTGGTGCTTTAACCCCCTACCCACTAGCCTTACGTGTTGTTCCCTCTTAATTATGAATGGTTATATAAACCCACACGGCTAAGCACATACAGGGTGTAATTAGTTTCATGTCATTAAAAAAAATCTGGTGGTAGGGAATACAAGACAAACAAAAAACCTTATATAACATGGGGTCTGTTTGTTTGTTCCGCTGTTTGCAAAATCCTATAAAGAATATGTTTCATTACTATAAGCAAACAAATAATAAATAATTCACTTTTAAACATGCATAGAGTATATAGGCTCCAATACTAGTTAGCTAATAGATAGGTGAAGATCTGTTGTTTTTTATCAGTCAATGTCAAATATAAATATTTTATACTTATTCATGGATATTGTCTTAGTATTGCATGGAACATCGTAATGAGTGGTTTTAGACTTTTCTGATGAGTCCACAATAAGGACGAAAAACGTTTCAAAGGCTAAGCATTTCCAAGAAACTGAATGAGATTTTATGAAAATGTAATTCTTAGAATGAAAAAATTTTTAAAGACAAGGTACGTAAATAAATTAATTTCAGGCCTTTGTTCTCATTTTTAACTGAATTTACATATCGTAGGGGATCATGTAGATACTAGTTTAGCCTGCCTAGCCGTAGGAGACTATGTTGGATGTTAGTGTTAAAATGAGAATAGCAAATAATAATTTTTACTTGTTAGCATAACCAGAAGTCAGGTTATCGAAAGAATGAAAAGATTTCATTAATATTTATATATATAGTTTTTCCTTTAGTTCTCATAGAAAGCTTTTCTTTCCGCTGCTTGCAAAATCCTATAAAGAATATGTTTCATGAGGTCTAAAGCTCATAGTTTTGGAGAAAAAAAAAACAAACAAAAATTTCGAAAATTTTTAATAAAATTTTTTGAGAACTGCTGGAATATTGAGGTAGGTTTAAGTCTAGATCTGATCTGAAGAAAACTTTACTCTAACTCTCCCTTGTGCAATAATTTAGTTACTGTCAGTGCTTCGTTATGCACAGACGTCCAACCCGCCGTTCGTTGTTTTTGTTATTTTTTAATTTCGCGTCATTGTGTATTTATAGTTGAGATTTATTTTATTGACTTACCGTTCAAGTTGTCAAATTCTTGATTACGTACAGACACAACTTACTTGTTCGTTCTTTTTGTATTCCTTTTTGGATTTTGTACCAAGTTCTTATTTTATTTTTCTTTATTGACAACGTTAGTTGATAGTTTAGTGTTTAGTGTTGAACGAAGTGCGTATGTACTTAATTCGACGTACCGAACTGTGGTATTGATACAGATGCAGAGATTTTGAATCATTTAGGGAGGTAGTAAGCTTTTAATCCAGGACACTCATTTATGTTACAAATGTTAATAAACCACATTTTAATTTTCTAAATTATAGCAATCCAATATTTTGTTCCAAATTAAAAAACACTCATGTAAAGAAATGCTCTGTTTAAACCTCTATGGCCATTATTTGCTTGCAATTGTGCACGAAGAGAGAACGAATTATTTACCTCTTTATACCCTCAGTTCAGTTGAGGCGGTCCATCAAAGGCGGTCGATGATCCTTTGATATCGCGTGTGCCGGCGAGCACTTTTTTATTACAATTTAAAAGTTGTATAATTGGGAAGTACAAGTCCATCGACCAAGAAAATCAGTGGTTCTCAATAGTTGTCTACCATAATATTAAATATGTTAACCCAGATCAGTTTTTTTCAAAGTGCCCCTAGAGGGAAAAGTCATAAAGGTTTTTTGTTTGTCTAGTCGATCCCCATTACCAGTTTTTTTAATGACATGAAACTGATTACACCCTGTATAACCATACAATGATAATTATATTTAGAATTTCTATTTTATAATTAATTATTCGTATTGTTAATGTGGTTATGGATTATTTCTCTTGGTAAAGATAATATAAAAGCTTTCAATTTATTTTTAAAATCAGAAATGGTCCTCTCTCTCAGAACTTCAGGAACAGTGTTGCACAATTTTGGGCCTAAGAATGCAAAAGATCTCTGTCCTATAGATTTTGCCATAAATCGAGATATATGTTGTTGTTTATTTCGATTACTATAGTCTTGACGATTTAGCAACAATAGATTTTTCTGTATGTGGTACTTTACATTGCTATTAAAATAGTATAGCTGTCTTATGTCAATAACCTTAGCGTCACTGTAAACCAGATTACTCGGGTAGGACATTTTTTGGTGTAATATTAGTTTTAAAAACCTTTTTTGTAAAACTTCTAGAGGCTTTATATGGTTTTTGGACGTTCCACCCCAGGCTAAAATACTATAAGTCAAATGTGTTTCAACTAAACCATAATAATACAGATTTCATTTGTTTCAGTCCAAGAACATGACACAATTATCGAAATTTATAAATAAATTGTATTTTTTTAACGACAAACTGTACGTGTGAATCCCATCTTAAATGTTGGTCAATGACTATTCCTAGATATTTGACTTTCATTTCAGGTAGTAAAATGTGGTGTCTTCCTTGGATTTCAATATTCAGAGATTTAAAAGGTGGTAAATTTAATTTATTGCAACTGAACGGTAGGTAGGTTGTTTTATCTAGATTTAATGTTAATAATTTTTTATGAAACCAGCTTTTAATATATGACAGATCATTTTCTACTGTGTTTTGAAAATCGTCACATGTTTTAGCTTTATAAATAATTGCGGTGTCATCTGCGAATCCTATAATATTTCCTGCGCTAGGTAAAGTGAATAAATCATTTAAATAAATAAGGTATAGTACAGGTCCCAAAACTGTACCTTGTGGTACACCATATTTTATTTTTAAATTTTCGCTACAGACGTCTCCTACTCTTACGCATTGGTGTCTATTAGATACATAATTTTTAAATAATTCTAAACATTCACCTCTTACTTCAATATCCTCTAAAGCCTGTAAGAGTAGAGGGTGGCTGACTGTATCAAAAGCTTTGGACAGATCAATAAAACTACATAAACATGGTGTATCTTCGTCTAGAGAAGCATTTATATTTGATAAATATACCATGATTCTTTTCTATCTGATATTTTAAACATGAATACAGTTGCTGTAGGCAGTTTGAAAATTAACAGTAAATTTAATGTTGTTTTAATTACTGATCAGTTCACTTTGTATAATATAGCTAATTAGGTAACAGAATAATTATATCCATGGAAGTATTAATTTCAAAATAAAACTGTGAGTTATTAATTACTGAATTAGTATATTCGTATTCATTCGAATGAACGTGTTGTTTTATGTTACATACAATGCAATTAAATATATATCAAAATGTGTGCTTGACGTAATAACTGTTTTCATTACTTCTACATCTACGTAGTAGAGTGGAAGTATATAATTCGGGGAATAAAGACAAAAAACGTCAAATTTAGGAAAAACTCCCGGAAAGCTATATTTTCGTATGAACCTTCCTTTTGTTGTTCTAAATAATATCCCAAAAGTCCCCATCGATATGTGTGCCGCTGAAAATATTACTCGGAGTCAAAGGTCACATAAAACAGTATTTCGCGAAAATCTCGTTACCGGACGCTTTTATCGAAAATGTAGTGGTTATCAAATATCTAGCTTAGGAAATTGTCTTAAAAAAATATGGTACTTTTGTTTTGGAAAACTAACGATTTTTGAGAAGTTCCATTAAAAAAATTGTAACGTACGGTATTGTAACCATATCCATGTGTCGAATATTTGTAATTAAACGTTGAATGCATCTTAAAATATTGGAAAATTTATTTACGTGAAAGTTTCAAAGTCCTTAACAATACAAACTAATAGTCTGAGAGCCCCCAACACTTTTTAGTGACCAATAGTACCAAGGATGATTTTCACCCATGTGTAAGGTTTTGTATGGTACTCGAAAGAAACGACCTTCAGCTGTCATCCTTCTGGAGGAGGTGAGGGTACTTGTAACAATAAATGATGAAAAATCACCTTCAGCTGAAAAAATGTCGGTGGAAAATGCTTCAGCCTATGAATAGGTGTAAAAATCATAGTGAAAAATTCTTTAGTACCAAACTTGAAATCGAATTTAATGATTGCAAATATTATAAGTGCATTTAGGATATTACCCTTTATTCAAGTAAGGCTGTAGATATACGCTCAGTTTTGAAAATATGACACAAAACAGTTATATAATACTACCAAAGCTTAATTTTGAATAAAGGTTAATCACCTTAGCTGAATGTTATCCCCCGACACATGCTCAGCTGAAGTTTGTTTCCATTAAATACACTTACAATACTATCTTTAAAATCAAGTCCAGTTTGGTACTAAAGAATTTTTTACTATGATTTTAACACCTGTTCATACGCGCAGCTGAAACATTTTCCACCGGCATTTTTTCGGCTGAAGATGATTTTTCATCATTTAGTTTTACAAATAATAAACTATACGAAAAATTCCAGCTTTTATACTATTTATTATTATAGCAATCGTAAAATAAATTTCAAAATTTCTTTTTCTTAAAATAGGTTTAAAATGTCATGAAACGTCGAGATTTTAAATTTTAGGGGAAAAAAAAAATTTTCTGTCTGTCGGTCTGTCTGTAACTTTTTTTTGTCCGCACGCTTTCTCCAGGACGGTTTAAGACATTGACCTGAATTTTTATATACGTATATATCATAACAAAATCTGGAACATTTTTGTTTTTTGAAGATCTCCGGTGAAGTGTTGGGGGCAAATAGGGGTAAAAATATGGGGAAACATATAAAGCAAGCTGGTAAAAGTACAGAAACTTGAAATTTGATGTATGTACTACAAGCCAAGGTCTCAGACTTTTTTATAATATTTTTCAACCCCCCACCACCCCTAGTCCACTATTAAAGGGGATGATAAAATAAAATTGAGATATTCATTTGGAATTTTGTACACGTATGTATTATAGCGACATCTGGAACTAGATTATATTTTGATATGATTCATTGAAGGAGTGGAGGTAAGTAAATAGGGAAAAATAAGTAAAGCAAGCTGGTAAGTGTACAGACATTTGAAATTGCGTGTATGTACCAGAAGCCAAGGTCTCAGGTTTTATTATAATATTTTTCAACCTCCCCCAACACCACCAATCCATTATTAAAGGGTTTGATATAACAGAATTGAGATATACACTTGAAATTTGATAAACATATGTATTATAACGACATCTGGAACTAGATTATATTTTGAGATGTTGAAAGGTTGGGGGTTAAATAGGGGTAAATAGGGGAAAATAAGTACGAAATCAAGCTGGTAAGAGTACAGAAACTTGAAATTCGGTGTATGTACTAGAAGCCAAGACACCAGATTTTTTAATGATATTTTTCAACCCCCCATCTCCCCACCCCTACTCTATTATTAAAGGGGTTGATAAATAAAATTGAGATATTCACTTGAAATTTCGTACACGTATGTATTATAACGACATCTGAAATTAAATTATATTTTGACATGATTCCGTAGAAGGAAGGTAAGTAGAGGTAAATTGGGAAAGATAAGTTAGTAAGCTGTAAGTGTGCAGAAACTTGGGTTTTGCTATATACCTATACTAGAGACCAAGGCCTCAGTTTTCTCTAATATTCCTCATCTGGAAACAATGTGTTTCCCTAAATAAGGCCATCATTTCACTTCTAGTATTAGTCAGGGCCGTGTCAGGCCTCTGATAGTCTAGCCTAACTCAGCTGGGTATTCTTCGGGATGATTCACATTTTTACAGTCTTAAATTATCATAACTCATCTTTTTCAAATGAAACGTCTTATATATGTTTACTTAATATGTTAAGAGTAAACAATTGCCTACACGCTGATATACAGTGACCATTTATTTTTCGACCTGAATTTTTCAAGAACTGTCGAGAAGTTTATTTTATGAGATATCAGCGTATAGGTAATTGATTGCCGAACCATTTTGAGTAAAAATATACAGGGAAATGAACTATAACAGTTTAAAAGTGTAAAAATTTGAATCATGGTGGAGAACACTCTGTAAAAATAGGTTGAATTGAGTATTCCATTTAAAAAGTTCAGTATTAGCTTGCCATCGCTGTTCGAAACACCCTGCATATTTAAAAATAAGTCGGTACTGCGTCCACGCATATGTATTAGAAAATTATATATTATTTTCTGTTTTTTTTTTTAATATAAAGTATCCATACTAGCTTGTTTATTATGTTAACCGAAGGTTTTGGTTGTTGTTGCTTTATTATTTTTCAAGTAGGATGCGGCATCTTAGATTTTCCACACCAGCAACCAAATCTCTAGAAACGGCTCTGTCAAGACACATAGTTATGAAGGGTTATGGCGGAAAGAGCATTTCTCTCTTCTGACAAGAGTTATTTTGGCGACTTGGTAGTGAATTAAAAGATATTTAAGATAGGTGTAGTTAAAAAAAATTATATAACCAGAAAATGTAAGAGATATGCAATATATGGATACAAGCTATTAATAAAACATTTTGAAATAACTTATAGAGATACCGACTATGGGAAATCATAGGATTTTCATATCATTCATATCAGACTTGAATATTTATAGAATGTGTTCATTGCACACAATGAAAAACCTAAATGTAAATAAAATGAAACTACCAGAGTGAACCAAATGGCTTTTCTGAGTATAAATAAAATTTCATCTGCCGATAAGTGCAGGAGTTTTGTGTGTGCATTTAATTTCTCATTCGGTTCGCGTCTGCGGGTACGCTATCTCCAGTAGACATTCGACCTAACCATTATTCCACTTAATCGAATCGACGCCTAGCGTCCATATAGGCTATAGACTTCACTATTGGAGGAATATGGATATCCAGCGTCAATTCACAAGCATACTTAAAGCCTGTATATTTGTAAATAGTTTTTTCTTGCATTTAGGTAGGATATATCGGAGGATTAAAAATATGTCTTGATGTAAAAATTCTATTTACAATTTCTTAAGAAAAGCTTTCTGGCATATTTTATATCATATTGAAATTTCAGTGATATATTTGCACGTCACTAGTCTTGATAAAACTATATATCTTGTTATATTATACTTTAATTAAATGCAAATAATCAAATAATATTGGGAATATTATGAAATTAGCACAAGCATAACAATACTTTAACGTGACAAGACTTGAAACTGATCTCCAATCTATCTCCTGGTTTCAGATAATAAATTTTAATGCCATAGCTGACAATGTTAATTTTTTTAACGGTAATTTATTAACATTATTCAAAATTCTTGTTCCTGTTAAAAAATTCTAGATTTACAAAGTCTCCATTCCATTGATTAAACAATGGTATAAAGCTAATTGTAAAAGAGAGAAAAAACACTGAAAAAAAAACCGCTGCCTAAAGAATCACTACTTCCACAACCAGATTTCTCATCCAAGTCTTTTCAAAGAAAAATGTCTTGACTATATTTGTATTCTAGTATGTGGAAAAAATTGGTCACAGAATATTGACAATACTTTACGTGGATGCCCTAAAAAAATTTGAGGCGTTGGTTTCTACTATATGCTCCAAAAATGAAGTTTCTGGACTCCAATTTTCCACAATTTACACATTGCACCCCCACCTCTTCAACGGAATCATCTCAGTCAGATGCCATTATAGTACAGGCAATGAAGGCAACAATTTGTAAAAACCTCACAAAAATTAATAAAAGGAGGTAATAACCTGTAGAATGGAATGATGCATTCTTTGCACTTCCAAGTTCCGGGAAAATTCAAAAAAATTTGAATTTTTTTTATGATTTTCGGTTTTTTTGCTCTAGCGACTAAAATAATGAAAGTATAGAAAAAAGTATTCAACAAAATTTGTAGGTCGTCCCTTTCTCTACAAAAAGGTTTTTACAAATGTTTGTCTTACTTAAGCCGTTTCGGAGATAAATCCAGTTTTCCATTTATAGTTTTGAGCCGCTCAGAAATGCGCGAAAAAGGGAATTCTTTGGGAGTTTCGTACGACCGGACACATCTATCGATAATTTTTACTATTCAGAGCCGCTAAAAAAATGAAAACAACATGAAATGTAGAGAAGAGTCTCAGCTTTATTGTGGAGCTAGTCACAAAATTCATAAAAAAAATTATCATATAGAAAAAAGTGTTATAAAATTACTTAGTAAACTTTATACAGTTGTTTTATTCATATCTTTGAGTTTTATGCATCCTGTCTATTTCTCCCGTAACAGTGGGTGCCTTTTCACTGCATCGATTCGATTCCACGTATTTTAGCCTATATTTTGTGATAATTTCATTGAAGAATGTTAAGAAACAAATAAGTTGTATATGTTTTACTGTATTGTCTAAATGTTATTTGTGGCATTATCTTAATTTTTTTCCTTCTTCAATTCTTTGGGAATTTCACTGCCACATGTATGTTTTCTTTCTAAGCGGTGCTAGGGGAATCTACAAAATATATCACAATTAACCAGTATTACTGGTAAAAAAACCTCTACGCCCGTGACGTTTACGTCAAAGGATCAGTTAAAGGTTGGTTTTGATAACTAAACAACACAAATAAGTATAAAAGCTTGAAATTAAATATTTCGCCGACGTTTCGGAAATCTAATCTGTTTCCTTTCTCAAGGCTTTTTTTGAAAAATCTTTTTTGCTGTGTATGACAAATACACAGCTCTAAGTATGTTTGTTATATTCAATATCCATAGATACTTACTATTTACATAGAACTGTTGATATAGTTAACAGTTTTTTAGTTTCTATACAATGTTAAGTTTGTGAAGTTCTTCTTTTAACATTGGCAGCCAAGTTGTACAGACATCTACGGAACAATTCGACACGCAATTATCCTCATTCAATAATATTATCGCGGATTCTTTTATTTTTCTTTTTTGCTATCTGCCTCTTTTGTTAAAATTTTTGCCGAGTCCCAGTTTATTCTATGTCCGTTCTCCCACGCGTGTTCGCAGATCTTGGACCTCTGAATTTCATTTTTTCTGATATAATTTTGATGTTCGCCCAATCTTACACTAAAAGGTCTGGATGACTCACCCACGTATTGTTTGTTGCACTCACACGGAATACTATAAATGCAGTTTTTTGAATTTTGCTCGTGGTTTGTTGGTTTCGTCTTTGTCAGAATAGATCTTAAAGTGTTGCTTGTTTGAAATACCGTCCTAATATCAAATCTATCACCGATGCGGCGCAACTTTTCGGATAATCCGCATACATAAGGAATTAACGCTGTGTAACGTTTTTCAGGTTTTTGTCGTACCTGATTGTTAGTTTCAATATTTACTGTATGATTGTGGATTTTTGAAGGCGTATGAATAATGGTGACAAATTCAAAAAGTGCTGCATGCAATTAAAAAAACTCTTAAGTCACTCGAATGAGTATGTTTTATTGTACCTATAATCCGAAAATTAAGACTGTGTTATTATCATTAATTAAGATATAGCGAATTCAACTCCAAAATTTGGAGGTGATTAATCGATGAGAAATATACCCTCTACTTTGATCTCAAGACATATTTTTCCAACAAAAGTAATTGCAATAAAATGTTAATTGAATTAATATATGATTATATAGGAATATACAAGCAAAATGATTTATCTTTCTAACGACTCCCGGCAAAAATATGAACAAATCTGTGGATCCACATTAAAGCTGAGACTTTTCTCTACATTCAATGTTCTTTTCATTTTTAGGGGCTCTGAATAGTAAGAATTATCGATCGATGAGCCCGACCGTACGAAACTCCCGAGAAATTCTAATTTTTTGCGCATTTCGAAGCGGCTTAAAACTATAAGTGGAAACCCCGATTTATCTTCTAAACGGCTTAAGTAAGACAAAAATATGTAAATACCTTTTTTGTAGAGAAAGAGACGAGCTAAAACTTTTGTTGGGAACTTTTTTCTCTCTTTTCATTATTTTGGCCGCTAGAGCAAAACGTTTTTCTAAATTTTTTTGAATTTTCCTGGAACCTGGAAATGCAAGGAATGCATCATATCATTCTCCAGGTTATTACCTACTTAAATCCCGGAGATGATCCTCTTATTAATTTTTGTTACCCTAAATGGCTAATGTGCCTGTACTATTACAATACCTCCTCTTTAATAATGGAGTTGAGGTGGTGGGGTGATTGAAAAATATTATAAAAAAATTTGAGTCCTTGGTCTCGGGTATATACACCAAATCTCAAGCTTCTGTACTCTTACCAGCTTGCTTTACTCACTTTTTCCCACTCCTTTAACGGAATTATCTCAAAATATAATCTAATTCCAGATGTCGTTATAATACATGTACCAAATTAAAGAATACCAAAAAACCAAAAAAAAAGAATGTTAATTCAATTTTATCAGCCACTTTAATAATGGGGCGAGGGTGGTGGAGGGATTGAAATGTGTTATAAAAAAATCTGAGGTCTTCGCTTCTAGTATATATAACAAATGCTTGCTTTACCTGTATTCCCCTATTTACCCTTAATTAACCCCCAATTTGTCAACGTAATCGTCTCAAAATATAATCTAGTTACATATGTCGTCATAATACATACATGTACCAACTTTCAAGTAATAATCTCGATTTTATTTTATTAACCCCTTTAATAATGGAGTGGGGGTGGTAGGTCGGTTGAAAAATATTATTGAAAAATCTGAAGCCTTG
Organism: Stenurella melanura; assembly: GCA_963583905.1. NCBI lineage: Eukaryota > Metazoa > Arthropoda > Insecta > Coleoptera > Cerambycidae > Stenurella > Stenurella melanura. Next base: position 82,861,090 of record OY757310.1, read on the forward strand.
ACTTCTAGCACGTACACCGATTTTCAAGTTCCTGTGCTCTTACCAGCTTGCTTTACTTATTTTCCCCTATTTACCCTTGTTTAACCCCCAACCCTTCAACGAAATCAATTTCAAGTGAATATCTCAATTTTAGTTTATTAAACCCTTTAATAATGGAAAGGGGGATTGGTAGAAAATATTATAAAAAATCTGAGGTCTTGGCTTCTAGTATATACACCAAATTAAAGTTATTGAACTCTTACCAGTTTGCTTAATTTATTTTCCCCCTATTTTGCTCTATATAACACCCAACTCTACACCGAAATTAGCGCAAAATATAAGATCCGCCATTCCAGATCTCTTCATGATACGTATGTTTATCAAATTTCAAGTCTATATCTTATGCCGTTGCGGAGAAAACGTTATACACCGACAGACATAATTTTTTTTTGCTCAAATTTATAATGTTGACGTTTTATGACATTCTAAGCCTATTTCAACAAAAAAAGTCATGATTTTTATACTTCCACATCATCTACTAAAGTTTCTTTCACCAGATACATTCAAAACTAAATTAAACGTTAACATATTGTATTACTTGTTTAAATATTTGAAATTGTCAACCTCAAAGCTCTGACACTGACCACAACTACGATAGTAGAACACTTTGGGTGAGTGGGTGTACCATGGCCTACACAAATGAAATAATAGGCATCATAATATGCAAAATGACCCGCAATGATAGAACAATCTTTTTTAAATGGAAAATGAACAAAAAAGATAAAAGTATGATATATCGTTGAAATAAGAATAACAAAGGGGACCGTAACTCAGTGGTTTAGCGAGTCTACTTACATACTGGCATACCTAGCGAAGCAAGTTCAATCCCTGCTCACCGCGAAGTAATTTTAATTATAAAATTATCCCCAAGATGTGGTTCGGCGGACTCCACTATAAACTGCAGGGCTTCATTTCTCTTTACCTAACACAAAGTCATTCAGAATTTTCAAGGAGTTACGTCGGTGACTTGGGAAGTAGTTAAGAAAACATTCATCTACATTCGAAAAGTATAATTAAAATGCGTACCATGGTGAAAAATAAGAATGTTTATGTGTCCGAGGGGCACTAAACTTGACCCGATCTGCACCAGGACCTCTTCAACTCATGTACGATACTAATGTCAACCTTGTACAAAAATATATACATACATACATACATATACGTAGACACTTTTTAATAAACACATTTTCGTGATATTGGGACATCAAAACGTAAAAATCTTGTCTTATTTCAATGTTCGTTGGACCAATTATTGTAGTAACTACTCAATTTGCATTGATAGATAGGTTAAAAATGAAAATTTACAAAACATAATATACACTGAGACAGCTACAAAACAATCAGGCATTTTCAATAATGCAGCAACAAGAAAAAAGAAAAGTATATTGAACACAAAATGGCTCTTGAAAATAAAAATAAAATATGAAGAATCGTTCATAGCACAAATAATTATCTTTCGTTATACCTTGAAATAAATTCCAATGAGGTAGAATGGCTTCTTGCAAGTGTGTGCAATAATGGTCAACGATCAGATCCTAACAGAGTTAATTTTTATACAATCAATAAAATGAGAAATATTTTAAACGTAACGCTGTACATGAAGCGCCGTAATAAACAATTTTTTTATAGGATTTCGCAAACAGCAGAAAAAATCGGTAAAGTTATTTACACAGAACTTCCCTCGTTATTTGTGCATGGCGGTCACTCTAAAAAATTATTAATTACGAAATGACATTGAGAACACAGGTCGGAATATAGCTATTGCTATTATTACAAAATAACCTGATAACTTTTGGTCAAAAAAATATACAGAGTGCTCATCCAACAGCAAAAGTTCAATACTAATAACAGGTGCCAGATATGGAAGGCTTGCGCAAATACCTTTACAAATGTCCACCATGACTGAATTATTTCTTGGGATGCCATTATTCAATAAAAGTATATAATAGGTGCATATGCCAAATATTATTGCCATCTGTCACATTTTCAATTCCACATTCACGTAATGGAGTGGAAGTATAGTGGTGGCTAAAAAATATAAAAAATTTTCAAAACTTTTTTTTTAATAGGTTTAGAATGTCACGAAACGCGAAAATTTTAAATTTGAGCAAAAAAAAATTTTTCGCTCTATTCCAGTGTTAAATTTTTTTCCAAAATGGTGAAAAGATGTGGCAAATTTTTTTTTCCGAAATAGGTTTAAATGTCATGAAACGTGGAAATTTTAAATTTGAAAAAAAATAATATTTCGTCTATTCTATAATAGTGATAAATAGATTACCTAAACATGTTTCCAAATTTCTTTAAAAATTTTTCAAAAACATTTTTAAATTTGCTTGAATAATTTTAGAATGCCATGGAAACGTGGAAATTTTAAATCTGAACAAAGAAAAAAAATTCCATTTTTTTTTTAATAGATTTAGAGCGCTGCGAAACGTGGAAATTTAAAATTTTAAGAAAAAAATTCGATCTATTTTAGTGGTAAAATTTTTTTTAAAAATGTTGGTAAAAAATTTTCAAACATTTTTTTCTTTTAAATAGGTTTAGAATGCCATGAAACGTGGAAATTTTAAATTTGAACAAAGAAGAAAAATTTTAATAGTGCTAAAAATTTTTTGAAAAATGGTGAAAAAAATTTTCAAAAATTTTTTTTTTCAGAGATAGGTTTAGCGTGTCATGAAACGTGGAAATGTTAAATTTGAGCAAAAAAAAAATTTTTTTTCATCTTGGTAAAAATTTGTTCGAAAATGTTGGTGAAAAAAATTTTCAAAAATTTTTTTTCCCGAAATAGGACTAGCGCGTCATGAAACGTGGAAATTTTAAATTTGAGCGAAAAAAATTTTTTTTCACTATTTATTCCTTTTAGACGGTCAACCCTGTATATTTTCCAGTGAAATTTCTACCATTTCTGCGCTGACAGTAGCGTCAACTACCTACCAAATTTGACTGCTCTCCGTCAAGTAGCTTTTTAGTAAATGCACCAACAGATAGACAGACAGACAGACAGACAGACCGACAGACAGACAGACAGACAGACTGACGGAATTTAAAAACCTATATTTTCGTAATCTCCGTATTCTGAAACGTCAGAATCCGTAAAAATCTCGGAGGGTGATTTTTTCTCGAATACAATACTTCCCTTCGGTATGCGAGGGAAGTAAAAAAATATCTATGAGAACTAAAATGACAACTGTTTGTAAGATTATTGATTTATGATCTCTGCATTCTCTCGATAACCTGAATTCTGGTTATGCTAGCAATTAAAATCCTAAAATCAATGTGGACAATTCTCATTCTAACACTAGATTATACACAGTCCCCTACGGCTATGCAAAATAAACCAGTATCCACATAACCCCCTACGGCTATGAAGATGCAGTTAAAATGAGAACAAAGGCCTAAAATTCATTTATTTACATACCTCGTCTTTTGGAAAATTTTTCATTCAAATGGATTACATTTTCATGAAATCTATCATTCTGATTTTTTGGAACGTTTTTTCGCTCTTATTCTGAGCTCATCAGAAAGGCACAAAGCCACTCACATGATGTTCCATGCAAAAACCAAGACAATTACCAACTTTTTTTACTTTGTTTGACATATCAAGAAAGTTGGTAATTGTCTTGGTTTTTGCATGTAACATGGTGTGAGTGGCTTTGTGCCTTTCTGATGAGCTCAGAATAAGGGCGAAAAACGTTTCAAAGGCAACCGAATGATAGATTTCATGAAATGTAATCCATTTGAATGAAAAATTTTCCAAAAGAGGAGATATGTAAATAAATTCATTTTAGGCCTTTGTTCTCATTTTAACTGAATCTTCATAGCCGTAGGGGGTTGTGGATACTGGTTTATTCTGCATAGCCGTAGAAACTAGTGTTAGAATGATAATTGTCCCAGTAAGAAGGACATATTGATGTTAGGATTTTATTTGCTAGCATAACCAGAATTCAGATTGTCGAGAGAATATAAAGGTTGTAAATTAATATTTTACAAATAGTTTTTATTTTCGTTCTCATAGATAGTTTTTTCTGCTGTTTGCAAAATTCTATAAAGAATATGTTTTATTATAAGTATATGCAAACAAAAAATAATTCAGTTATAAAGTGCCGGTTTCAAAAATAATTTCAAATATAAAGCTTGGATGGTGTGCAAATCACAATTATACAATTTACATGCCCCACTCCGATACCATATAAATTAATAAATAATTAATTATTTGTCAGAAAATGCCGTATCTCCCACAATATAGAAGAATGGGCGGGTTATTTTCATTCCAAAAGTTGATAATCTTACTGAATTAAAAGATATATGGCCTATTACAGTATTGCCAACGTTATCAAAGGCGTTAGATAAGGTTATATGGATAATCAAATTCGTGATCATTTAAAATTACATAAGATCATACCACCTACTCAAGTAGGATTTCATCCTGGGTACAGTAAAAGTATTACACTGCTTGACATTACACAAACCTCTCAGAGACCGACATGGTAAATTTACCCACCGCTACCATCACCCACCCCTGTTTACATAACTAACCTTGCCGCCCGTGATATCTTCAGTTTGAGTCTGTTGACCAAATAAATCTATAAAATAACCATGATCCAAAAATAAATATATCCATATCATTGGTTATGTCGTTTGGTGATGTACCTGAAGAGAAAATTAGCATTAAAGTGAGGAATTAAAAATCAATGTGGTTAAGAAAGAAAATATTTCTGGTATCATTTAGGGTAGAGATTGTTTGGACCCTATAATTGGAAATGGAGTCTGAGAACTCCCTTTACCTTAACCGACCGCCATCACCTGGGTGCCTAAAAGACACTTCACACCTGTATAAAGTAGGCTGGAAGTACGTCACTATATTTTACGTCATATCCATGCGTATTTAATTCAGAAATAAATTCTGACAACTATATCTTCAATTCTAATCATCTCTCAAATGAACTGTATGCTACAATTTTCCTTCAGCTGCGATCATGGTGATCTTATTATAGAGAAAATATTTTTTCAAGATGTTAATGTTCTATTTGAGCACAAATCAATAACCACGTCGACAAGACCGTTTATAAATTCACAAAAAGAAGGTGTACATAGGAGCCCTCAATTGAATGTGCGTGTTTTGATTTTATTAGATATCCTAAATTAATTGAAGGTGTCAACGTTTCGGTCATATCTCCCAAACCGTGTACTTTTCCCGTGTTTTAATTTACCTTGCTTTAGACATTTGCATGTTTACACATGATTATACTCAATTGAGGCTAAAGATGTGGACAACAATCGTTGTCCTAGGTATATTCTAGTTAAATTATTAAATTTAGTTATTTACAAAAATTTAACAAGGGCGTTTCCTTTTTTAGCAATGCTGATAAATGTATAATTCTGGACATACACTGTAGAGAACTTTTCCTTTCTCTTCAAAGAGCCATTACTGATTTACATGTAACACATTTTGCTTTGTAGGAAAATTGAGATTAATAGAGCCAAATAGGGACATGTATAATGACAACGTTAGTTCAATCAGCTTATCATGTGTGTGGACGTTTTCTGTTCGGGGAGGTGGCTGGTTGGTGATGGCCCAGAGGCCTATGAGATTTCTAGGGTCCTTCAGCTAATGCACAAATTACGTACGCATCGATCTTGCCCCTGACGACATGCTATCGTTGTCCCTCTCAAAGAAATTTGTGTAACTAGGTTATCGGCTTGGTGCAATGAAAATGATCTTCACCTAAATGTTGGCAATGCAATGTTATGATATAACCAAGGAGTCCACAATTGTATATAATTATAATGTTAACAAACCATCTACGTTCAAGGATCTATGAGTAACTTTTGATAATAAATTAACCTTCATTAACCATATTGATGCTGTAATTTCGCATGCATACAGAATGATAGGCTTCATTTTGCGTAACAGCCGTGATTTTAATTATGCAAAAACCTTAAAGATGCTTTATTTTGCTTTCTCTCGATCTAAGCTGGAGTATGCTTCACTTGTCTGGCAATCTGGGAGTAACACTCATAATGATAAATTGGAAAACATTCAACGCCGCCTCCTGAAATTTTTAAACTGGAAAACTGGAGGTACATATCCACCAATTGGAGCTTCTCAAAATCAATTACATAAATAATTTGACATTACCAGTCTTTCTGAAAAGCGTGAGTCCTTTGCTTTGCGTTTTCTAGATAAAATTATGCATAATAAAATAGATTGTAATGAAATATTAAGCCAACTGAGCTTTTATATCCCACGGATTAATTCTCGTCATTCCCATAGTTCTTATTTATCCATTCCTAGATCTAAAGTATTAAAGTTTTCTCCTCTATTTAATATTTGTACTAGTTATGAAACTCATTGCAGTGAATTGGACATATTTGCCTAGCAGCCAGAAATTTCATTTACTGTCGTGCAGTCTAACCGCCTTCATAATTTCTACATGTACTTCTTAGTTAGGTTAGTTTAAGTTAGTCTAGATTTCCACTCTACAAATGGTTTTCTAATGTTGGATGATGTATGGATAAAAAATTAGGTGCGATAGATCGATAGCCAATAGACCAAGCTATTCCTCAACAATTACTTTGATGTGGAAACAAACTCATCAGCTTAAAAAATTACGAAGTTACACAGGTTTAAATATTTCACTCTTCGAAGAATGCAGGAGGTTATAGACTCTGGGGTGGCCAAAGGTGACTTAATGTTGTATATTGTCCCCCTATCAGATGAAATAGATCGCTTGCTTTCATCATTCTAAGCCCACGAAATAAGCTCGCCCACTACTAATTTCTGTAAGTGGAAGTTTGCCACAAGAGGGCGGATAGCCAGATATGATTCAATTAATTTGATGACGTTTCAACTTCACTGTGTGGTTTAATTAAAGCTTCAATTTTAAATTCATGTTACCTATATCATTATGAATAGGAACTCATAAATATATATTAATAATACTCGTAATATATGGTGAAGTGATTTCATATATATTTCAGTATACATCATATAAGTTTGACATTTATTTGGGTTATAATCGAGCTGTACAATCAATACCTGTTGCTTTTACGCTGGCTACATAATACCCTAATATATCATATTTCTAGCTACTAATTTTATGTAACTGAGAACTTTCCTCCACGTTCAATATTTAAGTGGATAAGAGTACTGATAGTTATAGAAGTTTATAGTAATAAAATACAAATGCAAGCTTTAATATTACTGAAGTTCTACTTTTTATTTGATGCATTCCCGGTGCAGTTAAATTTCAAAAATAATTTGTGCAGAAATTCGATAAAGAGACAGCTAGATTTTATCCTGTCAATATTTAAGTAGCTCTTACCTCGGAGTGCTGTAAATGTATGGCTTGAAATCTGTCGTCACTGCTGTATGTAGTTAAACCAACTGTGAGTAAGTGGTAATCCTTTCTTCGTATCCAGGAAACCTGAAATGATAACATTTTAAAATGTGTATTTTAATAAACGTTCTACGTGTATAATACATCTCAATTATTTAATATGCATTCAATATATAAGTTGGGAATTAAATGTGGAATAAATCGTAATAAGAAAATCGATATTTTCTAAAGAACCTGCAAAAGTATCTGCACAGAACTTTTGTCTTTATTTGATCCCTTTTATTCATTAATTATTATTTTTCTTGCTCACGGAAGGGAAGTACTGTATTCATGAAAAAATCAGCCTCCGATATTTGAAGATAAAGATGAAGATAAAGAACTTTATTTTCCCTTTAGGTTCTAGTATAAGACAATATATGTCAAAATATCATACAACTATAAGCTATAACTAAGAATAAAGGAACAAACTTGCATATTGTAAAAATATCACATACTACTATATTAAAACTTACAAATATGGAAAAAAAGGGTTTTTTCCCCTAAGGAAATGGCTTTGGGAACGTAGCCCGTATAGCCACGACAATTGTGGGTATTGCGAAAGTCATTATGTCTATTCTAACCTAATCGAGAATGAGAAAGAAAAAAAAAGAGAAACAATCAAGGGATAAACAAGGACACACTCTTCACGCCCAGGGGTCTTTCAAGGCGACTTAATATAAACACACAAAATTGGAGACCACGGTTGGTAGGTGTTCACAACGTAAGGTTAAACAATAGGATACAACTCTAAACATACGCCAATTTATAGTTTAACTCTTATCAAATATAGGAAGTTCAGTACAATTTTACCTAATGACGGATTTTCATTAATTAGAGCTACCATGTTTGATATATTTGTTGGGAGCATTAACGATAAGCCTGCAAAATTCGTAAGAAACCGATTAATTTCTATAGTATGATTTCCACACCGAAAGAATATGTGATTCAAATCACATATCGATATGTTGTCACATGTGCATAGAGGGGAATCTGCAAGGTACATCTTGTAAAGATGTTGTCTAAAATTACCATGGTTAAAAGCTATTCTAGCTAAAGAAACATAGGCCGCCCTGGATAGCTTAATTGTTTTATACAAAGGTTGCTTTCTTACAATGGGATAAATCAAACCATATTTGTATTTTTTCGTTGTAAGAATGTTAGTCCAGTGAGTTTGCCATTTTTCATACATACGCTTCTTTAAAACAGCTATCAAGTCCCCATAGAATACTTTCTCCACTCCCGCGAACACGTCCATATTGGACGCTTCCTTCAATTTTCATATGATGTGAAAATTTGACCAATTGGCGGGGTGCTAGGGTGTGCTGGGGTGAAATCTGAGGGTGATGGGTCTGTTCTGACCTGAGATTCGTTTTTAGCACACCAAAAAACGTAGAATGAGATATTTATTTTGAATTTTTATACGATGTAAAAATTTGACCATTTGGGGGGTGCTAGGGTGTACTGGGGTGAAATCTAAGGGTGATGGGTTAGTTCTGACCTGAGATTCGCTTTTAGCACACCGAAAAGCGTACCGGAAGGTACTTCACCTTTCTGTATCAGGACTTTGTTTTTACTTCCCTCGCATATCGAAGGGAAGTATTTTTTGTGGGCCTGTGTTATTTAATTTTCCTAATCAGCGATAATATTTTTGAATGAGGATGACAGATGAGTGTCGAATTGTTCCGTAGATGTCTGTATAACCTGGTTGCCAATGTTAAAAGAAGAACTTCTCAAACTTAACATTGTATAAAAATGGAACTATATCAACAGTTTTATATAAATAGAAAGTATCTCTAGATATTGAATATAACAAACATATTTAGAGATGTGTATTTATCATACACAGCAAAAAAGATTTTTCAAAAAAAACCTTGAAAAAGGAAACATATTAAATTTCCGAATCGTCTGAGAAATATTTAATTTCAAGTTTTACTTCCACATCCACGTAGTGGATTGGAAGTATAGTAATCGCAAAAAAATTTTCAAAAATTTTTATTCGTGAAATAGGTTTAGAATGTCATGAAACGTCGAGATTTTAAATTTGAGCGAAAAAAAAATTTTCTGTCTGTCTGTCGGTCTGTCGGTCTGTCTGTCGGTCTGTCTGTCTGTAACTTTTTTTTTTGTCCGCACGCTTTCTTCGGAACGGTTTAAGATATTGACCTTTTGTACACGTATATATTATAACGAGATCTGGAACTGGATTGATTTTTGAGGAAATCCGGTGAAGGGTTGGGGGTTAAATAGGGGTAAATAGGGGGAAATAAGTAAAGCAAGCTTGCAAGAGTACAGAAACTTGAAATTCGGTGTATGTACTAGAAGTTAAGGCCTCAGATTTTTTTATAATATTTTTCAACCCCCCACCACCCCTACCCCAATAATGGGGTTGATAAAATAAAGTTGAGATATTCATTTGAAATTTCGTACACGTATGTATTATAACGATGTCTAGAATTAGATTATATTTTGGGATGATTCCGTTGAAGGGTTGGGGGTTAATTTGGGGTAAATAGAGGAATATAAGTAAAACAAGTTGGTAAGAGTACAGAAACTTGAAATTCGGTGTATGTACTAGAAGCCAAAGCGTCAGATTTTTTAATAATATTTTTCAACCCCCACCACCCCTACTCCAATTTGAAAAGGGTTGGTAAAATAAAATTGAGATATTCATTTGAAATTTTCTACACGTATGTATTATAACGACATCTGGAACTAGATTATATTTTGAGATAATTCCGTTGAAGGGTTGGGGGTTAAATAGGGGTAAATAGGGGAAAATAAGTAAAGCAAGCTGGTAAGACTACAGAAACTTGAAATTCGGTGTATGTACTAGAAGCCAAGGTCTCAGATTATTTATAATATTTTTCAACCCCCACCCTACTTCATTATTAAAAGGGTTGATAAAATAAAATCGAGATATTCATTTGAAATTTGGTACACGTATGAATTATAACGACATCTGGAACTAGATTATACTTTGAGATGATTCCGTTGAAGGGTTGGGGGTTATTTAGGGGTCAATAGGGGGAAATAAGTAAAGCAAGCTGGTATGAGTGCAGAAACTTGAAATTCGGTGTATGTACAAGAAGTTAAGGCCTCAGATTTTTTTATAATATTTTTCAACCCCCGCACCACCCCTACCCCATTAATGGGGTTGACAAAATAAAGTTGAGATATTTATTTGAAATTTCGTACACGTATGTATTATAACGACGTCTGGAATTAGTTTATATTTTGAGATGATTCCGTTGAAGGATTGGGGGTTAATTTGGGGTATATAGAGGAATATAAGTAAAACGTTGATAAGACTACAGAAACTTGAAATTCGGTGTATGTACTAGAAGCCACAGCGTCAGATTTTTTTGTAATATTTTTCAACCCAACCACCCCTACTCCAATATGAAAAGGGTTGATAAAATAAAATTGAGATATTCATTTGAAATTTGGTACACGTATGTATTATAACGACGTCTGAAACTAGATCATAATTTGAGATGATGCCGTTGAAGGGTTGGGGGTTAAATAGGGGCAAATAGGGGAAAATAAGTAAAGCAAGCTGGTAAGACTACAGAAATTTGGGATTCGGTGTATATACTAGAAACCAAGGCCTCAGATTTCTTTCTAATATTTTTCAAACTCTACCATCTCCGCTTCATTATTAATGGGATTGATAACATCAAATTGAGATATTCACTTGAAAGTTAGTACACGTATGTATTGTAGTGACATCTGAGTGAGATGACTCCATCGAGGTGGTAGGTTGTAAATAGTGGAAAATAAGTACGGTAAACTAGAAACTTCATTTTTAACGTATATGGTAGAAACCAACTCCTCAAACTTTTCTATGACATCTACCCCAAATATTATTAAAATTCTATGACCAATAATTTCCACATACTAGAGTGCAAATATAGTCAAGATGTTTCCTTTAAAGTGACTTGGACGAATAATCTGGATGTGGAAGTAGTGATTCCTTAGGCAGCGGTTTTTATACTTATCTGTGTTATTTATTTAAAAAAGCAACTGATTCTTTGACGTAAAAGTCACAGGCGTAGAGGTTATTTCCCAGTAACATACTGGTTAATTGTGATATTTTGTAGATTCTCCAAGCACCGGTTAAAAGAAAAAAAGTACATGTGGCAGCAAGTCCCAAAGAATTAGAAAAAGTTATGATCTCAACTTGTATACCTCAAATCAATGAATGTCATATTGTAAATTGTTGTTGCCTCTTGTAGCGTAATCATGATTTGTGCTATGTTGAGTGAAGTTTGTAAAATTCAATTTTACATATATTAATAAGCTATAGTCTGTTTTTAAACCAGAAGGAGCGTTTTAAATTTGCTGCGCTAAATCATACATCTGGGATTAGATAAGCCTTCGCCTTCGCCAGCAAGGCAATAGTCGTAAATTTTGACATATTGTAAAAATTTTAATTTCATTTCATAAACTATTTTATTTTAATTTGTATTACGCATTATATATCACTTTTTAATCCTTTTCATATAAGTCTGAAGGTAAAAGTGGCTAATTACTTGGTGCCTTTATAATGCATAAATGGTATGCATGCCGTACAAATACATAATCAAATAAAAAGTTATTGTATTATGTAAGGTAATAAAATACACACAAATACAGTGCAGTTGTGTATTGTTGGTTTCCCAAAATGACAAAAAGGTTCTAGTGTATTTTCTGGTTACTTTTAAGGTATGAATCGGATTTCTAAATTTACTCCTGCTGGTTTAAGAACAGACTATATAAATGTATTGAAGGAATAGGGTAAGTATCCTTAATGATTTCCTTTCTCTACAGCTGTCTCTTAGATTCACTCCAACATGTATCTAATGGCCCCTTCCTGTAGCCTAGAGATCCTTTGAGCCTCTGATGAGGTCCCCCATTAAAATTACACCTTATGCCATAATCGATTCAAAATTTTCATGATAATAAGTTTTGACAGTGGTAAAACTACTACACACTTGTTGTTTTAATGCATAACATATGTTGGAAAATTTCATACTGAGCAAGCTTATATGACCTTCTCATTTTAAGAGTTCATCGAATACTACACCTAAGAGCTTGAAACTCGTTTGTTTTATTGTTCTCTGCTGTAGTTTTACATTGGATGAGCGAAAGCTAACGTTAGCGGTTCTTTCTTGATTCTTAATTAAATTATTATTACAAAGACATGAAAACACATCATTAAGTTTTGGATTTGCCTCCTATACTAGACCTGAATAGTTGCTTGAGTCTGAGATTAGAGAGACATCATCGGCATACTCTACCACTGTACCACAGATAGTTCGGTTAAGATCATTAGTTAATATAATAAACAGTTGAAGGGTTGGAGGGTAAATACGGGTAAATAAGTAAAGCAAGCTAGTAGGTCTCCAGAAATTTGAGTCCTGGTGTATATGCTAGAAGTAAAGGTGTCTATTTTTTTATGACATGTGCCACCATCACCTCTAACATCCCCACTCCATTATTAAAGGAGAACAAAAGGATATTTCCTGCCTGATAATAACATTATGGTTTGGAACGGTTTGAATTCAACGTCACTAAAAAATTAAATAAAAGCGAAACGTGGCATCAAACAATTAAAATTCTTCTGTTCTATAAAAGTAAGGATTCATGGTATCATTTTTCATGTTATGAAATGATGTTAATATAAGGTAATGTGATTTTTTTCGGGAGATGGCCGATGACCCATACATAAACATTATATTTTTTGTAAATATTTTGTTAGTCCCAGCAGGCTCCAACCGCTGTAAATAAACCATAAATAAACCGACTTTAGGCACAATAGTTGGGAAAAATTAATCTACCAGGTTTTTGATTGCAAAAAATAAACAAGATATATGCCAGGCAAATGAAGAGAAAAAAGATGGAATTTCTAGATATATTAGTAGTCGTACTATTTTTGCAGTATGGCTTTGGGATATGTGCTTTGGGAGAGGTAATGGGAGACGTTTCTCAATTTCATGAGTCAAAAAATTTCATTTGCATCGCCGTTCTTTATCAACAATTAGAACGGAGAATCAGTTGGCTTAAAAACTGGAAAAACTATCGGTCGTAGGAGAAAGTGATGAATGGGATTTGTGTGCAATTAAAATCCCTACATTATGAGACTTGCCAAATTAAAGTCGATCTAGCGGTAAAAATAATTACATAACACCACAAGTATACGATTCAAATGTATTGATCCCTCATTTTAACCGCGAATATCTCAGAAACAAAGGAGAAGAAAAAATTGAAAAAATTATATGTTCATCATGAGTTTATTCTAAATCAATCACTGAAATTTGAATAGTGTACACTGGACACTTTTGAAGTTCTGATAAGGTATATTGAAAAATGTCCTACTTTTTAAAGAAATTTTGACCATACCAGTTTTAAATCCATTATATCTTGGAAAATATGCCTACTATGTAAATAATATTTCAGACACCGATAAAGCACGGCATTTTTTGTACAAGGAAATTTTTTCATAATTTTTAATTCTAAAATGTTGCAGTTATTCTCAAAAACGTGACGTCATGTTTATTCGGTTATTTATCAATCTATATAACATTTTTTTGTTAAAATAGTTAATTATATAAAGTACATAAGTATTTTCAGAAGAAATAATTGGTTTATACCAAATATTAATTTAGTTATCAAGCTTAATAGATAATATTCTTGCAAACTTGCTTGATAACTAAATTAATATTTGATATATACCAATTATTTTTTCTGAAATACTGACATTTTATATAGTTAACTATTTTGACAAAAAATTTTTAAATACATTGATAAATAACCGAATAAACATGACGTCGCGGTTTTGAGAATAACTGCAAAAATTTAAAATAAAAAATTATGAAAAAATTTTCTCGTACGAAAAATGCCGTGCTTTATTGGTGTCTAAAATATGATTTACATAGTAGGTATATTTTCCAAGACATAATGGATTTAAAACTGGTATGGTCAAAATTTCCTTAAAAAGTAGGACATTTTTCAATATAAGTTAGCAGAATTTCAAGTGTCCAATGTGTAATGAAGCATTTTTATAGTGCGGAAATTGCATCCAAAACCGCCGTCTATTTTTCGTATTTTAAATATTAATATTTTATACTGTCCATACAGAGCATAAATAAGTATTATACTTTCATTATTAAAATTATCAAGTAGAAATACACTCCGCCAGATGGAGCACTGTCTCCACCACTGACACGATTGGCTTCACCGTTAACGAATACTTGGCCCAGCCAGCCAAATGATGATCAATTAATTTGGGATCAATTAATTTGGGATCAATTAATTTGGGGCCCATTAATTTGGATACCCTTCCGTTGGATCAATTAATTTGGGCTTGAGTCTGAGATTAGAGAGACATCATCGGCATACTCTACCACTGTACCACAGATAGTTCGGTTAAGATCATTAGTTAATATAATAAACAGTTGAAGGGTTGGAGGGTAAATACGGGTAAATAAGTAAAGCAAGCTAGTAGGTCTCCAGAAATTTGAGTCCTGGTGTATATGCTAGAAGTAAAGGTGTCTATTTTTTTATGACATGTGCCACCATCACCTCTAACATCCCCACTCCATTATTAAAGGAGAACAAAATAAAGTTGTGATTTATTATGTGTAGAAGAACAAAACTTTTGGCAACAGCCATCCGATGCTCCATCTTTAGACAGACGATGTCAAATATCACAAACATTAAAATATGCTTTTCCTGAATGTACGTAAATAGTAACGCATACATTTTAATACTCACACATAATAAGGAAACTAAGTGAATTTGTCTTTGATGTAATTATTCCAAATGAGTTAAGTACGATGTATACATGGCATTAGCAATTTCAGACTAAATACGCAGAACACAATCTATTCATTCTGCAATCGTGTAATTAGTTGTTTAATCTGTGACTTGTAATCAGTGAATACGGCATTTATGTCGATGCAACAGTTTTGTATGATGTTAATTAAACACGTACTAATGTCAGACTGGTCGATTATGATTAACATAAAATAAAAAAAATATGTTATCAGAAATTCTAGCCAGAATATCAGATATTGTATACACAGTTACTGAAAATATGTGTTCAAATTGTTAATGTTTTGTTCAAATAAAATAAAGTCGATTAATATGAGTACAAATAAGTTGAAGTTACAGTAGAGCGTGACTGACGGCGAACTCCTATTGTGGCCATTTTGCTCGGCCACAGCGCATATGGTGCTAATGAATTTTTCTACACCTATTTCATTACATGATAATTATTAGCATATTTTTGGTGAAAAATCGTGCCTATAATTCGCTGTAGTGAATTATCGATTTATTATTCACTGCATCTGGCCAATCACAAATACAAACACTGATCCAATTATACTATAAATCGACTGTGATCAACTCTTGCTGCAGCTGGCAATCAACTCACTGACAGTAACAACCAAGTGTGTCGCCATTTTGTTTGTTTACGTTCTCCATTTCTTACGAGTAGGTACCGATTAATGCTATCAATTTTCACTTGTAATACCACTAGAGGTCAAATTTTCGGATTTAATTTGACCTCGTGTGGTATTCGGTAAGAAAATTCCACACCAAATTGTTTGAAAATCAAATAATTAAAATTTATATATCGATTTCCAACAACGTCAATTTTTGTCTTCATCCAGCAAGACATAGAAGGCCATTCTTTGACATAGAATTTGTGCACGCAAGAGCTGAAAAAAATGCTAAGCGTCGGAAGCTACAAATGGATCCAACCAAGAGAAAGGCAAGTTCATCCGCATTATCAGCAGACGAGTTGAGAAAGATTATTGAGCTTTGGATGAAAATACTCCGGAAGGATTGCAAAGAAAGTTGTTTCACATTGCTGCTCATGAGTTGGCCTGGAGGCGGTTCAAAAAAATGGCTGACAGTAAGTGGCTAGTACGGAATACACTCAATGAAGAAATATGCCCAGTTAGACTGTTCAAAAAATTAACGAGCAAGCGAGGACACCTCATCAAAACGAACCATTTATTGTTAACTCCAAATCCAAACTGGCAGCATCGCAATTCTAAAGGCTGGTACAGGAACAGCCCGGCTGGACAAAATACAATATCTTTCTGGTTCAAATCGGCGGCATCATTGATTGGAATCGATGTCAACAAGATCAAGATAACAAATCATTCTGCAAGGGCCACTGCTGTTTCAACTTTAGCCAAAACGGGAATTGGAGAACAGCAATTAATTAAAATAACAGGGCATAGTAGCAGCAACTCCATAAAACCATATCTGCAAATAGATTCGGGCCATCATCAGAAAATAATTGACGCAATGGGATCTGCTTCAACTTCTGCAAAGACAATTCAAGAATCTCTAAATCAATAACAAGCAACTACTTCCAATCAACCTGCAATAGTTTATAATAATTGCGTTTTTCATATAAACAATAATTACAATAGGCAAAATAATATAAATAATTAGATTTATTATTACTTGTAACCACTTATATTTAAATAAAAAAACTGAAAGCTTATTTTTTTGTTATTTTTTAACTGCTAGAAACTCCATTTGATTTTCAAATACCTAGGTTCATGAACAAATTTAGATTGGGTCGAAGATTTGTGATCATCCTAGGTATAGATTACAAGCCTGCGATAATTCTTAATTTCTACTCTTTGTAGTTGCATGAAAATGGCAACCTAGAGCGTAACATAATATATTCTTCTATTTTATATCAATTTTGAGTTATAATTTTATTAAATTTAATGTGCTTTGCAGTATCGGTAATGGTTTCTCAGCCTGCCGTATGAGATATTGATTTTTATTTGTTGTAGTTACACGGTAATGCAGATTCTTAATGAAACATATTATATTCTTTGATTTTTTATTTACTTTGGGCTACTACAAGTGGTAGAAAATACAAATTTTATTAGTTTTATAGATACATACATGAACAGATTCAGTTTGTCTTGTCACCAATGGATTCTTAGCCTATAAACTGTTGATTTCTACTGATTGTAGTAGCTCAAAAGTGCCATTTTAGGACCTAAAATATTATATTCTTTCATTTTATAGTTACTTGAGCTTACTACAAGTGGTAGAAAATCATAATTTAAAAGGTTTTTCGGAACGCTGCATGAACAGATTTACAGCGCGTCACAGTTTTGGCAGCAATTTAGACCTTTAAATTGTTGATTTCTACTTGTTATAGTTGCACGAAAATATCATCTCAAGGCACAACATAGTATATTCTTTAACTTTACATAAGTTTCAAGTAACTACAAGTGGTAGAAAATTGCTGTTTTGCGTTTTTATTAACTTTTCATACGCGCTTTATTGGTATGGAATTCATAACCAGCGCGCAGCGTCAGCAGCGTCAATCATAGGAGGCTGTGATCATCGTTTTTTCGTTTTTGACAGTTCGAAACATCAGAAAAATTCTCGTATTGTTGTAATAAAGAATATTGTGCAACCAGTAAAACCAACAAAATTTTTTGTTTTAAAAATGAATCGGTTTGAAAATCATACTATATGCAAAATATGCGTGAAATTGTCTGATGTAACGATCAAGCATCGTGCGATGACTTATTTACCCGCATTAATAGAGGATTGTGGTTCCTACTTGAAGAAAGAAAATTTGTTTCGAATTGTTCACGAATATTTGCATCTAAACTACTCAAAATTCAAAGTGCTAAATGGAAAAAAGGTGAATAAAATAGTGTCTAAATATTATGTATATTTCATTAGACATAGACATTTAATTCATTCCATTCCAAGTCCTACATTTTCGCCACTAAGAAGAAAGGAGGTGTCCAAAGAATATAGAAAACATCTTAGCTTTGTAATTGAAATGTATCAAAATTATCATGTAAACAAATAAAAACCAGACTGTCAAAAAAATATTCTGCCATTATAAACGTCAAAAAAATTCCCAGTATAATTCGCTGTTGGGTACCCACGAGGAAAAAATTTCCACTAAAATTCATCTATTGCCAAGGTGATCTGTCAAAAAAACACGTTTTGATTGGTTAAAAATTATAGGTGTGGAATTTTCAGTCTAATTTATTTGTTTAATAGGTGTAGAAAAACATAGTACTATATTCGCGATTATGACCATTATTCACTCAGAAGATTAGTGTCACTCGCCTTCGGCTCGTGGACTTAAACATTATCTTCGTGAATAATGACCATCATAGTCGCTCATATAATAAATGGAACAAACGACTTACCTGTAAGGATGTTCGTTCCATATTATATGAGCGGTCCTTTCCAAATAGAACACTCTGTAGTATCATTTGTCTGTACCAAACATGCACAGTTTTTAAAGCCTGACTCAGCGTTGCCGCTTCTCATTGCATCGCCAGCACATTCATCCAACTCAGCCCTCAGAACATGATTTGTGACTTACCATCGCTTTTCGAGGGCATTGTGGGGATGGGAGGGTTTCGTTCTATTTGGAAAGGACCGCTCATATAATATGGAACGAACATCCTTACAGGTAAGTCGTTTGTTCCATTTATTATATTTCGCGTTGTCCTTTCCAAATAGAACACTCTGTAGATGTTTAAAGAACAAAAGCGATTTTTAACTATTATTAATTGTGTATGAAACTATAATGTGTAGTAACTGAACTCTGATGATATATTATGTGAATGTCTCGATTTATTTAATCAATGTAATGATTTATAATTAATAAATGTTAAATAAATGTGTTATATTATGTTATATATGATTATCTTTAATATTCAATATTGCATTAGTAAAGTTCTCCTCCTTTTGGAGAGACAGATTATAAAATTTTTTGAATACTAATGAATTATTTGACCAGTACACTGTGTTCTTAATACTATCAATATTTTTCCCTGTCCTGCTGGTCGCTGAAGACACAGCATGTCGGACACTGTGGCTACCAAAAGCCGTAACATCTATGCCACTTTCCTTGAGGATGGATTTAATCCATCTACTTATGGTGTGCTTGGATGCTGGTCTATGAGGTGATTTAATAGTAATTATTGAGTAGTTATTGTCACATTTTTAATTGTTTTATTAGTATTATATTGTATTGTAACACTGTTCGCGCAACACATATTTTCTTTGGTAGCATTAAAGAATTTAAATTTTAAAACAGGCTGGTGTTTATCTAGAGCAGAGGTTTTGATTGTGTCTGATATAAAAAATGTATTCCTTCCTTACTGCTTATGATATTATTTTCGATATGGCCTGAGCACGGAGAGCTGTAGTGAAGGCCTATAGTACATTTTTTTTTGTGTGTGAATTTCTGTAAATTCAATGATTCTGTTGAATCTAGATGCCCTATGTATATTGTCTGCTGTTTGTATTGAGATTTAATGCTGATCTATGAGTGTGTTGTACGAAAAATTACTGTTAATTAAGATATTTAGAAAAGTAATTACTGATTTTGTAGGTGGTTGGAATATATCTATAGAATTTTTCTTACGGAATTTGCACCACTAATACTGATCTATGGACGTTGAGTGAGTTTGCGAAGAATTGCTGGTAAACATGGCATTTAGAAAGATCATTATTGTCTTTCTGTGTGATTGGAATGTATATGTTGATTTTTCTTATACAGTTTCCACCACTTGTTGATCGTGGTTGAGTATTGTTTAAATGTCCATTTCCTTATAGAAGCTAGGATAACTGGGATAACTCTCTCAGATACACCTTTCTTCTAATGAGCTCGCCTGATAACTTTCCTGCTATTAGAGAAATCTTCCATATTATGTGGCATAGCTAAAAGTTGTACCAATTCCAATGTCCATGTGAGAAACAGAATTATATCTTTTTCGCTATTGCTATCGATGGTGGTTAAAAAGTTATACCCGTGCCGATGCGAACAGCACAATGTTGTCAAGTACTCAGTAGTTAAAAGTTGTATCAATTCCAATGTCCATGTATGAACAAAATTATATCCTTTTCGCTATTGCTCTCGGTGGTTAAAAAGTTATACCCAAGCCAATGCTGCCAAGTAATCGGTGGTTAAGAGTTATACCAATACCAGTTTCTATGTGACAATCAGAATTATATAATTTTTGCTATTGCTATCGGTGGTTAAAAAGTTATACCAGAGCCGATGCTGTCAAGTAATCGGTGGTTAAGAGTTATACCAATACCAACTTCTATGTGGGAATCAGAATTATTTTGCAATCGGTGGTTTAAAGTCATACCTGTGCCTATGCGATAGTACAATTTTGATAAATAGTAATTGGAAACACCAGTGGATTCACAATTGATGCGACAGATGATTAGAGTTTTACAGGTATGTGAGTGAGTGTAGGTTTTTGTTGAACACTCTGTATATGTCAGAATATTTTCTCAGAGTATTGAAATACTAATTTAAAACCAATAGCTTGTACCAAAGGGTACGAAATGATGATTTCATGACACGAATATTTAAAAAGAACTGTTTATATTTTAGGCACTTAGGAAATAGATCGAAATTATTGTATTCATACAATTTACCTGCGAATCTAAACCTTAGATATGTTTTAAGTTTTTTATTGATTGGCAGGTATCATGTAATAAATGTCCTTTAAATGTATTGTTGCTAAGAATGATTCTTTGGTTATCGTGTTACACGTCGTGTAATTTTCTAATTTGAAATGGGGCAGGTTCATGAATTTATTTTTTGAGGTTTAGTATAATCCGGTATTCGCAGTTCGATTTTTTCCTCAGAAAATAGGAAGATTAAAATTGGTTGTCGACATCACTACAGCAATTGGATATGATTTGCTTCTAGATTTTTTATTAATATTTGTATTTTTTCTTCATTATTTTTTGACGGCATTGTGTGAGGATCATTTAGTTTCCTTATAAACGAAATGGAGTATCCTTTTATAACATTAAGGATATTCTTATCTTCGATAATGGTGGATCAATTTCAATTAAGGTACTTCAGCCTACCACTGACCTCGTCTATTGCCTTCGCCTCTGGTACTGCCTGAAGAACCTGCTGGGGCCTGCTGTCCGCCCCTCCTTCTGGTTGTCTTGCCGAGGTTGGTATGCCCTCAAGAAAGGGCGTTTCCAATTTAAACGTTTTTCCGCAAACTTGAAATTCTTTATTGTAAAATTTTTTGACTTCATTATTGATTTGGGTCTCATTAAGTCGTCTTTTTTTAAATCTTTCTCTAAAATTTCTTCCATACAATAGTTCATCGGGTTTGCTGTCCTCCACTATTTTCTTGGTGTTGTTTTTTAAACTTGGAAGGATTTTGTATTGTTTCTAAGTATTTATATTTCCTTTGTAAGTGTTTGATATCAAGGTTTCTATTTCGGAGTTGATTAATGAACGGTTGATTTGACAGTTCCCGGAAGTAGGGTACTTTTTATTTATAGTGTCCCTAAAGTTTTTCTTTCTTTCTTTTTTCTAATTGGTTATGGGCCCAGAGAAGTTTGTTTCAGTTAGATTCTGAATTTTTAATTTGAGAATAGAAATACTATAACTCTGGAGAATTTCTATCTATTACTTATGTCTTTATGAATGTTTTCACCATTTTGGTCATATGACTCTGTTGGATCTTCCCTAATAATTCTGTCCGCTTTCAAGGACATATTGGGTTTCTGCAGCACTGAGGTCTGCATTCACTAATGTTTGTGGTCCGACAGATTCTTCGTCCGGTGACTAAATAACAGGCCCTACGTCATCTTTTGAATCATCTTAAACAATGTTCCTTTAAGGAGATTGTACTGTCCTGTTAAAAGGTTTACTAATAGCATTAGTATAATCGGTGGTTAAAAATTATACCCGTGCCGATTTCTGAGAAGCAAATTTATATTCTTCTCACTAGTGCAATATTGTGATTTCAGAATCGGTGGTTAAAAATTATACCCGTGCCGATTTCTGAGAAAGCAAATTTATACTCTTCCCACTAGTGCAATATTGGTGATTTCAGAATCGGTGGTTAAAAATTATACCCGTGCCGATTTCTGAAAAAGCAAGTTTATATTCTTTCCACTAGTGCAATATTGGTGATTTCAGAATCGGTGGTTAAAAATTATACCCGTGCCGATTTCTGAGAAAGCAAGTTTATATTCTTTCCACTAGTGCAATATTGGTGATTTCAGAATCGGTGGTTAAAAATTATACCCGTGCCGATTTCTGAGAAAGCAAATTTATACTCTTCCCACTAGTGCAATATTGGTGATTTCAGAATCGGTGGTTAAAAATTATACCCGTGCCGATTTCTGAGAAAGCAAATTTATATTCTTTCCACTAGTGCAATATTGGTGATTTCAGAATCGGTGGTTAAAAATTATACCCGTGCCGATTTCTGAGAAAGCAGTTTTATATTCTTCCCACTAGTGCAATATTGGTGGTTCCAAAATCGGTGGTTAAAAGTTATACCCGTGCCGATTTCTCTGTGAAAACCATAATTATACCCTTTTCGCTAATGCAATGGGTGGTTCAAAATTTATACCCGTGCCGATGCGAATAGCACAGTCATAAACAACACTCTGTATGTCAGAATATATATTTTTAAGAAGATTAAAATACCAGTTTAAAAGTAATAGTTATAGCAAAGGGTACGATGTGATGATCTTATCATTGAAATGTTTATATTATAATTCAGGCACTTGCAACGTATAAACAAACGGTGCCGTATTGAAGGGGACAGTACATATAAAGCAATTCATTAGAATTCTATTAATTATAGGTAAATGTTTGTTTACTTACTTGAAGAAGTTTGTATTCTGCGTTTTAGTCTCTTTATCTTTTGTTGAATTTTTTCACGTTCACTAAAATTCACTTTCTGTTAATAATTTTAGGCATTTTTCACTGCACAATTTTTCTTGCTACTTGTCTGTCTGGCACAAAGAAATGTTCTGAGGGCTGAGTTGGATGAATGTGCTGGCGATGCAATGAGAAGCGGCAACGCTGAGTCAGGCTTTAAAAACTGTGCATGTTTGGTACAGACAAATGATACTACAGAGTGTTCTATTTGGAAAGGACAACGCGAAATATAATAAATATACTATTATGCAAGCAGTCAATATATTTTTATTCATATTTTTCAAATGGGAATTCAACAACGTCTGATTATTATTTTAATTCGTTTCATTATAGTCTTATCAAATGATAGAATATTAAAGTAACAGTGATATATGATCTAATCAACGTCAAACTCTGATGAACTTAAGAGTCACACTGTATACCGGATGAGTCACGAATTGCGCTCGCCCCGATATTTCCTAAAATATTTGAAATAGAAAATTGAAATTTGGAGGCCTTATTACACGACTAAAATGCCATCTTTTTAATAAAAAATCAAGTTTGGTGCACATCCGGTTTGACCCGAAATGCCCACAACTTTCGATTTTTAAATGGAACACCCTATATATTTTTATATTTTTGGAATCTAGAGGTAATTTTGAATACAATACATCCATTTTGGTCACTTTCTGATAAACATTAAAAATTTTATTAAAAAATCTATTTCTGAATCCAGAGTGCTGTGGTGCCCAAAATATATTTTAGTTTGTGTGCTACGTTACTATAAAAATAAAAAGAGCAATACGATTGCATTACTTAATTCTCTAGAGGCGTTTAAAATTTTTAAATGTGATTTTTACCCACTAACTCGTTTTTTTTAAATGGGAATTTAATCGTTCACCAACATTATTAAATACCTCATTTTCATACGAATCTAATGATACCAAAATTTTGAAAATCCGCTCAGAAATATTTGAGATTTCAGCCAAAATACAATGCAACCAAGCTTTTAGAAACATGCGGCTAATAGATAATAGATTAGTGGGCTTTGGAAACTAAAATGGCACATTTCTGTGTAAATCTGGTAACCTAATAACATTGGAAAAATCACAGTAGCCATTGAATGTAATAAAGCAATATCAATATGTGCCTATTTAAAAACAATACCAATATTACTCTAAAATTATATTATAAAATAAATTTAGTTCTTTCGCATCTGATGATCATTTTTTACGGGGATAAACTTTGTTTCAATAGAAAGTGTTCCCACATGCTATTTTAAATTAATCAAAAACCTTGCTCTAAAATTAAGATAAAACGCAAGCATAATGACAAAACCAGACTACAATCAACAGCTATTCTCCGTGCTATATCCTTCCCCAAGCGCTAGATTACGGGTTACAAATCTGGAACGTTAAGTACAATATTTGCATATTACCACAAAACGCTACCTTTGATTGTCATACATAAATAGTAATATACTTTCTATATCGTCATTGTCTTGTCGAGCTGATTGCAATAGAGATCGACCGCTAGGTGGCGCCTATTATGTGTCATAGACTATTAGACTATGACATGAAACATAGAGGCTCTGAGAGCTTGTGTCGGCCATTGCATACCTGTCTTGCACTGACGAGAGCTAATAACTCGAAACTGGCAACGGATTACTGTCTTTCGACCAGTATTCGTTGCGAGCAATAGTTGCGTTTCATGATATGTAAATATTATACTTAACGCGCCAGACTGGTAACTTGTAATGCAACGCTCAAGAAGAGGCATATAGCAAGGAGAGTGTCTGTTGGTTGCAGTCTGGTTTTATCCTTGTGCAAATAAGGAAAGTATAGAGGTTTTAGATGGAAATATTACTGTTGTAAATATTCATGTCCTCTAAAAATAATAATAATATAATAATAATTATATATCCTTTACGAACATGCACACCACTTATATTAGACAACCTCCTAATTGAGATCCAAAACTATTCCGGATGGGGTTTACATATTTGACAATATACAGGCAATGTTCATTGCCCATTAATATTGCCTGTATCGGGGCTGGAGATCGAACCCAGTACACCATACATTTGGGCATACACACACACCCACACCCAGACACATTTGTATGTATACGCATAAATACACAAACTCGTTTCTTCGAAATTTGAATTCGTCATTTTATGAAAATAATTTAAGCAAATAATAATTTTGTTGAACTGTTACCAAATTTCCAATAAAAAGTAATAAAACATCACAAAATCATTTTCTGCTCAATAATGTATTGTCACACTATGCATTTCTAGACATTCAATCTATCATCCAAAATAGTAGTGGATAATAAAAACATTTATCTAGGCTATGGAGACTTCATGTTCTTATAAATTCACTGTGTTGGAGAACATGACACGACGTACTCTATACATGTTCCACTACTTCAAAGTCAAGCATCATCGGGGTACATCATTTCTCAGTAACGGAAATTATTTATTACATTATATTGTTTAACTTATTTTACTGTTCAAGCGAGGCATGTTATACTTTAGTCAATTCCGATGAAAGTCAGCAGAAGCCGAGTAAGGTTCACCAAGGTTACATTGTTAGTAGGGCGGAAACGATTAATCGCTAAAAGAGTAACGGTCCAGGGGAAGAGCTAAAAGTTAGTTGGATCTTAAGTTTGAAAAGGGCAACATCGAGAATGGGTGCTATGTGATCAACCCAACTCCTGAAGGATGGCATCCCAGGGGTGTTTGTAATGTAAGCACAACCTTGTTCATATTTTTATTTTTGTTTTATTCATTTATTTTCTTTTAACGTCTTATTTATTTTAACGTCCTGGCGAAGTTTAGCCAATGTTATTCCACCACTTAACTAGGACGGCGCGATGAGATACGGTCACCCATCGAAGTAACAGACTCCACCAGCGTGCCTTAACTTCGCCGATCGAGATTTTGCCACTGAAACCGTACCTCACCTCATTATATTTTGTTAATAAACGTGTATGTTGTTTTCTACCACCATGCTTTATTTTACAACTTAAATAAGTTAAACCCTCTCGCAAGCCAAGCGAATCAAATTAACTTTTTAGTCCTAGGTATCGCCGGTATAGTTCTGAGCAACAGAGTATTAGGGGGGATACCTGTGGACGTCGCACATTTGGTCAACAAATAATTCGAACAACCGATGACACAGAGGGTTGATTAAACCTGCCTTAATCATATCCTGATGATGCTAACGTGGTAAGTGAAACGCGTATCGAGTGTTGGTATTTGAGTGTTGTGTTCAGAAGTTAGTGCTTGTGAAAATTGCGTTCTTTTGCGTCTAAACTTCGCTCCTATATTTTACTTAATAAAGGTGTTTATTAGTATTATTATTACTTTTCTCAATTTATCAATACAGGATAGGACTTCTGTGACCTACGATATTACACAGTAGCCAAGCCTTCTGTAGTTAGTAACCAAATATCTAAATCGTTTGTCCTCAGTAGTGGAAGGGTCCCCAAGATAACCAACTCTCTTCTACATTTGGACTGTCAACCACACAGCAGAGTTCTGGCAGATTGGTATGATATTCAGTTCTGCGAGTAGTTAAGACTTCATACTTTGGACTACATCGATTATTGGGGCGGCCATCTCGACCGAGTATCCTGAGTATGGCTCTTGTAGTTCGTACCGGAAGTCACGGTATTTAGTCTGTTTTTTTCCTCCTCTCTCTAAGCATTGCTTATATCAGCAGGTTTCGAGAATTTTAAAAAACAAACATCATATTGTTGTGATGATCGAAGAATACTACGGGTTGTTAGCCTCAATTAGCCTGAGGATCGCAAACAAGTAGTTCCAATAAATTCGGCCCCTCGCATTTCAAAAATGGAGTAGGTATCCCCGAGATTATACTGTAAGACCGGTGTTTTATCTGCCGCATGCGAGTACCGTAGATGGTGGTATAGTACCTGTAATGCCGCGTTATGGTGGTGGTTATAGAGTTGGTACGTAATCATGTATACAGGCCAAGTAAATGCATGAAAGTTTCTGATGCCTAAATGCAGATCCTGCTGTTGATATTAGGTAAGTACACCCATCGCGTGGTTTCGTTAGCCCTATGTGTTAAAACAACAAGACCGAGTTCTTCTGAGGAGCATATTACCTACTCAGTGGCACTCTGCTTACACTCCAGACATAAGAATTCTTGCCCTCCTCCCGATGACTTAGCAGGTACACATGAGGAACGGACGATCTAGGATAAATGCTCCCAAAGATATTCATCATCTTGCGGGCGTTTCTGTATAATTAGAAAAGTTCATCTATAGTTCATTTTACTAGTTACCCCAAGGAAGTAAAGCAGAATAGCAACGACAAGCGTATTAGCACAAGACACATAATTTTTTCCTAAAAGATAGGATGACCAAATCTATCAGAGTAAGCATCTGTATTTGCCACGGGGAAATTATTATTATTATTTGTGGTTGGTGCTGTTCGTCGCGACCGTGCCTATAAATGTTTATGTTTTGCTTTGTATTTTGAATTGATACTTATTTCCTGAGAAAATCTAGTTCCTAATAATAAAATATATTTAAAAAAATAGCGAATTTTACATTAATGATCCTTTGCTCTTTATTCACGAATATGCCAATAGAAACATAAACCTACAAAGACTTAATGAACATACTGTAGGCCTCAAACACTATTAACGAAACGGCTTGTTTCGACAATTTACGTAAACACTGCAAACTTCTATTGTAGGAATCTGCTGTAGTTAAAAAGCGTAAAGTAACGGCTAGCCTTCCCTTAACTGAGATCTTCTAATCTTGGCATCTATTCACTTGATTTTAATCCCAATCAAATTAACGAGAGCTGTAAAGTCTGCTACTCGCATACAAAGTAAACTGTTCTCCATCAAATGCTAATGTCTCTAGCAAATTCCCAGCACCATTCTATTTTCTATACTGATAATGAAAAAGTGGTTATCTTCCAACATTTTCTTCTTAATTTGTGTCATTTTGGATTAATTAATCCCCAATTACAAAGAAATACATAGCTTTTTACAAAAATATCTTAGACCAGCAACCGATTCAAGATTTTAATTAAAACAGGAATTACTGAACAGTAATGGAGATGCACAAACAACCAAAAGTAAACATTTGCACCACCGTTTGATGCAAATGTCTTTGAAGTTAACCTGAAAATCGACCGGTGTGACGCCGGTTAGCATGTCTTGCACAAGATAAAAATATTTGTGAGGGTTAATGTTCGGTGAATTTTCAACATCTACATAAAGCTTGAACACAGTG
This sequence comes from Stenurella melanura, assembly GCA_963583905.1. Lineage (NCBI taxonomy): Eukaryota > Metazoa > Arthropoda > Insecta > Coleoptera > Cerambycidae > Stenurella > Stenurella melanura. Next base: position 82,889,485 of record OY757310.1, read on the forward strand.
TAAAATGGGAAATTCAATGCGCAACGTAACAATTCATTAATAAAAATCCCACTTAATAAATTGTAATCTTAATAACATTTTCTAATAATCATTGCAGAAATAAAAGTATAGAAGTCTTAGACGGAACTCAAATATCGAATAAACGATGTATACAGGGTGTCCCGAATTGCATAGGCCAACCTTCACAAAGTAATACAACTTTTCAATATGAATATTTTCGAAATGTCTAAAGATTATAATGATAATTTACATAGAAATTTAGCTTTTTATGCTTTTTAAGAAAAAATGACAACTATGTACGAAAATCATTCAGGAGCGAGTGAAACTGGGGGGGGGGGGCTAGGTATAATTAAGCCCCAACTTTACTGTGTGACACTTTTTAATAAATATATCAGTAGAATTTAAAAATATGAAGTTTCCTACACAAAAAAAGTCTCTTGTGTTTTATCTCTAAAATTAGCAGTTTTTGAGTACTATTATCTGAACTTTATTAATTGGTAACCATTATTACCAACATTCCTGGTATGCAGGAATGTGCCGCGATTGTAATGTTTGTAACAAATAAAAAAACCGCTGCCTAAGGAATCACTACTTCCACATCCAGATTCTTCATCCAAGTCGTTTTAAAGGAAACATCTTGACTATATTTGCACTCTAGTATGTTGAAATTATTGGTCATAGAATTTTAATAATATTTGGGGCAGATGTCATAGAAAAGTTTGAGGAGTTGGTTTCTACCATATACGTTAAAAATGAAGTTTTTAGTTCACCCTACTTATTTTCTACTATTCACCTCCCACCCCTTCAATGGAGGTATCTCAATCAGATGTCACTACAATACATACGTGTACTAATCTCAAGTGAATATCTCAATTTGATGTTATCAATCCCATTAATAATGAAGCGGAGGTGGTGGAGTTTGAAAAATATTAGAAAGAAATCTGAGGCCTTGGTTTCTAGTATATACACCGAATCCCAAATTTCTGTACTCTTATCACCTTGATTTACTTATTTTCCCCTAGTCACTCCTATTAACCCTAACCCTTCTACGGAATCATCCCAAAATATAATCTAGTTCCAGATGTCGTTATAATACATACGTCTACCAAATTACAAGTGAATATCTCAATTTTATTTTATCAACCTCTTTAATAATGTAGTAAGGGTAGTGGAAGGGTTGAAACATATTGTTAAAAAATTTGAGGTCTTGGCTTCTAGGACATACACCGAATTTCAAGTTGCAAAACTCTTACCAGCTTGCTTTACTTATTTTTCCCTATTTACCTCTACTTACCCCCACTCCTTCAACGCAATCATGTCAAAATATAATCTAGTTTCAGATATACTTATAATATATAAATGTACCAAATTTCAAGTGAAAATTTAAATTTAATTTTATCAACTCTTAATAAGGGAGTGGGGGTGGTGGGGAGAAATAGAAAATACTAATAAAAAAACCTGAGACCTTCGCTTCTAGTACATACACCGAATTTCAAGTTTCTGTAGTCTTACCAGCTTGCTTTACTTATTTTCCCCTATTTACCCCTATTTAACCTCCAGCCCTTCAACGGAATCATCTCAAAGTATAATCTAGTTCCAGATGTCGTTATGATACATATGCGTACTAAATTTCATGTGAATATCTCAATTTTATTTTATCAACCCCTTGAATAATGGAGTAGGGGTGGTGGGGGCTGAAATAAATTATCAAAAAATCTGGGGCCTTTGCCTCTTGTACATACACCGAATTTCAAGTTTCTGTAGTCATACCTGCTTGCTTTACTTATTTCCCCCTATTTACCCCTAAATAACCCCGAACCCTTCAAAGGAATCATCTCAAAGAATAATCTAGTTCCAGATGTCGTTATAATTCATACGTGTATCAAATTTCAAATGAATATCTCAATTTTATTTTATCAACCCTTGTAATAATGAAGTAGGGGTTGGTGGGGGTTGAAAAATATTATAAATAATCTGAGACCTTGGCTTCTAGTATATACACCGAATTTGAAGTTTCTGTAGTCTTACCAGCTTGCTTTACTTATTTTCCCCTATTTACCCCTATTTAACCCCAACCCTTCAACGGAATCATCTCAAATTATAATCTAGTTCCAGATGTCGTTATAATACATACGTGTACCAAATTTCAAATGAATATCTCAATTTTATTTAATCAACCCTTTTCATATTGGAGTAGGGGTGGTGGGGGTTGAAAAATATTATAAAAAAATCTGACGCTTTGGCTTCTAGTACATACACCGAATTTCAAGTTTCTGTGGTCTTACCAGCTTGCTTTACTTATTTTCCCCTATTTACCCCTATTTAACCCCCAACTCTTCAACGGAATCATCTGAAATTATAATCTAGTTCCAGATGTCGTCATAATACATACGTGTACCAAACTTCAAATGAATATCTCAATTTTATTTAATCAACCCTTTTCATATTGGAGTAGGGGTGGTGGGGGTTGAAAAATATTATAAAAAAATCTGACTCCTTGGCTTCTAGTACGTATACCGAATTTCAAGTTTCTGTACTCTTACCAACTTGTTTTACTTATATTCCCCTAGTTACCCCAAATTAACCCCCAACCCTTCAACGGAATCATCTCAAAATATAATCTAATTTCAGACGTAGTTATAATACATACGTGTACGAAATTTCAAATGAAAATCTCAACTTTATTTTATCAACCCCATTAATGGGGTAGGGGTTGTGGGGGGTTGAAAGATGTTATAAAAAAATCTTAGGCCTTAACTTCTAGTACATACACCAAATTTCAAGTGTCTGTTCTCTTACAAGCTTGCTTTACTTATTTTTCCCTATTTTCCCCTATTTAACCCCCAACCCTTCACCGGATTTCCTCAAAAAACAATCCAGTTCCAGATCTTGTCATAATATATACGTGTACAAAATTTCAAGTCAATATCTCAAACCGTTCCGGAGAAAACGTGCGGACAAAAAAAAAAAGTTACAGACAGACAGACCGACAGACAGACCGACAGACCTACAGACCGACAGACCGACAGACAGACAGAAATTTTTTTTTTTTCTCTCAAATTTAAACTCTCGACGTTTCATGACATTCTAAACCTATTTCACGAATAAAAATTTTTGAAAATTTTTTTGCGATTACTATACTTCCAATCCACTACGTGGATGTGGAAGTAATAATCTAGCGTGCAATGCCAGATTGACAATAATGACATTGTTGTTTTTTTGACTTTCTGTAGTTCATTGTTCTGTAGTTTTATTATTTACTTTTGGAAAAAATGTTCTATTGAAAAGTAAAGAATGGTCATGTTTAGTAATGTGCAGTACGCGGATACTCATTTTATTTATGGATGTTGTAATGGAAACGCGAATATCCCAGCAGATTTCCTAATAGAAGGAAACTATCTGACTAGACCTAGAATCTAGTAACGTTGGACTTAAAAGAGGTCCAAGAAATGAACAACTGCGAAATGGGCGATATAAAAACATAATTTTGGTCAAATTTAACAATAATAATAAATTAATTATCAGCAGAGCGGTCTCACAGCTGCGTGCGTAAGCTGTGCATGTTTCCAAAAACAAAGTTTTTCTGATTCTGAAAGAAGACCACAGAAGAGCTTCTATAATGCAGCCAATCCAAAGCATTCAACCAGGTGATCCCGAAAGGCGTATCAATTTTTGTAATTAATTTATAAATGCTATGGAACAACATACCGATTTCGGAAGTAAAATTATTTGGACTGATGAAGCTACCTTTAACCATAATAGATTGGTTAATTTTGGTAATTTAAAAATCTGGGCTCATCAGAATCCTCATATAATTCGCCATAGGGCATTTCAAGAGGAGTTTAGCGTTAACGTATGGCGTGGTATCATAAACGGGACTTTTTGTGACCCTCACATCCTTCCTCCCCGTTTAAATGGACCATTTTTTAATAATTTCTTAAATAACCATTTTTTTCAATATCTCGACGATATTTCCCTTAATTTAAGAAATGAATGCTGGTTCCAGATGGACGGAGCTCCTGCACATTTGACTGTTGAGAACCGTTTGTGGGTAAACAATAGTTATCCTGAACGGTGGATCGGTCGATTAGGTGCAACAACCTGGCCACCCCGTTCACCGGATTTAACTCCAGTTGATTTTTTCGTCTTGGGCTATTTAAAGGACAAACTCTACGCAATCTCTGTAAATACGAGAGAATAGTTAATAGAAAGAATTCTCGAAGAATGTAAAAATTTGCGGGCTAATCCTGATTAAAATTAAATTTAAATTAAAATTTTGTTTTACTGCCATTGTTTTTTCTGTTCTGCTAAAATTATTCATAAAAAACTATTCCCGAATAAAGTTCAGACAAGATTTACTCAAAAACTGATAATTTTAGAGAAAAAACACAACAGACTTTTTTGTGCAGAAAACTTTAAATTTAATTTAAAATTGTCACACAATAAAGTTGGGCCTAAATTATACCTAGGCCCCCCCCAGTTTCACCCGCTCCTGAATGATTTTCGTACATAGTTGTCATTTTTTCTTAAAAAGCATAAAAAGATAAAATCCTGTGTAAATTATCATTTGTTTATCTTTAGACGTTTCGAAAATGTTCATAAGAAAATATTTTCAGGGGTATTAATTGAACACCCTGTATCTCGGAAACTAATCACTTCCCGACCCGTGCTTATAGGAACTTTTTTTCTTATTTTAAAAAGTTGTATTACTTAGTAAAGTTTGGCCTATGCAATTCGGGACACCCTGTATGTACCTGTAAATGTGTATGTGTGCGTAATACGTATACACTGCTTTCCGAAACACCATAACTTCTTTTAGACCAAACATTTTAGTATCTTTGATACGCATATAAAATAGCTTGGTAAATTACTATCCATTGAAATTGGGTCATATTTGTATACAGGGCGATCATATGGACTCTGTTAAATTATAATTTTAGATCAAAATGTTAAAGTTTTTGATTAAGCATTCAGAAATATGAAGATGTACGAGGTATTGAAATTACATATAGGAATTGAAGGCCACGTCCGATTACAACTTCTATTAATTACTTCCACATCTACGCAGTGGAGTGGAAGCATAATAATCGTAAAAAGATTTCAATTTTTTCTTTATTGTGTTGCGTACATCTGGCAACTTTAAGTAATTTTATTAAATTCTATTAAACAAAATGAAATTTTGAGAAATACGTACAGGTATTTGCCATACTGTAGTAATTAAAACACCAGACATTGAATTATTGTAGGTAATCTGTTTAAATTTAGGAATGTACACATTTATAATATTTTTATGTTTCAAGCATTTAACTCTTTTTGTATTTCAATTTTTGCTAACAGCTCTCATAGAACACAGAGGCTTCGATCGCATAGTAAATATATCTATTTCACAGCACAAATTTCTTAATTATTGGTTAAACCAAATATACTGCAGGAAGTATTATGGGTTGCATATAACAACGCGGACCCATTCTTAGTAATTTTTAGTTTATAGTATGGTAATATGTTAATTGAGACTTGAGAGGGGATATCTCTTTTATTAGCCAGCTGATAGCAGAATGGCCATTTCTGTAGCCAATTCTGCAGCAGCATTTACTTTGAATTTTAAGTTTTTTGATAATCATTCAGTCGCGAGTTGTGACACTTCTGCTGTTATCAAACTTTTTCTTAGTGATCTATCTAATAAAAGGTAATTACATTTATTTATTTGATTCCTCTCATTAGTGTTTAACGGCCTTTAGCCATATTTTTCATTTCTGCTAACTAAACAACCATAATTCTGAAACATGTGCTGATAATATATTTTTTTCTTCCCAAACGTAGAGTTTTGCTGCCAAATAGATGATTATATAACTGATTAAATAGATGATTATATAACTGATTATTTTAACAACTGATTACATAGATAATTAACAAATAACTGATTAGATAGTTAATACAAATTATTTAAATCATTTACCGAAATAATTTGCATAATTAGTACAAGTAGTCTACATAATTTACACATGGAAAATCATTTTCGTTTGATGGTTAAATGTCTGCTAGATTTCATAAGACGGATAGTCCAGTCAAACACAGTTTAGTAAAGTTCAGCAGTCGATTGAAATTCCGTTTAGTCAAATCCAGTTTAGTCCAGTCAATCCCAACCAACAGCAAAACCCTAGCGTTATACAGGTTAGCAAGACGTCAAACCACGTCGAGGAGCAGTCTGTGTTCGGAGAGGCTGTTAGGAAAGGCTACCAGAACTCACCAGGAGCCCTCATCCACTATCTATCCATCATCAGGAGGATTGGTGAGATTCTGAGAATTTCATTGATTTTTTTTTGTTGTATAATATTTACTGTATAACTTTCATTGCACAATATATTTCTTTTCTTTTAATGATAAATTAATTAAGCTATAAATATTTTCTGTTGGAAATTGTGATAATATTACTTAATATTTCTATTTCATAATTGATAACATTATTTTATAATTTTTAAATTGATTAAAATCGCTGATTTGTTTTTACATTGATGATTTTTCTGAAGTAATTAATAAATAAGTATCTTTTATCGTAAAATTTAATTTTTCAATTTTTTTGTTTGTCTGTCCGCCATAAGATCAAATCTTTCCACGGCGGTTGGTTTCACCATCACAGGGGTAGCAGTAACTCTTAAATTTTCCGTGGATGGCGCTCATAATTTTTACATCATTTTAAGCTACCTCTGAGTGTTGGAACAAACTAGCTAGGCAAAATATCACAAAAATATTGGTTCACCCTCTGGCTGATTTAAAAAAATATATATTAATTGAACCCACGAAATCCCAGCCACGCACCAGATCAGCTAGCCGTTCGCCGTCACTATTTGTGTGTTGGTTGAATTGCCTTTGGTTATCACCTTAACCGGTGATATCATTGTTAATTTTTCTAGGGCCAAGTAGTGATGTAACAGTTGAAATAGGTCTAGAATGTTTGCAAACATCGAGTTTTCAAATTTGAACGAAAAAAATGTTCGTCTGTCAGTCTGTTTATCTGTAACTTTTTTTGTATACACGTTTTCTCTGGAACGGTTTGAAATAATGACTTGACACACTTGATACACTTGATGCACTTTTGTCTTCCTATTGGCCTTACAGGCAAAGTGTTTTGGCCGCGAACATATAACTACCTACTATAAGTAAAAAATAAACCGAATTTACGAATATACAAAATTACACATGTATACGCAAATACAGGAAAAGCAAAGTACACTAATTATGCATTATAATTTTAATAAAAATAGTAATATTATTAAAATAGCCCTAGTAAAATTTGTAAGATAAAAGGAAGACAAAAAAGGATAGACACAGACACAAGCAAATACAAACTCACTTGCGCTACTCATTTATATGAAAGTAAGGTTAGTAAGAAATTTAAACGAGGAGGACTCAGTTATCGCCCAGTGCCCTTTCAGGGCATTTAATGAGACAAACACAGGTGGACCACGGTTGAGGGGACTTCATAAACAATGGGAATATAACGAGATTTGATACACTTTTGTATTATTATGAATTATAACGAGATGAGGAACTAGATTATATTTTAAAAGCTTACTCCGGAGAAGGGTTGGGGGATGAATAGGGGTAAATAGAGAAAATTAAATAATGTAAGGTAGTAAACGTTCAGAAATATGGGATTTGGAGTATATACTAGAAACAAATGCCTCAATTTTTTATAACATTTGCCAAAAACCCACACATTACCCTCACTTTATTATTAAAGGATAAAATATAATTGATATATTTACTTTAAATTTGGTACACGTATGTACTAAAGCGACAAATGTAATTAGATAACACCCAGAATTGTTACTTCTGTTTTGGTCATTAACAATAGGTTTCCTCTTTTGAATTCCTGCTTTGACAAATATATTCTAAAAAAGCGCCGCCTAAAGAATCACTATTTCTACATCCATATTTTCCAACCAACTCTCTTTAAAGTAAAACAATTTGACTATATTTGTTCTCTAGTATGTGGAAATAATTGCTCATAGAATTTTAATAATGCTTGAGGTAGATTTTATAAAAAAAATTGAGGCGTTGGTTTTTAGCATATACGCCAATAATGAAGTTTCTTGATTCGTATTAGCTTACTCTACTTATTTTCTCTAGTTTACATACTCCACTCCTTTAACGGAATCATCTCAATCAGATGTCAATATAATTAATACATACGTGTAGTGTACCAAATATTAAGTGAATATCTCAATTTAATTTTATCGACCCCTTTAATAATTAAGTGGAAGTGGTGCGGGGTTTGAAAACTATGATATAGAAATCAAAGGCCTTGGTATCTAATATATACACCAAATCTCAAATTCTTGTACTCTTACCAGCTTGCCTTACTTATGTTCCCCTATTTACCCCATTTAACCTCCAACCCTTCAACGGAATCATCTCAAAATATAATCTAATTACAGATGATGTTATAATACATACAAGTATCAAATATCAGATAAAAAATCTTAGTTTTATTTTATCAACCCTTTTAATAATAAAGTGGAGGGCGTTGAAAAATATTATAAAAAATTTAAGACAATGGCTTCTAGTGTATACACCATATTCCAAGTTTCTGTACTATTACCAACTTGCTTTACTTATTTCCCCTTATTTACCCCCTGTTAACCCCAAATCATTCAACGGAATAATCTCAAAATATAAACTAGTTCCAGATGCCCTTATAGTATATACGTGTAGCAAAGGGAATATTTGAATTTTATTTTATGAACCCCTTTAATAATGGGGTGGGAGTGGTTGGGGAGTTGAAAATATTATAAAAAGCCTGCCCAATCGATGCAACGCGCAAAATAAAATAGAATGGAAAATTATGATTGAGGGGAAGGAAGGTGATTTGACATGTTTGAATAGTTTGGACGTTGTCAAATCAAGTTACGTAATACTTGTACCAAAAATGGAGAATTTGATAAGGAATGGTGAACTGTTATGTTAATATTTCTTGTTATAATCGTAGATAAAGTATAGTATTCAACTTGCGACAATGGTAATAACACACTTGATGATTTACAGCATTCGCTGCAAACTTCATCTGCCTACATTACCTACATTACTGCTCATTAAATAATGTACTATTATTCTTCTAATAAATATTATGACGATAGGTATCTGTTACTTCTCTCTATTTTTTTGAGTGCTCGTAATTTTAACCCTTGTTTAATAGATGTTTTATTAATATTTTGTTATTTACCTCATACATGATCTAGTTTGTTTCCATATATACTGTTTCCATTTCTATGTGCCTAGTATTTACAGATCCCAAATCATGTATTTGTGATCGACAGGATCAATAGAATTATTATTAATGGTAGTATCACATTCTATTTTTCACTAAGCTTTTCTACTGACTCAATGATATCAATAATAAATCCATTAGCCTTAATCATAGCAACTTGGACATCTGTTTGCTTCCATTTAAATACAAAATAAAGTAAAAGAATAAATATGCCGTTATCATTACCAGTGACTTCAACTTTATTGTCACATAAAACTGATATTATAAGCTGCTTATTGTGTTTTATGCGTTACCTCATTCCGTGCTATTTTCAAGTCATGGTTTGAATATAGTGTTCTGATACATCAATTACGTGATAGGTTTTTTTAAGGAATAAATACTTTATGCATAAAAACAATTATGGAAAACTCTGTGTGTATAGTGATCTCAACTGGGACAGCATAAAAACAAAAACTCGGAGTAAAGTCGGCATCTCTTTTATGGCACATACGCGGCGGCGGCGGTAGAAATGTAAAAATGTTTTAAATACTAAATAATTATTTTTTAATTGTTAAAGAAAGGAATTTCTATAATACCTTTATTTAATAGAAGTGGTTAATGAAAAAATATGTTTATCACATTTGATAAGTCACATAAATAATATATTAAGGTTACATCTATTGTCTAGTGACCTACCTCTCATTCTATCTTCTAGCGGCAAAGTGATGTAATCTTAGGCGGGAGATGCATATATGGTATATAATCCTTCCGGGGGCGTAAAGTAGCGACTGTGCTGTTTATTAAATGTTAGGCCATGATACTATGAACTTTGCAGTATCGTGATGTTAGATCGACGTTAAATAAACAAATTTCAAAACAGCTTTGTCTATGAACTTTAAATAAATAATATTTTATACACCACTATCCGAGTTTTCAGAAGTTGAATCGTTATTTACATTAATAATAATTGAATTAATAGGTGGTAATATAGAATATCCATTTGCCTTTTTTCTCACATGAGATACACACTTCCAATGGGATAGAAAACGCAATAATATGGAGGCAGACGTAAAATTTTTTCAACGGCATATTCCTTTTTAAAATTTTGCTTACCAATCAGTTCTAATAATGTCTTTTTTGTGTTCTTTATGGTATTTCCAAGCCTTTACCTTTCATAAATTCAATGACATCGCCTTTTCACGTGTTGGTGTTCGGAATTTTTGTGTGTTGCCGAGAATGTTATGACACACTGTCCATAACAATTACAGAATTTGGTGGAATATTTGGTAACAGCTGTTCCTTTGCCCACTTCTCAAATAATTCGGCTGTCAAATCTTCGTGGTAGTCGACAGAGGATTGCTTGATATTTTTAGCAGACAACAACAGCGCATTTGGAATAAAACCGTTTTTACTTCCAGCATGTAGAATTATAATTTTTCCCCCTAAAACATGGAGCACTTAAATTGCACTTTTTGGTGTTATCTACCCAACCGTATTGAACTACATCATGGGTGTCGAACCATGTTTCGTCAAGATAAATTATGTCTCTATTTGCATCTCGGTATTCTTTTATTTTACGCAGGTACTCGTGTTGAGGATCATCGATGCGTGCTGATTCCATAACTACCATTCGTTTGTCCAAGTTTTTGTACCTAAAAGCGCAATCGAGCAAAACGTTTCGCAACGTATCTAATGATTTATAGTTATAGTCTGGACAGTCGCGTAACTTACCCTAATCATTTCTAATGTGGGCACCTTCTGTTCATTGTAATAGCCATACACAAATCGACAAATGACATCTTTGGACGCGTTATCAAGTTTTTAAATTTTTGGCCAACTCTTTTCCGTTTAATAGAATGATCAACTACATCTCCGGCTCTAATAACCCTATATATTGTAGTACGGCTAAATTTGGTTAATTCACAAATCCTCTTCATAATTTGATTATATGAAGAATCAATATTTTCGCCTTTTAAACACGAGTAAATATTCAAAATAACCCTTTGAGTTGGAACGTGTAAGTCTTTATTTTCAAATTCCGCTTGTATAGGCTTTGTATCAAAATCGTCCGTTTCGTTGTCACTACTATCGAAAGGCCTCCAAAATGCTATTTATAACAATTAATTGCAAAAAATCACTCAAACACAGTAATAAAACTAATAATTTGTTCAAATATTCACTAGAATGTATATTTTTTGACCTCACAAAAGCTTTTGACTGTATAAATCACAAACTGTTATTAAAAAAACTTGAAGTATATGGTATTCGTGGTATGGCATTAAGATGGATAAACTCATACTTAAAGGGGAGATCACAGACTGTAAAAATTATACAAGATGAGAAGACATATTTTTCTGAAAATGTAAATGTATCGACAGGAGTACCTCAAGGGAGTGTGCTGGGTCCATTATTATTTATAATTTTTATTAACGATATAGTTGATAATGTATATGGAAATAGTTTTTTAACCCTTTTTGCTGATGATACTTCAGCTATTATTACTGCTGAAGATATTGATAGACTTAGTAAAACTGCTACGAAATGTGTAGATGAAATAACATTATGGTGTTTTAAAAATGGATTGATTCTAAACCCACAAAAAACCGATCTCATGATATTTACACCAGTAGGAAATAAAAATAAATTGAGTGTACTGGTTAGAGGGAAAGATAAATCTCTATGTCAAAATGACTGTGTAAAATTTTTAGGTATACAATTGGATAGTCATTTATCATGGCAAAAACATATTGAAAGTGTGTTAAAAAACCTAGCTAGCAAGAAATTTGCAATATTACAAATTAGGAACTCGGTCGATAGTATCACACTCAAGACTCTTTATTATGGTTGTGTAAATTCAATACTCTCATATGGTTTACTCTGCTGGGGTAACTGTACAGGAGTTCAAAAAGTCTTTCTCATGCAGAAGAGAATAATGCGAAGCATGTTTAAATTAGGTTACACAACATCATGCAAACCGTATTTTAGGCAGCATGGAATACTCACCGTCTACTGTATGTACATCTTGCAAGCAGTATGCTATGTAAGGAAAAACATTGATGAACTACCGAAATGTAATGACATAAATAATTATAACACTCGAAGCAGCAGTAAGATTTATGAACCAGCCTGTAGATTAGCTCAAATAGATAAAGGTCATTTTATTACATCAATCAAGATGTATAATCTTTTACCTAATAAAATCAAAGATGCTACCAGCTTCAATTGCTTTAATAGCGCGGTTCGGAAATTCCTGATAAAGGAATGCTTCTACACCTATCATGAATATAACATCTTCTGTACTACTACTTGACGCCTGACTTATGCAAGTCAGTGATATTAAGTATGTGTTCTTTATGTAATTAGTTAATTAATTGTTGTCAAAGATTGTTGATAGCTTGTTTTGTTTTGCTTTGTTTTGTCTGTTTTTAATTCCAATTGACCATGTATATAATGTTTTGATTGTATTTTTGTTTTTTTTTATGACTATGTGAAAGTAATATTCTATATATATACACCATGATTTTACTGTTACTTATCACTACTACTTATTAGTATATACATTTTTTACTTGTTATATTCATTTCTGACGTGTCCTATGTTTTTTTCAGCAGGTCTAAAGGAAATAAAGTGTTATTATTATTATTATTATACTGCACTGCCTCGTACAGATCATGCGATACAAATAGTTCATACATATCTTTTATTTTATATATTATGGCATGCAAAAACTCTGAACAAGGTTGGTGTTGACAAATCAAATTCGCTAAGCATCTAATCCCACCTATAATTCTATGTGACAGGCAGATCAAGTCCAGGTGGACTGTAGACGAGGAGTGGTGATTATAAATCTGAAAAATTCTGTGCTACCTCATTCAATGTGAAGCGATATATTGACAATACCCCGTAAGATCCTCTAGTTCCATACTGTTTCAATTGAGTTCATAAATACTATACTTAGAAACATTAGCTCAATTACTATGCATTCATTTCAAAGTAGATAAATGTGGTTTAAAATTTCATCTCAATATGACTGCTTTCATATGAATGAAATATTTGCCCGAAGGTTCCAAAAATAAAGAATAATGCCTCAATGCAAAGTTGCAGTTCCTATCTACCCGATTATGTCTTCAAATTGTAGCAGATAATTAATTAGGTTACAATGGAATTTTAATAAAGCGTACAAGAAATAATTATGTGACAATTCAACTGAATATTAGTGCAATAATAGTAGTTGCGTTGTGTTGCGCGGTTTATGGAAATATAGCAAAAAGTTTGTTTCAATACGCAAATTAGCAAGGCGCATAAATAAGGCGAAATGCAAAGAAGACTAATTGCCAGCTTCTTTATAAAATATTAGCAGCTAAAGACGAGAATTATCATTCGTAAGACCCAACCATTTGAAATTTAAATTATGTTATTCAAAGCGAATTTATTTTTTAAGCAAGGGAGCGAAATATATTCGTGGATATAGACCATGCAAATAAGTTTTTTATATATGAAAGGCTGCCTTGAAACTGTTTACAGATAAATAAGGTAAAAGAGGGTCGATGACAACCGCCACAACATTTTCTGTAAATTTCTGGAGAATGTATACAAATAGGAGCACGTGAGGTACCTATATAAGCTTGCAAACAGCTTGGAATGAATCGTATTTCGCAAGAGTGTCTTGGGTTATTCAGATAACAAATATCTCAGATTCCTCGCCCGCAAAAAACGATTCAATGGAAAAATAATGAAAAATGTTTCGGCAATTTTATGATGTAAAATTGTCTTGCGATATATTCGTAACTATTAAAGTCAGATATTTATTCATGCGATACGTATGTATACTACACTGAGAGAAAAATCTATTAGCCGTTATGAAAAATGTAATAACCTTTGCATAAAACTTTAATTAAATAGGGGACAGCAAAATCATTTGCTACAGTTATTAAAGTCATCAGAAGAGCGCCAGAGGAAACGACCCAGCTGGCAGGGTCCAACAGCCAAGACCAGGGGAGGTCTGCTAACTTCGCCTACACCGTGTGCATTTGCAGGTGGGGTAGTCGTAAAAAGCAGGCCCACCCCTTACGAGGCCGGTCCAGATCTACAGCGATGATATGGGCAAAGCGCTCAAAGCTCGACCCCTAATCATCCGAGACCGTCATCAAAGTCAAGAATATTGGCGCGACATACACAGAGGAGCTGGTGACGAAAACGCGACAGCAACTGGAGTTGCTGACTAGTGAGCGGAGGGGATTGGCTAAAGCGTTGGTCATCAGTCGCGTCGCCGTCATTTTAGAATTGTTCCAGTATAAGCATAGACGTTCAAGTTTGTGTGTTCTTACACAGCAACTCCAGTTATCGTCGCGTTGCCATCGCGTTTCCTTCAAAAGTTGCTCTGTGTATGTGCGCGACTTAATTAATATAACACAGGGCCACAAAATAAAATTGAGGTGGACCATCTTTCAGACTAGTTGACCTCTATGTATCTTTGGTCGCCGATTACGATCCCGGTGTCCATATTACCCTATCACGTCTACTTCAAGGTAAAATAAAGGTCACACACCTTAATTCAAATAATATAATTCTTCTGATCCCGGATTCTGAAAGAGCGGAAAATTTTGCGTCTAAAAATGCCTGGACCTGTTGGTCAAATAGACCTTTGAAGGTTATTTGGAGGTCATCTAGGGGTCAAATCCTTCTTCTGATCTCTCGGCTGGTATCTTGGCTAGGAATGGGTCTCAAACCACTTGACCTCTATGTTCTTGGGGTCATTGATTACGATCTCGGTGTCCATATGACCCTGTCATGTCTAAATCAAGGTCAAATGAAGGTCATACTCCGTTATTCGGACGATAGAGTTTTTACGACCCCCCTGATTCCGTTTGTGCGTGTCTATTCGTTTATGTGGGTGCTGTGTGTGGACTCGTGTGTATCTGGACGTTTATCTAGGTGCTGTCTATGTCTGTACGTAGAACTGTGTGTCTGTATATCTATGTGTATATGTTTGAGCTGTCTGTGTATCTATTTGCGTCTGTGGGTACTGTCTAAGTCCTTGTGTGGATCCGTGTATGTCAATGTGTGCCTATGTGTGTGTGCATCTATGCTGATTCCTGTCATTTCTCAAGGGTTTTTGGCGCTATGGAAAACACTGCGGGTGTTGAAGCAATTCTGATTCAAAATTTGAGTTCAGGCGTTGTGTAGCGACATGCATTTTTTTAAATGGAATAACGTCGTGGATTCGTATACACAATGCGAATTTAAAATTCATGTACGACGTGTTCTTTTGTTCGTAAAAGATCTACGCATGGATTTTCTATTGTGTAAATTTGACGTCTCTTTTTAAGGACCATTGTGTCTGACATCATGTTCACATCCCAAACACCTTGATAAATTCTCTCAAAGTCTTTCAAGTCTTGGTGAAATCTCCCACCCAGCTCCCCACTGAATTCCCTGAGATTTTCACAGAAGTAATCAATGTGGGAATGGAGGAAATGGATCTTAAAATTCATGAAACATCCCATCTTTCGGTAGTTTTCCAACAGACTGTCGGCATTATTCTTGTAATCAGGGTCTTTGCTAGTTCCCAAGATTTTTTTTAAATTTCTTTGAAACTGCTCCAAGCTGCTCTCTCATTAGTTGTCGTTCTCATTTCGAATTCATCATCTTTCATCAGTTCCCTTATTTGAGGGTCATCGAAAACACCTTCATTGATTTTCGCTTCAGAAGTATTGGGACACCTCTCAAATACATACACGCAAGCATCGCTTTCCGATACCCCTATTGCTTTGATAAACTGTTTAAATAAGCCGAGTTTGATATTCAGGTGAAAGGATGACTTTATGACCAGGAATGAGACTCTCTTGAACATTGTTCCTAGATCCTGGAGTTAATTCTTGCCTGAGAAAAAATTATATCATTCGTATTTGACCTTCATTTGACCTTGAAGTAGGTGTGATAAGGTAATATGGACAACGGGATCGTAATCAGCGACCCGAAAAATATAAAGGTCAACAGGTTTAAGACCCAGTCCTAGCTAAGATACCAGCCGAGAGATCGAAAGAAGGAAATAACCTCAAAACGACCTTCAGAGGTCGTTGGACCAACAGGTCAAGGCGCATTCGGACGTAAAATTTTCCGTTCTTTCAGAATACGGGGTCAAAAGAATTATATATTTCGAATTAAGGTATTTGACCTTCATTTGACCTTGAAGTAGACTTGATAGGGTCATATACACCGAAATCATAATCAACGATCCCAAAAACATAGAGGTCAGCCAGTCTGAGAGATGGTTCATCTCAATTTCATTTTGTGGCCGTGTGTAATTAAACCAATTACAGTACAAATTTTTTGGCAATTAGGTGAGTGGAGCTTAGACTCCTATGTTGATGCATTCGAAGGTAAGAATATTTTTAACTTTAGGTAATAATAAAGTAAGTAACGTATACAGTGCGTTCAGAAAGGCATGCATTCATTTTTTACCAAACGTATGGAAATATTTCTGAAATAGGTCAATTTTTCATTCCAAATTTCAGTATTTTCAAATGAAATTTCAAAATACAGGGCGATTCGCATTTGAGTAATGGCGTTATTGGCGTTATTTTTTGATAATGGAACACCTATATTTTTCACTTTTAGAATCTACGTAAAGAACTAATTCCATGAATATACAATACAGCTCTAAAAGTTGGTTAGAAATGCAATAATTCATGTGCGTCCCTCATAAGCTAAACAAATAATGTAATGCAAAATCATGAGATGACGAATTGGCCAACCTTCATATATTTAAGAGTTGTGTGAACATTTTTGGAATTATCTCTTTATGTAGATTCTAAAAATCAAATAATATACATAAAAAAATGACGATGACCATTACTCTAATGCAAATCGCCTGTATATTGAAATTTGATTCGAGAATATTGCAATTCAAAATCTACCTATTTCAGACATTTTAAAAAAAGTCATGAATTTGGCTAAAAATTAATTTGTCTTTATGGACGGACTGTATCTACTTGATGATTATCTAAAATTAAAAATATTCTTACCTTCAAATGCATCGTTAACATAAGAGTCTAAGCCCAACTCAACTAATAAAAATGTATAGGTCATAGAAATAATAATGCTAATAATTATTAACAGAGATGACATCTGTACTGCGCATACCATAAGGTCCACCAACAAGAACAAACTGCCAAAAATGTTATGCGCTTATACGCAGTACGTGACGACAATTCCACGGGTATTAGGCACAAGTAGGTTATCCAATTACACTAGCTAGTGAACTAATAACATTTATTAAGAAGTATTTTGTTAGCCTCATTTAATAGTGATAGCTTAAAATTTAATAATGTTTATTAGAGGTGTAATTAAAGTTATCAGGTAACATAATACTAGTAGCAATTTGGTCTTATTGAAAAATATCGATTTATTTCAAAACGATATATTAGTTACCATAGCTAGAGAACTGATAACCATAATAATATTGTTTTAGAAAAATTACTTTAATAGCATTTTAAAATGATGTAAGCATTAAAGTCGTAATAATGCTTACAACGTTTTTAAGAATTTTTTAGCAAGATGCTTTAATAGGTCGAATTTTCTCGGAGTATTGTATATTCGCTGTTAAAAATCTTTAAATACAGAGAGCGCTTCAAAAGGGTCAGTATACAATTATAGTAGAGATTCTACATAATCTACGTGCAAGAATGATTCAAGACGCAGGATTGCTGATATTATACAGTGCGGTCCATAAATCTGGATTAAATTCATTCTAAGTGTAATTTTGAACTTTTAGGAAAAGTCCCGAAGAAGGTCGAATTTTAACTTAAAATTTCCAATTTTTAGCACGAAAATAGCACCTACCGCGGTTCTCGCCTCTGGGTTCTGTCTATCTCCCAAACATTTTAAATCAGAAACAAGGTCGTGCTGTACCTCGTTTGAAAGGGATTTCGATTCTGTACTCACCAGTATAAAGTTTTTTGAATTTAGTGCATTAATTACTGAGAAAATTAATCTTGAAAACGTAAAATTTTGCCAATGTCATGTCAGCTCAGTTCAGGTATATTTTGCTAAATTATTGGTTTTTAAGAAAAGTTGAAACGGGGGTCTATTGTTGCTTTAAAGTTCTTTGTTCTAAGTTGTACCCACCATAACCCGTTACATAAGTTGAACAAAGGGCGAATTTATCTATGGGATTCCAGGGATGGCTTTTACAGATATTATATATTGCAAACACGTACTGAAACATTCCCAAAGTATGAGAACAGAAAGTCATGCAACATTCTAAATTCATTTTATTTCATTTTACAATGTTAATACGTAACTTAGTTTTGTCGAAAAATGCACTATATTAAAGAAAAACGAAATGCGTAATAGACTATTTTCAAGAAACATATTCTTTATAGGATTTTGCAAACAGCGGAAAGAAAACTATCTATGAGAACTAAAAGAAAAACTACATGTAAAAATGTTAATGAAATCTTTGCATTCTTTCGATAATCTGACTTCTGGTTATGCTAACAAGTAAAAAAGATTATTTTAAATTGCAGTAGATATATCTACCGGCTGTTTACCTGAAGCTCAATCCTAGGTGGGGAGGGAAGTAATTTAACATTTAACAAGATTACTTAGTGTCTATTTTACTATAGATTTATTCGGACGTAAGTACTAAAAACATGGAATTAAAATGTCGCATCGTACTGAACCGACGCAAGCTGCCAGTAAATGTTTGGATTCGCGATATTGCCGATTTACATTTTGATGTTAGACAACTGCATTGCACTAGATGTAACAAAGCAATTTCGTGGTCATACAAAACAAATTTTAATTTACAAATTTCTTCGGAAAACCATGAACTAGGTGGCTTTTACGTACAGTGACTCGCAACGTAATTTTAACTTAACTTAGTTACTGGAATTTATGATAAGATGTAACATACCGTGGTCGAAACTAGAGAATCCACTTTTCAGACAATTTTTGTATATATGAGTGGCAAATATAGCAATATTTAGGAGCCTCCAGAGTCTACACTTAGAAAAAAAAATGTATTTACGGAGTAGGAAAATATTGGACAGAGTTTCTTCTGAGCTCAATGGGAAGTACATCTGGCTTAGCGTGGACGAAACAATCAATACTTGCGGGTTCTAGATGCGAATGTTTTAGTCGGTGCATTGTACGAAAATTGCGCAATGAGCGGATACTTGATCGCCTCTATAGTTTTAGAAGCTACAAAATTTTCGCATTATAGCAGATGTAGTAGATTCAAGTTTTCAAGACTTTTGGAGTGACAAATATGCAGAAAGTTCTTATTATTTCTTACCGATGGAGTGAATTATATGAAAGCTTCTGGAAGAATTTTGAACGAAACATATCGGAACATGCAATATGTTGGCACATGGGCTTCATAGGATTGCTGAAACTATTTGGAGGTGCTACTGTTACTGTCATTTTGAAGATGTGAAATCCGTAATACAGCAGTTAAATCCAAATGACGCAGTTGCTATTTCACAGGCTCAAGAGGCATTTATGGATCCAACTGTTCAAGAAAATTTGGAGACCATACATTTACTACAGTGGGTGCAATAAACGTTGTGTTCGATGTTCGTCAATATATTTTCAATTACAGGGAGATATTACTGCGA
Source organism: Stenurella melanura (assembly GCA_963583905.1). NCBI lineage: Eukaryota > Metazoa > Arthropoda > Insecta > Coleoptera > Cerambycidae > Stenurella > Stenurella melanura. The sequence goes on from OY757310.1 coordinate 82,909,354, forward strand.
CGATACAAGACAATTCCAGACCGTTTTAAAAGAATATCCTGGATTTTTACGTTGACAGATGTAATAGACCATTTAAATGGCAAACCGCCTACACCGAGCATGCATATGGTGACTGCGAAAATTTATATATTTTAAGTATGCCCCAGTTACATCTGTCGACGTCGAGCGGTCCTTCTCGTAATATAAATGGATTTTCAACGAAAGACGGCGAAGTTTAACTCTAAAACATCTAGAACAGATATTAGTAATATACTTTTATTCTTGTAATCGGCATTGAAAAATACTTGCGTATGTTAATTCAGTGTTAAGTACGTCCCTTTATACCCCCAGTCCTCTTCGAGTAAGTGTTTATAATAAATTGACTTTATCAGCTTTGGATAATATGGAATTCGCTAAAAAAAATTCAAAGTAAGATATTGTTTTACAAATGCATACAAATCATTACCTCCGGTAGGTAATTACGACCTTTGAAGGTGAAGCTCGGAGTTACACATACATAAACGAATGTATTTTCAATCTGTTTGAATGTATCTCTAATTTATTTTATAATTAAATTAAATATTCAAAATTACTGTTAGTTGCCAGTTGGCACTAACCAGAGTAATCTTTGAATATTTGGATGACATTTTGTAGGGCTTCAGGGCTTATTTTGTGATGTCCTTCGGTTATCCTATTTTTTAAATCTGTAAGATTGCCTGATAGATTAACTTACGCTTTTGATTTTAAATAACCTCATATAAAATATTCAAAAGGGGTCGAATCGGGAGACGAAGTGGCCACTCAATAGTTTCACGTCTTCCAATCCACCTGTTAGGGACAACTTCGTTTAAATAATCAATGTACGTTAACAATGCGGTGGAGCTCCATCTTGTTGGTACCAAATACAATTGTCTATTAAAGCATGACGTAAGCACAAATTTGAAAATAGGCCTATTTCCATTTTAAGTTCATTCTCCAGTGTTTGAAAAATGTGTATCGAATAGACTAGTACATTTCTTTGATAAATGTAATATATTTAATAATAATCAATTTGGTCCGGAGAGGCCGTTCTACTATTATAGCTGTCACCAAATTCTTGACGGAACTGAATGACAACATAGATAGTAAAATCAAATATATAGGAATATTCCTAGATCTCTGTATAGTTTTGATCTTGTTGATCACAACTCACAGAAAACACTATGTGGTCGTATTTTTGCTGTTAACAATCCAGGTTGCAGTTAGAAAATAAATTCGTTAATTGCTTCTCTTTCCACGGTGTCTAAAATGTATACCGGAGCTAGTTTAACTCGGTAAGTGCCAAATGTTTTAGAAATTACATATTCTAAAAGTAAAATAAGAAACGCAACATCAATAATATCCATATTAATTCAAAGACCACCAGCACGGCAGTTGAAGTTTCCTATTTCAATTTTTGTCTGTAATGGATTTTCAAGGTTACGTGCTGTAGATAACATTTTGACAGCAAGTTCTCATTGGCATCCTGCATGTGAATTAAGTCTAGCATTTATAAGAGCACAAGCTGTTTTTAAGTAGTCGGCCAAATGAAAACAATATGTATGGGTATTAAGTCTCTAAAAACATGAAAGTGCCATAGTTTTGTCAAAATGAAATATAGTGTTTTGTGGCATAGAATACCTACCTAATTGACAGTTATTGTTCTTCTTACTAATACTAGGGTTAGTCTTCATCATTTATTATTTTAAGACAACAACGTATGTTTATAAAGAAATATAAAGAAATCGTAGTTATTTCGGAATTTTTATTAATTTTTGTTAGTGTCTCTAGGGAATGTGATCTCACCCCAACCAAGAGACCGCCACTGTCTAAAACAACATATCTAAATTTTATAAACACAAAATAATAATAGATATGCTTTTCCTTGAAAGTATTACGCTAATTGAATTTAGAATATGAGATCTCACAAGTTAAAAATCATGCTATGAACTGAATTTTCTATATGACTAATGATTATATGCAGTTGGCCAAAATGCTTACTTTCGGCAGCCCCAACAGCATATTAAAATTTCAGGAAATTCCGTCAATGTACGGAAACCCCTAGGAGGTGTGAGATATCCTTTATTTTTGTACTTCAATGGTTTTGTCATTTTATTACATTTTTCAAGTAATAATTATATGAGTGTACACTGTACACACAAATCTAGCAATTGTAAAACTGAGCACGTGAAAACCACAGGCTATACAGACGCTCTCATGTCAATGTTAATCAAAATCGGAGCGGGATATTGCGCTGTCGCCACATTTCGACTCCGCGTGCCATCTGACTCAAAAAATTTATATAAATAGAAGCAGAGATAAAGTGTAAAAGTCATACTATACTGTTGCCAACATATCCAACATATCCTCTTCTCACTATTTCGTTCTAAGATAGAACATTGCCTATAACGCTATCTCTGTTGCAGCCTGTTCAAGGCCGTGGTATGTGAGTGTAGCATAGACATATGTCTAAATCTAGTTATTTAATAACAGCTGTTCATGTTTGACTCGACTAACCTTTAAATTATTTTCATATTTTTGAACAAAAATATGTAAGAATTGTAAACGAATGTTTTATTCCCTTGCCCCTTAACATTCCTTGGAGATGCACAAATTCACAGTCCAATTTGTGACCGGGTAGAACTCCATTTTACTAGACAATCCACTACTTGTAGCCTGGTAGAAATTAAATAAAAAAGGTCTAGGTCAATTTGTCAAAATATAAATGAACCAAGGGGCTATTTACTTCAAATCCTAAGAAATGAACTGCCGCATGATTTCCTGTAAATTAGTTACTTCTTTTCTGATTCGTAAGGGATGCAAGCAAATTTCTGAATCGGCTTATTAAATGAAACATAACCTGAACCTGTACTTAATTCGACTTTAGTACACATCTTTTTCCGAATTCATGGCCGCTTAAAATTAATTGTATTGCTGTAGTTTGACGGTAAATAAAAGTGTTAATTTTAGGAAAATAAATATGTATACAGCTCTGAATAGGTTGACGACCGACACATATTTTGTCTTTAAATTGTCATCGTATTAGAGCATATAATCGTTATTTGACGCAATTTTAAGTAATATTTTGGCTCCTCAGTACTTGAAAACGGTTTATTTACAGCTCAAAATGCTTCACAAATTGGGCGATTAAAGCTATATTTACATTTGTTACGTCAAAATGACGGTGGCTGCAACAAAAATGGGGCTATGGTAATTTTGGTCATAAAGAAAGAGATGATTATAAAATGTAAGTAATGTCTGAACTATGTTGTCAACACATTTGTAAATGAGTATCTGCATCTATTTATATAAATTCTTTGATCTGACTCCAACCTTGTATCACTCACTCTCTCGCTCCGACACTAATACCTTAACAAAGGAAGAAAAAAGGTTTAAGGAAGAAATTTATGTCAGCAATAAAATGGCACTATTCTGATATACTCTAATAAAACCATTGTGTGGATCTAAATCATTTGGTTACTTCATTTACTCTAGACTGTGGAGTAACTCTTATTGTACATTTTGTACATGTCGAGAATCACGTATTTAATTAATCTCAATTTCGTCTAGGGGCACTTAAATGTAATTATTCGGTGTTATTTATGCAGTTGCCTAGCTCTCAAAGATAGAGTAAATAGTTAACAATAAGAAAATCAAAAATTATTTTGCATTATTGCATTAATTACATTACAACATAAATTTTAATTTAGTTTTTCTACACCTATTTAATTATATGACAATTATTAACATTTTTATGTGAAAAATAGTACCTATAATTCACTGTACTTAGTGAAACATCGATTAATAATTCACTGCATCCAGCCAATCACAAATACAAATTGAAAAATCACACTTTCACTGATCCAATGATATTTTAAATCGACTGCTATCAGCTCTTGCTGCAGCTGACAATCAACTCGTTGGCAGTGACAACCCAGTGTACCGCGATATTGTTTATTTACGTTTTCCAACGTATGCACTTCTTATGAGCAGGTACCGATTAAGGTTATTAAATTTCAGTCTATTTTATTTGTTTAATAGGCGTACAAAAAGCATAGAAATTGCATCCGTGATTATGACCATTATTCGCTCAGATGATTTGCACCACTCGCCTACGGTTTGTGGGATAAAACATCATGTTCGTGAAAAATGGATATCAAAATTGCTCCTATAATAAGATACTATTTTTGTTGACACATTTGTATGCACATCCCTCCTCGACCAGTTTTTAGGCCTGTTCAACAGACACTAAAAAAAAATCGGTAAAGGTATTTACACAGAAATCCCCTCTTTATTTGTGCATGGAGCATAAAGGAAAGTTTCCTTCTATTCTATAGTAGTGGTAATTTTTTTTAAATAGGTTTAGAATGCCATGAAACATGAAAATTTTAAATTTGAGCAAAGAAAAAAAGTTCTATTTTAGTTGTAAAAAATTTGTCAAAAATGTTGGTGAAAAAAAATGTCCTAATTTTTTTTTCTGAAATAGGCTTAGACTGTCATGAAACGTGAAAATTTAAAATTTGAGCAAAAAAAAATTTTTTCCATCTATTCAAGTATTAAAATTTTTTTCCAAAATGGTAAAAAAAATGTTGTAATTTTTTTTCAGAAATAGGTTTGGAATGTCATGAAACGTAGAAATTTTAAATTTGGGCAAAAAAAATGTCATCTATTCTATCGTAGTGATAAGTAAAAAAAATTTGTTTTTCAAAAACTGTTTTAAATTGTTTGAATAGGTTCAGAATGCCATGGAAACGTGAAAATTTTAAATTTGAACAAAGAAAAAAAATTCTATTTATTGGTAAAATTTTTTCAAAAATGGTGAAAAAAATCGGTAAAGGTATTTACACAGAACTTCCCTCTTTATTTGTGCACGGCGGTCACTTTAAGAAATTAATAATTACGAAATGACATTGAAAATAATAATCGGAATATAGTTATGACTATTATTACAAAGAGAACCTGATAAGTTTTGGCCAAAAGAATATACAGAGTGCTCATCCAACAGCAAAAATTCAATACTAAATAACAGGTGCCAAATATGGAAGGCTTGTGCAAATACCTTTACAAATATTCACCATGGTTGAATTATTTCTTGGGATGACCACTTGACCACCCCGTATGTTTTTCAATAAAAGTATAAACAGGTGCTTATGCCAAATATTATTGCCATCTGTTACATTACCAATTCCACATTCACGTAGTGGAGTGGAAGTATAGTGGTGGTTAAAAAATTTCACTTTTTTTGAAATTTTTCAAAAATGTTGGTAAAAAAATTTTCAAAATTTTGTTCTTCTGAAATGGGTATAGAAAGTTATGAAACGTGGAAATATTAAATTATTAAACATTTCAAAACAAAATTTAAATTTGTTTGAATAGGTTTGGAATGCCATGCAAACGTGGAAATTTTTAATTTGAAGGAAAAAAATTTTTAGTGGTAAAAAATTGTTCAAAAATGTTGGTAAAAAAAAATTGAAAAAAAAAATTTTTTTGGAAATAGGTTTAGAATGCCAGGAAACGTGTAAATTTTAAATCTGACCAAAGAAACAAAATTTGCATCTATTTTAGTGGCAAAAAATTTTTCAAAAATGTTGGTGAAAAAAATTTTCAATTTTTTTTTTCTGAAATAGATTTAGCGTGTCATGAAACGTGGAAATTTTAAATTTGAGTAAAAAAAAATTTTTTTCATTATTTATTCCCTTTAGACGGTCCACCACTCCTGTATACTTTCCAGTGAAAGTTCTACCATTTCTTCGCTGATAGTAGGGTCACTACCTACCAAATTTCACTGCTCTCCGTCAAGTAGTTTTTTTTGTAAATGCACCAACAGACAGACAGACAGGCTGACGGAACTGAAAAACCTATATTTTCGTAATCTACGTGATCTGAAACGTCAAAATCCGAGAAAATCTCGGAGGGTGATTTTTTCTCGAATACAAAAATTCCCTTCGGTATGCGAGGGAAGCAAAAATTTCAATTTTTTTTTTTTGTAGGTTTAGAACGCCATGAAACTTGAAAATTTTAAATTTGAGCAGAGAAAAAAAATTTTCGTCTATTTTAGTGGTAAAAAATGTTTCAAAAATGTTGGCGAAAAAAATTTCCAAACTTTTTTTTTTCTGAAATAGGTTTAGCGTGTCATGAAACGCGGAAATTTTAAATTTGAGCAAAAAACTTTATTTATTCCGGTTCACCCTATATATTTTCCAGTGAACGTTTAACCATTTCTTCGCTGACAGTAGAGTCAACTGCCTACCAAATTTGACTGCTCTCCGTGAAGTAGTTTTTTAGTTAATGCACCAACAGACAGACAGACAGACAGACAGACAGACAGGCAGACAGACAGACTGGCGGAATTGAAAAACCTATATTTTCGTAATCTCGGAGCGTGACTTTTTTTCGAATACAATACTTCCCTTCGGTATGCGAGGGAAGTAATAGCAGCGAAAATTCTAATTAGGGCGTAGGGGAAAATCGTGACATTTTGGAGTAATTCTGATCGGATTCAGCAGGTTCAAAAACATAAGAATAACAGGGTCTGATCAAAAGTACAGAGCACTTTTTTTATTTTCTGTTCCTGTGTAATTTGTCGCGTGTAATTAAATAGGAATCCACATTATAATTGTCTCCTGTCTCCATGACATACCGTATCGGCATTTCTTGATTTTTATTGAATAGCTCGGTAGAGGTTGAAGTTAGGTATAGGGAATGCTTAAAATTCAATTTTGGCATAACAAGAATTGACTTTTTAATAATAATTTATGACTGCAACATTTCAAAATCGCCTGCGCCCATATCGTACATAATGGGATCACGGATAGCACGTCATAAGTTAGTCTGGATTTCCAGCTAACGGCTCCACAAATTTGGTTTCCTAATTTTGAACGGTTTGTGAGATATTAATTTGTTCGTAAACTACAACAGGGGTAAGTTTTTGAAAAAATCGACACACCTTTGTCAAAAAATGTAATAGATAAGTTAATATAACTTAGGTTGCCTCAACTCTGAATTAAAAGGCCACTGAAACCATGTAAAAAATATAGGTTTCTATTTAAAATAAGAATGTTGGAATCGACTATTGGCACACCCTGTATAGCTGAAGGACTAAAATTATTTTGGATAGAACGGGAATGATAGATATGGATGCGTACCAAGTTTCTAATAAAACTTAAGTTATGAAACTTCTAATGCACGACCTACGTAAGTCACCCTGTATGTGGCTGTGTGTATAAGTAGAACTTCCACACACATACTTTCATGTACGTATATGTTATGTGAACAGTCTTATAAACATAAAAATATTGTTGATATTTTTTTTAAACTGAGAAAATGAGACTATCTGCTGTTTTAAAAGCTAAAACATCTATTATATTGCGAATCCTAGCAGATCCGATTTTTTTTAGGAAAATAACTCAAGGCTGGATTTTTACACTTAAAATCTTGTTCTGGTTGTCCAAAAAATACTATAAGTTTGTAAATTTAATTCGACCGAATTTAAAAAAATAAAAGACAATTCAAAATATTCCTCGGTTCCAGTCTGCCACAAATCAAAAACAGTTTTAAGGGAATTAAATCTGACAGAGGTTTACGTGAAGCAAAACAAGTTTTTAAAATACGCCTTTTCAGGAAACCTCTTTTTTGGGTCTACACTGACTCACCTTTACTTGTGCTTACGAACCTTGAAAAATGTAGTACAAACCAGGAATTTGATGGAGATGTAGCAGTTACCATCTTAAGTAAAAGTCCAATTAAGTAAAAATAGAAGCTGTGCTACGCCCGCCATATTGAAGAATGGCGGTTAATTTTCAGATTTTTATATATAAATCCTTTACCGTTGCGGACAGGAAAAAAGTTCCAAATAAAATATGTAGGCAATAATAAACCAAATAATTTTTTATACTAACATTTTTTCTTCAAATCGAATGGTTTTATAAATATCGGCTATCCTCTAAACACTTTGCATTTGTACTTTTTTCTTTGTTCCAGATTAATAAAAAAAGCACAATCCTTTACACGCCAAAGTAGCGAAATTTGCATAGGAATACACTAAACTATCTGATGTGTATATGGCCTGTTACAGGTTGTGACACAACCTCAGCACTCTTTAGAAAGAACAAGATTAAAGGCTTACGCCTTTTGAAACAAAACCCAAATCTGCGACTGACTGTTGCATTATTTACGAAGGATGCTGTATACCAAGATGACACTGCAGCTGGAGGAGAAAAATTTCTACTTGTCTTTTATGGGGCAACAAAGTTCCAGGCACTCGATAAGTATAGATATTTTTCATACAAGCGTTTAATCTGTAAACAGCAATTACATTCCACACTTAACTTGGCTGGTGCCTCCTACAAGTGCATCAGCTACCAATCCAAGTGCAGCAGTGGATGGCCTACTGCCTGGGGTTCGCGCGGGACCTTGAAACCAGTTTTGACACGTTTAGATCCAGGCCCTAGCAATTTACTGCAGCTCATAACCTGTGGTACAACACGTTTTGAGTACTTATCAGCGAGGTTAAATGTTTTGTTGTGTGTGGATATTGCAAGAGATTATTTTGCAGCTTACCTGATGACGAGATTGATAATGAAGAACTAATGTCATAACGCATTTTCGTATTACTTCCACATCCACGTAGTGGATTGGATTACTTCCACATCCACGTAGTGGATTGGAAGTATAGTAACCGCAAAAAAATTTTCAAAAATTTTTATTCGTGAAATAGGTTTAGAATGTCATGAAACGTCGAGATTTTAAATTTGAGCGAAAAAACAATTTCTGTCTGTCTGTCTGTCTGTCTGTCTGTCTGTCTGTCTGTCGGTCTGTCTGTCTGTCTGTCTGTAACTTTTTTTTGTCCGCACGCTTTCTCCGGAACGGTTTAAGATATTGACTTGAAATTTTGTACACGTATATATTATAACGAGATCTGGAACTGGATTGTTTTTTGAGGATATCCGGTGAAGGGTTGAGGGTTAAATAGGGGTAAATAGGGAAAAATAAGTAAAGCAAGCTTGTAAGAGTGCAGAAACTTGAAATTTGGTGTATGTACTAGAAGTTAAGGCCTCATATTTTTTTGTAATATTTTTCAACCCCCCCACCACCCCTACCCCATTAATGGGGTTGATAATATAAAGTTGAGATATTCATTTGAAATTTCGTACACGTATGTATTATAACGACGCGACGTCTGGAATTAGATTATATTTTGAGATGATTCCGTTGAAGGGTTGGGGGTTAATTTGGGGTAAATAGGGGAATATAAGTAAAACAAGTTGGTAAGAGTACAGAAACTTGAAATTCGGTGTATGTACTAGAAGCCAAGGCGTCAGATTTTTTTTATAATATTTTTCAACCCCCACCACCCCTACTCCAATATGAAAACGGTTGATAAAATAAAATTGAGACATTCATTTGAAATTTGGTACAGGTATGTATTATAACGACGTCTGGAAGCAGATTATAATTTAAGATGATTCCGTTGAAGGGTTGGGGGTTAAATAGGGGTAAATAGGGGAAAAGAAGTAAAGCAAGCTGGTAATACTACAGAAACTTAAAAATTCGGTGAATGTACTAGAAGCCAAAGCGTCAGATTTTTTTATAATATTTTTCAACCCCCACCACCCGTACTCCAATATGAAAAGGGTTGATAAAATAAAATTGAGATATTCATTTGAAATTTGGTACACGTATGTATTATAATGACATGTGGAACTAGATTATATTTTGAGATGATTCCGTTGAAGGGTTGGGGGTTAAATAAGGGTAAATAGGGGAAAATACAGTAAAGCAAGCTGGTAAGACTACAGAAACTTGAAATTTGGTGTATGTACTAGAAGCCAAGGTCTCAGATTATTTATAATATTTTTCAACCCCCACCATCATACTTCATTATTAAAAGGGTTGATAAAATAAAATTGAGACATTCATTTGAAATTTGGTACACGTATGAATTATAACGCCATCTGGAACTAGATTATACTCTGAGATGATTCCGTTGCAGGGTTGGGGTTATTTAGGGGTAGATAGGGGGAAATAAGTAAAGCAAGCTGGTATGAGTACAGAAACTTGAAATTCGGTGTATGTACTAGAAGCCAAGGCCTCAGATTTTTTAATAATATATTTCAGCCCCCTACCACCCCTACTCCATTATTCAAGGGGTTGATAAAATGAAATTGAGATATTCACATGAAATTTAGTACGCATATGTATTATAACGACATCTGGAACTAGATTATATTTTGAGATGATTCCGTTGAAGGGTTGGGGGTTAAATAGGAGTAAATAGTGGAAAATAAGTAAAGCAAGTTGGTAAAAGTACAGAAATTTGGTATTTGGTGTATATACTAGAAACGAAGGCCACAGGTTTTTTTATTAGTATTTTCAATCTCCCCACCACCCCCACTCCCTTATTAAAAGAGTTGATAAAATTAAATTTAAATTTTCACTTGAAATTTGGTACATTTATGTATTATAACCATATCTAAAACTGGATTATATTTTGAGATGATTCCGTTGAAGGGTTGGGGGTTATTTAGGGGTAGATTGGGGGAAATAAGTAAAGCAAGCTGGTATGAGTACAGAAACTTGAAATTCGGTGTATGTACTAGAAGCCAAGGCCTCAGCTTTTTAATAATATATTTCAGCCCCCCACCACCCCTACACCATTATTCAAGGGGTTGGTAAAATAAAATTGAGATATTCACATGAAATTTAGTACGCATATGTATTATAACGACATCTGGAACTAGATTATATTTTGAGATGATTTCGTTGATGGGTTGGGGGTTAAATAGGGGTATATAAGGGAAAATAAGTAAAGCAAGCTGGTAAAAGTACAGAAATTTGGGATTTGGTGTATATACTAGAAGCGAAGGTATCAGGTTTTTTTATTAGTATTTTCCATCCCCCCACCACCCCCACTCCCTTATTAAAAGAGTTGATAAAATTAAATTTTAATTTTCACTTGAAATTTGGTACATTTATGTATTATAACTATATCTAAAACTAGATTATATTTTGACATGATTGCGTTGAAGGAGTGGGGGTAAGTAGAGGTAAATAAAGAAAAATAAGTAAAGCAAGTTGGTAAGAGTACTGCAACTTGAAATTCGGTGTATGTCCTAGAAGCTAAGGCCTCAGATTTTTTAATAATACTTTTTAACCCTTCCACTACCCTTACCACATTATTAGAGGGGTTGATAAAATAAAATTGAGATATTCACTTGTAATTTGGTAGACGTATGTATTATAACGACATCTGGAACTAGATTATATTTTGGGATGATTCCGTAGAAGGGTTGGGGTTAACAGGAGGACTAGGGAAAAATAAGTAAATCAAACTGGTAAGAGTACAGAAACATGGGATTCAGTGTATATAATAGAAACCTAGGCCTCAGATTTCTTTCTAATATTTTTCAAACTCCACCACCTCCGCTTCATTATTAATGGGATTGATAACATCAAATTGAGATATTCGCTTGAAAGTTAGTACACGTATGTATTGTAGTGACATCTGATTGAGATGACTGCATTGAAGGGGTGGGAGGTGGTAGGTTGTGAATAGTGGAAAATAAGTAGAGTAAACTAGAAACTTCATTTTTAACGATGATAGAAACCAACTCCTCAAACTTTTCTATGACATCTGCCCAAATATTAAAATTCTATGACCAATAATTTCCACATACTAGAGTGCAAATATAGTCAAGATGTTTCCTTTAAAATGACTTGGATGAAGAATCTGGATGTGGAAGTAGTGATTCCTTAGGCAGCGGTTTTATTCGTTTTATTATAGGCTTCATGATTACAGCATATTTTTGTTTTGTAACGGTAATATACCTAAATATATGTTTTTGTTTCATTTAAAACCTATCAAGACACATTTTATATTGTAAACTGCTGGCCACTCGAACTTACACGTAGAGACTTTTAGGCAAAATTTAAAGTTCAATATTTTAATAGATTAAGCTGCATGACGTATATTTATCGTATGACCATAAGTTTATTATATACGGGGTGATCAATGAAGTCATGCAAAAAATCAAAAAGTTTGTATGAGTGAAATTTCCGCAAAAAATTTTTTTGGTCTTTGCAATATGGTTCCTTACTAAGGTAACATCAATATTTCTAGACGGTTTTGTCAGTTTTTGGATTAAGGCCCTTAGGCCTTGTACACACTACTCAACATAAAATTTGGATACCGAAATCTTTAAAATGCTATAACTTGACATTGGATTGACGGTTCTTGATGATTTTTGCGGATTTGGAATCCTTATTTCACGTAGATTTTCTATGGTCTAAGCATTTTATTTGAGGGTTGAAATTTACACATTATACCGGGTCGATAATAAACAAAAACGTAGGGTACGACGCGCTCTAAAGTTTGGCATTATTTAAGTTTTTGTAAAAATAAATTCTCACCTCAAGTTGTTTTTATTTAATGTGCTTCTCACTGTTCTGTCCGAAACTCACACCCCAATTTGTTGTCTCAAAGAATCATTCAGTTTTACAGAGTTCTTTGTCCACCCCCATGCCCATAATTATGATCGGGTGTAATTTCTACGTGACGCGTCAATTTCAAAGTAGGCATTGGAAAAACAAATTTGTTCCCATGGAATTAAAAACTGTTTACATTATTTTAGAAATAATCTGACATGTTTCAATGTTATAATTTTGTAAACTTTAATGAATATAAGGCGTTTAACCACGGCAGAAAGGGAAAATTGCATTCGACTTCTCAACGAAGGAATGTCAAAACAGCAAGTTGCGCACATTTACAATGTCAGCAGAAAGACAATTTATAATTTGAACCGCCGCGTCGAAACTACTGGTCATCATAATTATGGGCATGGGGGTGGACATACAAAAAAAATAAACCAAAGACCCGAAATAATTTTAATGAAAGAAACTATGCGGAATAGAACAAAGAACTCTAGAAAACTAAATGACTCTTTAAGACAACAAACTGGGGTGAGAGTTTCGGACAGAACAGTGAGAAGAACATTAAATAAAAACAACTTGAGGTGAGATTTTTTTTTTTTAAACATAACATAATGCCAAACATTTTAAATTATAGAGCCCGTCGCAGAGCAAAATGTGTACGGTTATTACAACGCCACAGAGCGAATAGGCGGGCATGGGCAAATCGGCATGCGAATTGGGGTAATGCAGAGTGGAGTCATTGTTTATTTACTGACGAAACAAGATTTAATTTGTTTCACTCTGATGGCCGAATGTTAGTTTGGAGAAGGCCAAATCAGCGATATTTGGAGGAAAATATGGCCCCTCAAGAAGCATTTGGTGGCGGAGGTGTTACAGTGTGGGGAGGTATCATAAGAAATGGTAAAACCCAGCTATTCATTACCAACCAAACCCTTAATGCTACTGTTTATCAGGAGGAAATTTTGGAACCTATTGTTGTTCCTTTTGCTCGACAATACGGCCCAGAAATTCTATTGGTGGATGACAACGCTCGACCTCACAGAGCGCGAAGGATCACAGAGTTTTTGCAGGCACAAAACATCAATAGGATGGACTGGCCTGCAAAGTCTCCGGATCTTAATGTCATCGAACACGTTTGGTCTTATTTAAAACTTAAAGTAAGATCTCTTGATGTACCCCCTGAAACCTTAGAAACGCTCAGTGAGGCCATTCGTGAAGAATGGGAGAATATTCCACAAGATTTTATAAATAATCTTGTGGATACTCTACCAAATCGATGTCGGGAAGTAATATTCCGAGCAGGAGGACCAACAAAATATTAGCTTCTCTTTTTTTTAATTAATGTGCCTAATTTTAATTAGGTAATTTTAATTTAATTTTAATTTAAGTTTAAATTAAATTAATTTTTAATTTTTTAGTTAAATTTTTTTTCAGTTATTAAAAATTACCTGAATTAGAATTATAATTTTTTTAAGAATTGACTTTTGGTCGTTGTTAAGCAATGTTGTATATTGTAGAATTTAATGTAATAAACTTGTTCTTGTCGCTACGTTTTTGTTTATTATCGACCTGGTGTAATGTGTAAATATCAACCCTCAAATAAAATGCTTAGACTATAGAAAATCTACGTGAAATAAGGATTCCAAATCCGCAAATATCATCAAGAACCGTCAATCCAATGTCAAGTTATAGCATTTTAAAGATTTCGGTATCCAAATTTTATGTTGAGTAGTGTGTACAAGGCCTAAGGGCCTTAATCCAAAAACTGACAAAACCGTCTAGAGATATTGATGTTACCTTAGTAAGGAACCATATTGCAACGACCAAAAAAATTTTTTGCGGAAATTTCACTCATACAAACTTTTTGATTTTTTGCATGACTTCATTGATCACCCCGTATATAATAAACTTATGGTCCTACGATAAATATAAGTCATGCAGCTTAATCCGAAAAAAACTAGCTCTTAAAATTTGCAAGCAGCGTTCAAAAATTTGCATTCCTGTTGAAAATATTGAACTTTAAATTTTGCCTAAAAGTCTCTATGTGTAAGTTCGAGTGGCCAACAGTGTATTTTGTACAAAATTGGGATTTTTGAAAATTCAGTAAAATTCTGCAGCTCATAATTCAAAAGCCGCTCGATTTAGAGAAAAACCGCTGCCTAAGGAATCACTACTTCCACATCCAGATTCTTCATCCAAGTCCCCTTAAAGGAAAATACTAATAAAAAAACTGAGACCTTCGCTTCTAGTATATACACCAAATCTCAAATTTCTGTACTTTTACCAGCTTGCTTTACTTATTTTCCCTTATATAGCGCTATTTAACCCCCAACCCTTCAACTAGTTCCAGATGTCGTTATAATATATATGCGTACTAAATTTCATGTGAATATCTCAATTACTTCCACATCCACGTAGTGGATTGGAAGTATAGTAATCGCAAAAAAATTTTCAAAAATTTTTATTCGTGAAATAGGTTTAGAATGTCATGAAACGTCGAGATTTTAAATTTCAGCGAAAAAAAAATTTCTGTCTGTCTGTCTGTCTGTCTGTCGGTCTGTCTGTCTGTCTGTCTGTCTGTAACTTTTTTTGTCCGCACGTTTTCTCCGGAACGGTTTAAGATATTGACTTGAAATTTTGTACACGCATATATTATAACGAGATCTGGAACTGGATTGTTTTTTGAGGATATCCGGTGAAGGGTTGGGGGTTAAATAGGGGTAAATAGGGGAAAATAAGTAAAGCAAGCTTGTAAGAGTACAGAAACTTGAAATTCGGTGTATATACTAGAAGTTAAGGCCTCAGATTTTTTATAATATTTTTCAACCCCCCACCACCCCTACCCCATTAATGGGGTTGATAAAATAAAGTTGAGATATTCATTTGAAATTTCGTACACGTATGTATTATAACGACGCCTGGAATTAGATTATATTTTGAGATGATTCCGGTGAAGGGTTGGGGGTTAATTTGGGGTAAATAGGGAAATATAAGTAAAACAAGTTAATGAGACTACAGAAACTTGAAATTCGATGTATGTACTAGAAACCGAAGCGTCAGATTTTTTCATAATATTTTTCAACCCCCACCACCCCTACTCCAATATGAAAAGGGTTGATAAAATAAAATTGAGATATTCATTTGAAATTTGGTACAAGTATGTATTATAACGACATCTGGAACTAGATTATATTTTGAGATGATTCCGTTGAAGGGTTGGGGATTAAATAGGAGTAAATAGGGGAAAATAAGTAAAGCAACCTGGTAAGACTACAGAAACTTCAAATTCGGTGTATGTACTAGAAGCCAAGATATCAGATTATTTATAATATTTTTCAACCCCCACCACCCCTACTTCATTATTAAAAGGGTTGATAAAATAAAATTGAGATATTCATTTGAAAGTTGGTACACGTAAGAATTATAGCGACATCTGGAACTATATTATACTTTGAGATGATTCCGTTGAAGGGTTGGGGGTTATTTAGGAGTAAATAGGGGGAAATAAGTAAAGCAAGCTGGTATGACTACAGAAACTTGAAATTCGGTGTATGTACTAGAGGCAAAGGCCTCAGATTTTTTAATAATATATTTCAGCCCCCCACCACCCCTACTCCATTATTAAAAGGTTTGATAAAATAAAATTGAGATATTCATTTGAAAGGTGGTACACGTATGAATTATAACATCTGGAACTAGATTATATTTTGAGATGATTCCGTTGAAGGGTTGGGGGTTATTTAGGGGTAAATAGGGGGAAATAAGTAAAACAAGCTGGTATGAGTACAGAAATTTGAAATTCGGTATATGTACTAGAAGCCAACGCCTCAGATTTTTTAATAATATATGTCAGCCCCCCACCACCCCTATTCCCTTATTCAAGGGGTTGATAAAATAAAATTGAGATATTCACATGAAATTTAGTACGCATATGTATTATAACGACATCTGGAACTAGATTATATTTTCAGATGATTCCGTTGAAGGGTTGGGGGTTAAATAGGGGTATATAAGGGAAATTAAGTAAAGCAAGATGATAAAAGCACAGAAATTTGGGATTTGGTGTATACACTAGAAGCGAAGGTCTCAGGTTTTTTTATTAATATTTTCCATCTCCCCACCACCCCCACTCCCTTATTAAAAGAGTTGATAAAATTAAATTTAAATTTTCACTTGAAATTTGGTACATTTATGTATTATAACTATAGCTGAAACTAGATTATATTTTGACATGATTGCGTTGAAGGAGTGGAGGTTAAATAGGGGTAAATAGGGGAAAATAAGTAAAGCAAGCTGGTAAGACTACAGAAACCTGAAATTCGGTGTATGTACTAGAAGCCAAGGTCTCAGATTATTTATAATATTTTTCAACCCCCACCACCCATACTTCATTATTGAAAGGGTTGATAAAGTAAAATTGAGATATTCATGTGAAATTTGGTACACGTATGAATTGTAATGACATCTGAAACTAGATTATACTCTGAGATGATTCCGTTGAAGGATTGGGGGTTATTTAGGGGTAAATAGGGGGAAATAGGGGGAAATAAGTAAAGCAAGTTGGTATGAGTACAGAAACTTGAAATTCGGTGTATGTACTAGAAGCCAAGGTCTCAGACTTTTTAATAATATATTTCAGCCCCCCACCACCCCTACTCCATTATTCAAGGGGTTGATAAAATAAAATTGAGATATTCACATAAAATTTAGTACGCATATGTATTATAACGACATCTGGAACTAGATTATATTTTGAGCTGATTCCGTTGAAGGGTTGGGGGTTAAATAGAGGTATATAAGGGAAAATAAGTAAAGCATTCTGGTAAAAGTACAGAAATTTGTGATTTGGAGTATATACTAGAAGCGAAGGTCTCAGGTTTTTTTTATTAGTATTTTCCATTTTTCAAGATGTTTCCTTTAGAGTGACTTGGATAAAGAATCTGGATGTGGAAGTAGTGATTCCTTAGGCAGCGGTTTTTTATTTTATCAACCTCTTGAATAATGGAGTAGGGGTAGTGGGGGGCTGAAATATATTATTAAAAAATCTGAGGCCTTGGCTTCTAGTACATACACCGAATTTCAAGTTTCTGTACTCATACCAGCTTGCTTTACTTATTTCCCCCTATTTACCCCTAAATAACCCCCAAGCCTTCAACGAAATCATCTCAAAGTATAATCTAATTCCAGATGTCGTTATAATTCATACGTGTACCAAATTTCAAATGAATATCTCAATTTTATTTTATCAACCCTTTTAATAATGAAGTAGGGGTGGTGGGGGTTGAAAAATGTTATAAATAATCTGAGACCTTGGCTTCTAGTACATACACCACATTTTAAGTTTCTATAGTCTTACCAGCTTGCTTTACTTATTTTCCCCTATTTACCCCTATTTAACCTCCAACCCTCCAACAGAATCATCTCAAAATATAATCTAGTTCCAGATGTCGTTATAATACATATACGTATTAAATTTCATGTGAATATCTTAATTTCATTTTATCAACCCCTTAAATCATGGAGTAGGGGTGGTGGGGGCTGAAATAAATTATTAAAAAATCTGAGGCCTTTGCTTCTAGTACATACACCGAATTTCAAGTTTCTCTACTCATACCAGCTTGCTTTACTTATTTCCCCCTATTTACTCCTAAGTAACCCCCAACCCTTCAAAGGAATCATCTCAAAGAATAATCTAGTTCCAGATGTCGTTATGATTCATACGTGTGCCAAACTTCAAATGAATATCTCAATTTTATTTTATCAACCCTTTTAATAATGAAGTAGGGGTGGTAGGAGTTGAAAAATATTATAAATAATCTGAGACCTTGGCTTCTAGTACATACACCGAATTTCAAGTTTCTGTAGTCTTACCAGCTTGCTTTACTTATTTTCCCCTATTTACCCCAATTTAACCCCCAACCCTTCAACGGAATCATATCAAAATATAATCTAGTTCCAGATGTCGTTATAATGCATACGTGTACCAAATTTCAAATGAATATCTCAATTTTATTTTATCAACCCTTTTCATATTGGAATAGGGGTGGTGGGGGTTGAAAAATATTTCAAAAAAATCTGACGCTTTGGCTTCTAGTACATACACCGAATTTCAAGTTTCTGTAGTCTTACCAGCTTGCTTTACTTATTTTCCCCTATTTACCCCTATTTAACCCCCAACCCTTCAACGGAATCATCTCAAAATATAATCTAGTTCCAGATGTCGTTATAATACATACGTGTACCAAATAACAAATGAATATCTCAATTTTATTTTATCAACCCTTTTCATATTGGAATAGGGGTGGTGGGGGTTGAAAAATATTACAAAAAAATCTGACGCTTTGGCTTCTAGTACATACACCGAATTTCAAGTTTCTGTAGTCTTACCAGCTTGCTTTACTTATTTTCCCCTATTTACCCCTATTTAACCCCCAACCCTTCAACGGAATCATCTCCAAATATAATCTAGTTCCAAATGTCGTTATAATACATACGTGTACCAAATTTCATATGAATATCTCAATTTTACTTTATCAACCCTTTTCATATTGGAATAGGGGTGGTGGGGGTTGAAAAATATTACAAAAAAATCTGACACTTTGGCTTCTAGTACATACACCGAATTTCAAATTTCTGTAGTCTTACCAGCTTGCTTTACTCATTTTCTCCTATTTACCCCTATTTAACCCCCAACCCTTCAACGGAATCATCTCAAAATATAATCTAATTTCAGACGTCGTTATAATACATACGTGTATGAAATTTCAAGTGAAAATCTCAACTTTATTTTATCAACCCCATTAATGGGGTAGGGGTGTGGTAGAGGGTTGAAAAATATTATAAAAAAATCTTAGGCCTTAACTTCTAGTACATACACCGTATTTCAAGTTTCTGTATTCTTACAAGCTTGCTTTACATATTTTCCCCTATTTACCCTTTTTAACCCCCAACCCTTCACCGGATATCCTCAAAAAACAATCCAGTTCCAGATCTCGTTATAATATATACGTGTACAAAATTTCAAGTCAATATCTTAAACCGTTCCGGAGAAAACGTGCGGACAAAAAAAGTTACAGACAGACAGACAGACAGACAGACCGACAGACAGACAGACAGAAATTTTTTTTTCGCTCAAATTTAAAATCTCGACGTTTCATGACATTCTAAACCTATTTCACGAATAAAAATTTTTGAAAATTTTTTTGCGATTACTATACTTCCAATCCACTACGTGGATGTGGAAGTAAAATAGTTAACATTAAAAATTATTTGTTTTATTATTGCCTACGTTTTTGTTTGAAACTTTTTCTATGAGTAAAGGTGAAGGATTTATAAAAAAAAAACTGGAAATGGACCTCCATTTTTCAGTCACAGCTTCGATTTTAGGAGACTTAGTATATTTGTTAGGGTGGCAAGTGGAACATCTCCACCAAATTCCTTACTTGTACTAACTTTTTCGAGGTAAAAATTTGTTTTTCCTGCGTTAAAGAAAGTAATTTTTTCTCTTTCTTTTATGGTGACAACAATTTACTGACTCCAGTTATGAATAATAGTAAAAGAGTACGAGGCTGGTATTGGTCGATGAAAGCATCATTTAGAAATAGAGGTCTATGTAATGGAAGTGGCTTATTAGAGGACTTTCACGGAGAGCATGCTGCACATTCCTGCATGTTTGCAGAACCATACAAAAATGTTCAACATGCTTTGTTTAGTGACATAAGAAATTTGGAAGCAGAATATAAACTACCATTTTCTTTTGTGTTAATTTGAGGTTAGGGTTTGTAAAGTTCTATACGGCCCGGTTCATACATCTGTCTTACCATGTGTAGTCACCATATATTTCGATATGGGACGGTGTTCTTTGCTCATTACGCTGTCACCAGAGATACGTTTTACAGTAGAAGATGCGTACAATTTTCACTTAGCTGGTGTACAATTTCTGATAGCCCGAGAGATCACGACACTGAGGGTGAAAGAAATTTCTAAAATTTAATGTTTATTTATTTATTAGTTTGTTTATTTATTAGTTTATTCAAAAATATTGGTCAGCCTACGGAGCTGATAGAACAGCGACCAGTCAGCTCTCATTTTCGAAGCGGACCCATGTCGGTGGAGAAGCGAAATCCTCGGACCGCTTACTTTGGTGGCCGCTATCTCACTTATAAATGATCATAACATATCATGCCCCACATCATCGGATTGGAAATATAATTTCTAATCGATCAAACACAAAAAAGTAAGGGTCAATTTTGTCTGGAAAAAGTTAGAGCAGTTTATGCGAAGAGATATAAAATTTTTTTAATTCTGCTGTATGGTTTTTCAAAAAAATTAAATTTCTCCCAAGAATCTGAAAAACTTTAGGGGTACGTATCTCGTTTCTGTTTCGAGATTGAGCCATCGGAAGTAGGTAAAAATCGGTCTTTTACTTACTTTCGATGGATCTCGAAAATGAAACGAGTTACAGACTTGCGGTTTGCATCATTATACTCTTTGCAAATACAAAACGAAGAGTATATTGCATTCGATCGGCACATTGCTAAAACCGGTAATATTGCTCGTAGAAAAAAAAATAATATCACTGTGTTGATGATCGAAATCTGAACTACTCTTAAAATGTCCGTCCGTCTGTCTGTCTGTCCGTCCGTCACGTTTCCTTTAAGCACGATAACTTAAAAACGAAAAGTACGATTGTATTGAAATTTAGACAGTACGTTAGTGTTTGCTAGAGGAAGAACCCTGTTGTCGTTGAACAAAATCGATCAATAAATAAAAAAGATATTAATTTTTGAATTGGAAAAAAATGTTTTTTGTTTTGTAATTAAACAAAAAATGTTTGAAACTAATATCATTTACAAAAAAAACTGCGAAGAGTATCCTATAGAAAGTGCAGCAATTATATAACAAGTGTAGTATGTCGCCATTAACATTATAATTATATGTAATTGGAGACTCCTTGGTTGTGTAACTCATAACATTGCACTTAGTAACATTTAGGTGAAGATCCTTATCATCGCACCAAGCCGATAACTTGGTTAATTTGTTTTGAAGTTTTTCGCAGTCATTAAAATCATTAATCCTATACAACATCTTAACGTCATCGGCATAGATTAAGAAATACACATCTAAGTGATCACTGATGTCGTTAATTAAAATATTAAAGCAAAGATGTAAGTATTGATCCTTGGGGTACTTCTGACGTGGCTCGATATTCAACAGATTTATCCATTATGAGATACGAACTGAACTCTATTAGTTAAGCAACTCTCAAGAAATTGAAGTAGACCGTCAGATATTCCAAATTTGTCAAGTTTACAAGGAAGTTTACTATGGTTCAGTCTGTCAAACGCCTTAGAGAAGTCAGTATAAACTGAATCCACCTGTGTGTGCGAGTCAATTGATTCAACAATATACTGAGTAGCGTAGATTCAGTTCATTAAATAGGGGTAAATAAGTAAAGCAAGCTAGTTCGATTTCTCCCATCTTCCTACGCACATCTGAATTTTTTCAGATGCTTACGGGCACTTTCATTTTTATTAAAAAATTTATGCAATTTCGACATCTTTTCGCATAAACCGCTCTAACTTTTTTCAGACAAAATTGACCCCACCTTTTTGATCGATTGGAAATTAAATTTCCAATCTGATGAGGTGGGGCACGAGATGTTTGGGTAATTTTTAAGTGAGACAGGCCGCCAAAGTAAGAGGTCCGAGGATTTTGCTTCTTCGGCGACACGGGCCCGCTTCGAAAATAAGAGCTGACTGCCCTCTGTTCTATCAGCGCCCAGGCTTACCAATATTTTTGAATAAAGTGATAAATAAACAAACTAATAACTAAATAATAGATTTCAGAAAGCTCTTTCATCCTCGATGTCGTGACCTCTCGGGCTATTATTAAAATAGGAAGGCAATATAATCAGCCAATATTGCCTGATTTCATATATTTCATTTTTATATTTTCTTCTATTCCTTACATATGGTATTCTTCAGTAGCTGTATTACAAACTGGATGCTTATTATTTCATGCATAAAAAGTTTAATATTTTTCCTTAAAATTTGACATTTTGCGGAAAAATGACAGATATGTACACCAGCCATTGAGTAACGAGGTAATGAAAGGCTTAAGTTGTAGTTGTAATCCTTAATTAATGCATTATCTATTGAAGTGAAGTGCACTTATATATTGCAAACAATTATCAATCACTGAACGGTGACAAATATCGTCTAAAGCAAAATAAATGAAAATAAATGATCCTATAATGGACCACTAGTGCATGCAACCCAAGAATGATTGCCTTGGAAAAAATTGGAAGGGATTAGGTTACTTTCGGTACTCAATGGCGCCGTACAAAAGCAACTGTACCTTTAGTTGCAATGGGTGTTTGTTCGATACGTTTAAGGCAACATTTGAATGACACTTAAAGTCAGTCCACACCATAGCAAGCAGTGACTCTTTTCATTTATTGTTAGAGTAACGAATGACATTTTTAAATCACATTCAGCTTTTTCCTTAAGACTCTGCCAGTTATTATCAGTATACAGTAGACGCAAAAGTTCTTGGATCATAGGATATACCAGGCGAATTTACAACTTCCAACGAATGGTATATTACAAATGCATGCGCATGCGTAACTAGTAATCGACTCGCCGCAATCTCACATTACGTCAAACTCGTACTCAAGCTAGTACTATTTGGGAACTGAAAAAGTGACCTTGTCGTTAAATTAATTCTTAAAAATGTTTGAAACGGCCGAAAAAGTTCAGATGGTTAAGTGGTACTATCAAGGAAAGTCAAGGCATCAAATTAGAAACGCATTTAATGGTGCATTTCCCGGCCGAACTTCACCTGCATTATCCACAATTCATAATATTATTTATAATTTTGAAATACATGGTTGTGTTGATTATAAACAACATAAAAAATCGATTCCTCCCAATGAAGCC
Organism: Stenurella melanura; assembly: GCA_963583905.1. Lineage (NCBI taxonomy): Eukaryota > Metazoa > Arthropoda > Insecta > Coleoptera > Cerambycidae > Stenurella > Stenurella melanura. The sequence continues at coordinate 82,932,720 of OY757310.1, forward strand.
AGAGATGAAAGAGATATTATGATTTGTGCACTGGCAACCAACAACCCGGTACTTACTACTTCCCAAATTGCTACTGAAGTAGGTTCTACACCATCAACGGTTAGGTTGGTTTTAAAAAAATGGGTACAAATCATACGAGGTTCGGAAAACTCTTGAAATTTTTGAGACGGGCAATATCAGAAGAATTGAATTTTGTCAACAATTAATGGAAAAGACCTATGCGGATGAACATTTTCTTAGAAACATTGTTTTTACCGATGAATCAACTTTTCCATTAATTGGTAAACATAATTCTACTCGGACACGATATTGGTCGCGAGAAAATTTACATAAGTTTTACGAACTTCGCACTCAGTATCCTCAAAAACTAAATGTTTGGATCGGTATACTGGGTGAACATATTATTCGACCATTTTATATCGATGGCATCTTAAATGGCCAAAAATATTTGGATTTGCTTCAACAGCAAACAACAAGTAGGTGCTAGGTTTAATGAAATTTGGTTCCAACAAGATGGTTGCTCTCCCCCTAATAGAGTTATTGTTCGGCAGTATTTGGAGGAAACATTTCCGAATAGACTTATTTCTGGGCATGGTAATATCTTATGGCCAGCTAGGTTATCAGATCTTGCACCTTGTAACTTTCTTGTGGGGCTACTCAAAATAAAAAAAGTATGGTTTTCAGGAAAATAGGCCCAACAATATGCAGGAACTTCAATTAAATATTGAAAACGCGTGCTTAACCGTTACCCATGTTATTTTGGGTAATGTTCGCCAAGGATTTTATAATCGTTTGGGATATTGGTCAGCTCAGCAGGGAAGTCTATTTGAGCATTTATTACATTAAACTTGTTGGTGTAAGTAATAAATGTTTTCCTTAAGTCCATCCATTTTTAAAAACTTTTAGAATATTGTTATTTTGTCTTACCCATTTTTAAGAATTATTTTTGTGTTGAGAATTAAGTACTTTTTTAGTTTCCAAATTATAAAATTTTTCCATGATAGTACCCACATTTATCATGTTATTAAAACCAATTGTTTTCGCAATTTATTAGATTTCGCGGAGGGACGTGTCTCCTAGATGGGCAGCGGCAGTGACAACCCTCTCGGTCCTTGTCGTGCTCAATGGAGAACAAGCCTTCAAGGTATTACTGCATCAGTGTTGCCAGATTATTTCATTTATCATGCAAACAATTTATATTTTTTAAAACCCAACTCTTAGTTATGTTTTGGTAAGATAAAAAAGCAAATGATCTAAACATAGTGATTTTATTGTTTAATATAAATTATAAAACTATAAATTTTATTTTATTTTAATCAATTAGATTCTATCATTCTACAAAACTTGGCGTCAAGATGAATGAATAAAGTAGATCTGCCAACACTGGATACCTCATTGGATATTTACGATAGTGAGATTAGGTAAGTGTAAATTGCGCTCAACTTTCCTATGATCGAAGATCTTCTGCGTCTACTGTATAATATGGCAGTGTCGTCAACAAAACTAGATATCAAAAGGAATTGGCCATAAAATGATTCCTTGGGGTACACCAAACTATAACGTTTTACATTGTTGCCTATTTGATAAATAACTTTTAGCATGTATGATGGCATACCTCTGTAACCCATGGTTTTCAATATTTGTAGTAGTTGAATATGACTTCCTGTATCAAAGGCCTTTGCGAAGCTTTGATTTGCTAATATTCATATATTTATAAATTTTTGTGGAAAGATAAGATATTAGTTACATCTTGTGTTGATCTCTGCTCCTTGCAGCCAAATTGCTTTTCTGATAAAATGTCAAACTTATTTAAAAATTTATTTTAATTTTATTCTTTAGTATTTTCTCAAAAATTATAGCAATATTGGATATAACGGAAATAGGTGGGTAGTTAGTGATATCCCGTCGATCATTATTCTTATGAATTGGTTTTACACCAGCTACTTTAAATGCCCAAGGGCAGCTGCTTGATCTGCTAATGATGTACTTTAATGGTGCTGATAATTTAGTGGCGGTTTCCTTTATTATCTTTGATGGTATGTTATCATTTCTAGGTACCTTATTTGATTTTAATTGAGATATTGTTTCAAGCATGTCTTCTTTAGTCGTATTTGACAGGTATATCGAGTTCGATTTGTTCTTCAAGTTATGTGTAAAGCTGTTGTTTTTTGTTTGATCTATCTTATCCGCGAGTAGTAGTAATTAACAAGAACATTATACATTTACAATTCGTCACTTATCAATGTACCCTGCTCAATTTTGATTGTGGCTATTTCATCCTTACCCTTTTTTAACCCAGATGTCAATTCTTTAAAGTAGTGCCACAATTTTTTTGAGCTATTTAAATTTTTATGTACCTCTTGCTGATCGTCTCTCGTTGCAGTTTTTAATAATTCATTAAGTTTATTTCGATATCGTTTGTAATTATTTATTATTATTATTTTTTTTTTGATAAGTAATTTAAATAGTTTTGTTTTTTATTTACTGATTTTATTAAACTATTGGGAATCCAATTTGACCTCCTTTTTCTGAATTTTTTATTTTACATAGGTATAATATATTATAATTTTTAAATTTGTTTATTAGATTAGGCGATATATTAATGTTACTTTAAGAATATTTAAGATGGTTGTATTCAATAAGTCTATTACGAATCGAATGAAAGTTGTGGACTGTGGAGTCTTGTTTGATGTAGAAAAATACATTAACAGTGTACGGTGACACAACGTAAAGTCAATTGTGCCGTATTCAAGCAAATGTTAATCAAATTTTCATTTGTTCGACTACAACTTCAATCTGTTTTATTTTAATTCCCTGTAAGTGATCCAATTTCATTGTTCTTCGTCATACATCTAAATATAATTCTAGAGTTGATATTCTTTCTTTTGTCTGAATTGGAGTCAAGATTATTCAGTATATTCTCCATAAATAAAAAAAAAGAGTAAGTAAAGTTTATTATAACAGTTTTAATGAAATGTTCCACTTTCTGAAATAAGTTCATAAAGTTCTGTATTCAAAGTTTCTTTTCATTTATTTTCTCTAAAATTACTGTCACACAATTTTCCAGCTGCAATTATTTTGCAGATAGTTGCATCACAATTAATGAACAACTCTAAATGTTTTGCTATTTATTTCAAGCCATGCATGCACATGTGCAACTGCCACAAATATTTAATTAAAAACATTTCGTTTGTGATCTGTGTATATTTTACTCGTTTTACGTAAATTTATACTTGGGTGTGGTAAAAAATGTAACTTAGTGCATTAAAAAAATACCAAATAAACAATGAGATATGCATAGTCTTGTAACAGCAACATTACGATTTCATACCATCTAAGGTATCACCAGGAGCATACAGGGTGGCCCACGAAGTTTTGGCCAGTCGATATCTCGAAAACTTAAAGACAAAGAGGTTTTTATGAACAATTCTTTATTTTACTTCCACATCCACGTAGTGGATTGGAAGTATAGTAATCGCAAAAAGATTTTCAAAAATTTTTATTCGTGAAATAGGTTTAGAATGTCATGAAACGTCGAGATTCTAAATTTGAGCGAAAAAAAAATTTCTGTCTGTCGGTCTGTCTGTGTGTCTGTCTGTCTGTCTGTCTGTCTGTCTGTCTGTCTGTCTGTCCGTCTGTCTGTAACTTTTTTTTTGTCCGCACGTTTTCTCCGGAACGGTTTAAGATATTAAGTTGAAATTTTGTACACGTATATATTATAACGAGATCTGGAACTGGATTGTTTTTTGAGAATATCCGGTGAAGGGTTCGGGGTTAAATAGGGGTAAATAGGGGAAAATAAGTAAAGCAAGCTTGTAAGAGTACTGAAACTTGAAATTCGGTGTATGTACTAGAAGTTAAGGCCACAGATTTTTTTACAATATTTTTCAACCCCCCACCACCCCTACCCCATTAATGGGGTTGATAAAATAAAGTTGAGATATTCATTTGAAATTTTGTACACGTATGTATTATAACGACGTCTGGAATTAGATTATATTTCGAGATGACTCCGTTGAAGGGTTGGGGGTTAAATAGGGGTAAATAGGGGAAAATAAGTAAAGCAAGCTGGAAAGACTACAGAAACTTGAAATTCAGTGTATGTACAAGAGGCCAAAGTGTCAGATTTTTTTATAATATTTTTCAACCCCCACCACCCCTATTCCAATATGAAAAGTGTTGATAAAATAAAATTGAGATATTCATTTGCAATTTCGTATACGTATGTATTATAACGACATCTGGAACTAGATTATATTTTGAGATGATTCCGTTGAAGGGTTGGGGGTTAAATAGGGGTAAATAGGGGAAAATAAGTAAAGCAAGCTGGTAAGACTACAGAAACTTGAAATTCGGTGTATGTACTAGAAGCCAAGGTCTCAGATTATTTATAATATTGTTCAACCCCCACCACCCCTATTTCATTATTAAAAGGGTTGATAAAATAAAATTGAGATATTCATTTGAAATTTGGTACACGTATGAACTATAACGACATCTGGAACTAGATCATAATTTGAGATGATTCTGTTGAAGGGTTGGGGGGTAAATAGGGGAAAATAAGTAAAGCAAGCTGGAAAGACTACAGAAACTTGAAATTCGGTGTATGTACAAGAAGCCAAAGCGTCAGATTTTTTTATAATGTTTTTCAACCCCCACCACCCCTATTTCATTATTAAAAGGGTTGATGAAATAAAATTGAGATATTCATTTGAAATTTGGTACACATATGAATTATAACGACACCTGGAACTAGATTATACTTTGAGATGATTCCGTTGAAGGGTTGGGGGTTATTTAGGGGTAAATAGGGGGAAATAAGTAAAGCAAGCTGGTATGAGTACAGAAACTTGAAAGTCGGTGTATGTACTAGAAGCAAAGGCATCAGATTGTTTAATAATATATTTCAGCCCCTCACCACCCCTACTCCATTATTCAAAGGGTTGATAAAATAAAATTGAGATATTCACATGAAATTTAGTATGTATATGTATTATAACGACATCTGGAACTAGATTATATTTTGAGAAGATTTCGTTGAAGGGTTGGGGGTTAAATAGGGGTATATAGGGGAAAATAAGTAAAGCAAGCTGGTAAGAGTACTGCAACTTGAAATTCGGTGTACGTCCAGAAGCCAAGGCCTCAGATTTTTTAATAATATTTTACCACCCTTCCACTACCCTTACTACATTATTAAACGGGTTGATAAAATAAAATTTAGATATTCACTTGTAATTTGGTAGACGCATGTATTATAACGACATCTGGAACTAGATTATATTTTGAGATAATTCCGTAGAAGGGTTGGGGTTAATAGGAGTAACTAGAGGAAAATAAGTAAATCAAGCTGGTAAGAGTACAGAAATTTGGGATTCGGTGTATATACTAGAAACCAAGGCCTTAGATTTCTTTCTAATATTTTTCAAACTCCACCACATTCGCTTCATTATTAATGGGATTGATAACATCAAATTGAGATATTCACTTGAAAGTTAGTACACGTATGTATTGTAGTGACATCTGATTGAGATAACTCCATTGAAGGGGTGGGAGGTGGTAGGTTGTGAATAGTGGAAAATAAGTAGCGTAAACTAGAAACTTCATTTTTAACGTATATGGTAGAAACCAACTCCTCAAACTTTTCTATGGCATCTGCCCCAAATATTATTAAAATTCTATAACCAATAATTTCCACATACTAGAGTGCAAATATAGTCAAGATGTTTCCTTTAAAGTGACTTGGATGAAGAATCTGGATGTGGAAGTAGTGATTCCTTAGGCAGCGGTTTTTATATAAAAAACGTAGATAGCTTAGAAACAATTAAGAATCCTAGCAACAGAAGACATCGCACTTGCCAAGGGTTATCGATCAGTATTAGTATAGGAAATTGATTGAGGATGCCGTTACTCTGTAGTAATCCATAACAATAACGAAATTGAGTAAAATACTACTATGTTTTTTACCATTATATTTGCACAAAAACGTGACTACAATTTCAACCCTTTTTAGGTCATTTTCAAATAATGATTCAATTAAGAAATGATTTGCTTTGTGTATAAGTAGTATCAAGACTATTATGCCTTTACATTTTACTTGCGACGAGTATGTCAATATGCTGCTCAAGTACGGCGAGTGTCGAAAAAGTAGTAGGCGTGCTCGAGACTTGTACAACTAAAAATACTTTCGCTTATGTCGAACAGAAATTAAGACATGGTTCTTTTCCTAGTGGAAAACAGCAAATTCAAGGCAGAAATCCTATTCAAACAGAGGATAACGTAATTAATATTCTGGCTTATCTTTTAGTAAATCCCCATATCTCAACTCGATGTCTACAGCAAGAATGTGGAGTAAGTAGAATTACAATCCAGAGAGTATTAAAGAATCATAAATATCATCCTTTCAAACTACATTTTACGCAAGGTTTGACCCCTGTAGACCCTGAAAGCAGACTAAATTTTATTGCTGAAATGACAGTATTACTCTCAAATGACCCATTATTTTGAAATAAAATATTGTGGACTGATGAAAGTCGATTTCACAACAACGGTACCGTTAATCGACACAATTGTCACTACTGGTTTGTTGAAAATCCAAAACGGATGAGAGAAAGTAATTTCCAGACAATATGGGGTGTAAATGTCTGGTGCCGTTTATTCAACCGCTTGATTGGGCCGTATTTGTATGAAGGAACTTTGACCGGAGTAAGGTATTTAGGTATTCTCCAGAACATACTTCCCTCTTTACTTACTTGAAGATATTCCATTAAACGAGAGAGAGAGACGATGTGGTGGCAGCAGAATAATGCACCTCCTCACTATCCCCGGCAAGTTACGAGATATTTTGAAACTACTCTCCGTGAAAGGTGGATCGGGCGAAATGGTACAATACATTGGCCGGCTCGTTCCCCAGATATGACACTTTTAGATTTCTTCCTCTGAGGATATTTAAAAGGTTTGGTTTATTTTACACAGCCTACAGAGCAGGGTGCCAAACTGTTAGACCAGAAATGATTAGAACAACATGCACTAGAAATCTTTTAACAAGATTTGAGTATTGCATTACTGAAGATGGACATCAATTTGAGCATCAACTGTAATGATTTTTCTACTTGTTTTGTTTTGTTTTTCAATTATACTGGTGTTCTTTAATACAATGTTTAAAAAATCCGTCCATTTATTTAACAGCTCATATTGTCACCGTTTTACACAAAAACGCTGACAATATGGCATCGTTGAATTTGTATTAGAAAGGCCTTCACAAAAATGGAGTAATATACATGGTGTCCTATTAGAAAATTTGAAGTTCATGTCACGTGATCGGAAATGCGATATTGCAACAAAGTCCTTTTATGCCAAAAATGCCCTGTTTAAAATCATCAAATTTCAAAATTGTAGTTCAAATAGTTTTAGAGATATCGACTCACCAAAACTTCGTGGGCCACCCTGTATATCTGAGTTTTGAACTTCCAAAGCCTATTACGTTTTTTACAACAACACATTTTTTTGAACAGCGTTTTTTTTAGGTAAAAAGGTGAATATCTCCGGTTCTAGGGGTCCTATCGGACAAACAAAAAACCAAAAACCTTCGCAATTAGAATTCCAACAAATCTGCGTTGGTTTTGGGTCACTTGAGTACGAACATAACGTACACAATGTAGATCTGGAAGCCAGATTTTCGACGACATTAGAAACAATTATTTTAAAGTCATTTTGGCCATATTTCTGGCATTTATTTATAAACCAAATGACAACAAATTGATTTTGTCGGCCATTTTGAAAACATTTTTGAAAATTTTTTTCAGAATAGAAAGAGAATTCCGAGAACATTAATTAAAAAAAAGTTAATTTTCGACCATCTGAACTCGAACTATTTAACTTTTAGCATTTTGGCCAATTGATAACAAATGCCTATTTTTGGCTAATATTTAAACTATTATTTTGAAACATATTTACTTCATATGAAATACCCAGAAAACAGTTTTAACTTATAAAAACTAATTTTCAAGCATTTACATTTCACTGTTGTTAATTAGCCTAAATATCACTCTTTTAAATTTATATATTAAGGTTACCTCTCGTTTTCTTGCACGGTACTTATTAGAGAGATATTGCAGTCAGTGATACCGCACGACGTTCGCTAATTACGTTACGTTATTAAGGCAAATAATACAGCTTTGATTCAGACTTATTGCATTGCAGTTCCATTCGTGCGTAACTAGGTTATGTAAAACGTCACTTTTTATGTCAAATAGTCCTCAAATTTAGAAATAGGTATATTATTCCTGTTGTAAAATATTAAAATTATGAAAGGTAAATTTTAAGTAAGTTAATTTTAAAATAAAACTGGTCTTATTTTCTAAAAAGGGGGCTCCAATGTACTCAAAAAGACCTTTCAAACAAAATTTTTTGGAGTCGATTGTAGACAAAACAAAGATGAATTTTTGTATGATATGATTCATATGATATAATGTTTACATATATATTTAGGCTTACAATGGAGATTCCTCCACGTTGGAAGCAGGTATATTGGCTGGTGGTAATACAGAATACACAAATACAGATCGGCTGATTCTGGTTGTTCCCGATTTTCACCGAAGTGAGGATAACGTCGTTCATACGACGCTCGCTAAACGTACAGAAATTACGTCAGGCGCTAAGTTATTACCGCATGTCTTAACGCAGATTAAATATGCGCATGTTTAGATGTCAAATAACGCGATTCTGTAATAGCGGATGACGTTATGTGACAATGCAATATCTCTCTATTGTTTCCGGCTTACTTAAGTTGGTTGTTAACGTATGTATTTAGGGGAATTTGATATTCTGCTAACTTCTCTTTATAAAATTATAACCTTATTTTTCTTGACTGTCGAATCATTGCAAAATATTTTTTCTGTTTAAAGACAACTCTGCTTCTTTGTGTGTGTATTTACTGCTATTTATCTTTTTACAAGATGCTGAAAGTTAAACATATCGAGTTCAGGTGGACGAAAATTCACTTGTTTTTCTAAATTAAAGTTCTCGCAATTCTCTTTCCTTTCTAATAAAAATTTTTCAAAAATGTTTTTAAAATTGTTAAAATAACTTTAAAAGAATGTTTTTAATGTTATCGGAAAACTGGCATCCAGATCTACATTTTGAAAAAAAAATGGTCCATTTTGGACTTAATGGCACAAAATGGCGGGCAATTCAAATTTCAGAAAACAAATTCATTTGTGTCCACAAGGTTCAATATTTGGGCACCTAAATTTCACGACGTTTTGTTTCCAACAGAAGGTATGTTTTCTGAAAGTTTGAAGCCGATCGGAGCCTTGACGTCCCTGGGTGTTAAAATGAAATGAAAACGCCTTTTAACCAGTTTATTCCATTTTGTGCATTATGTACGCACTGAAATGACCCAAAACTAACGCAGATTTGTTGGAATTTTAATTGAGAAGGTTTTTGGTTTTTAGTTTGACCTGATCGGACCTCTAAAACCGAAGATATTCACCTTTTTACCTAAAAAAAACACTGTTCAAAAAACAAAATTGTTCATAAAAAAAAGGAATAGGCTTTGGAAGTTCAACATTCAGATATAGACTCCTGGTGATACCCCAGAAGATATAAAATCATAATATTGCTATTACCCCGCTAACATTGTAGTTTATTTCTTTAAAACCTAAAATTATGAATCCAAAATTGACCACATTATCTAACTATCATGTTCAAGTATTTAATATATTTTAATAATATTTCTTATGAACTAATTAAATTGTCTATTCCCCACTTTTTTAAATGTTAATAATTTTTTTCTATGATTGATATTAAGCGACATATTCTCGAGCGTCCCAATAAAATAGACAGCCTGTATAGCGCCCCAATGATTTTTTAGTTTTTGTACAATCACATATGATACTAAGCGGCCTTAAAAATTATCTAATTTATATACATAAGGAACAGTACAGGACTCAACACGGTCCCCTGTGGTACGCCTATGGTAACGCTCCATATCTCATCAATTTTGACGAGTGTTGTGTTTGTTAGATAGTTTTCTACTAGAGACAAAACAATCAATTCATTTTAAAATATTAAATCCAGGGCTGCATACTCAATAGATATACTCTTTTTAACGCCAATCTGTCTATCTGGGATCCCAGCAAACATTTTTGTCAAAATTAACTCCAATTCGACTTGGGACAAGACAAATTTACTTACTAAAGTGATTATAACGTAAAATTGACTGGAAAAATAGACCTCCGATAAAAATTGACCAATTAGTCTTAATTTAGATTTAAGATTACGTAAATAATACCAATCAATCTACCTCATACACAATTTTCTTTGAAGGTAAATTTAACGAAAACAGCAAGTGGAAAACTACTAAAAAAATCTACAAAAATTGACCTCAAGGGTAAATTTCCAATAAGGTCGAAATGGGTAATATAATTAGGTAGTATTTACCTTTCTAGCGACTAAAAATATTTATAATAGTCGAATATCTTTCTAGGTAGATTTTGTTGGAAATCCTACGTAATATATACCTAAATAGCAACTTATTTGGTCACTTTTATTACTCTTCTTTGAAGTAATATTAGGTAGACAACATCGATAAATTCTACCTAGATTATCTACCTAATTTCACCAATTGAGTCAATTACCCTTAAACTGACCTTAAAGTTACTCTAAAAAAATACATTTTAAACCCCTTTGTCGCAGTAACCTGGCAAATCGACCTCAAAGTAAACTTCACTATAAAATAGTAATTCAGAAGCTAACCCGTCTAACCTGTTTGTAGAATTCATATTATTTAGGTTATTTGAACCATTAGGTACTTAGGTGGTATAGTTATTATCTAAAAATTATTTCAGTCATTAAAAGAGGCCATTATAGTAGCATGGTTGGATAATTCGTGGTGCCAATAAACAAATGAAGTATGACAAAGGTAAAAAACCACTACTTCCACATCCAGATTTTCCATCCAAGTATTTTTAAAGGAGAACATCTTGACTATATTTGCACTCTAGTATGTGGAAATAATTGTCTATAGAATTTCAATAAAAGGTCATTGCCGAATGCCAGCCGAGCTTCCAGAACTTTCGGGCGCTGTCGAATACCAAGGCAATATCATATGGCTCCATTATGACAACTCACTCGTCAACACAATACACTAGTCGAGTTAAAATTTACACATAATAAGTAGAATTTACCAATAGGTAGTATATTCAAAATAAGGTAGTTGAAGTATGATTCCAAATTGTAGTTTGTAAAATGAGTGTATATGGAAACAAACTGACGAAAAGTTTAAGAAAATACATAATTATACCTGTAAACTCATATTTAACAAGTATAGTATACTTTCGGCTCAAAACATTACAATAATTTTTTTATTTGGTAACAGAAATTTTCTTATAGATGAATATTTTTGAGGCGCATTAGTACTTTATGGAGTACAGCTGCTACTATTCACAGAAAAATTTTCGGCGCATTGATTTCAATAAGCGAGATCTGCAAATACTTTCCTCATAGATTGTATTGATTTTAGTTACCGGCATTCATCTTGTATTGTTATTGTGAGTTAGGTATCTCTTCAGTTTTGTAAGTGACTGACAACCATATGTCGACTACTTGTAGAGAAAAATACCAAATAAGTGTAAAAATCTTATTTTTTTACACTTGGTGTCATTTTTCAATTTCACATATGTCCGTAAATTCTACCTAAAACTAGTCAACTTGATGTCAAATTGACGTTGAATTCAAGTAAAGTTTACCTAAACTGGTATTAGTAACCAAATCTACTGTGCGTCTACAAGTAAGATTTATATGCAATTTTACCTGTTTTAGTTGATATAACTTAATTTCGACGTCGTCTTGTTCTTCACTTATGTCGATTCCACGTAGCATCAACGTAAATTTTACCAAAATATGGTTAATTCTAATTTTGCGACTAAATTTATTATACATAATTTAGGTAGTCTTGACGTCAAATAATACTTAAATGTTTTCTGGGATCACATTATAATTAATTATATACTCGTCTGTTTTTAAACTCTTTTTCAAAAATCTTAGCAAAGATCTTAATAAGTGCATATATATTCCTAATCTAGGACGTGTATTTTGCACTATATCATTATATAGTGCTGTGAAGAGCCCTGCTAATGTGCCAAATATCTGAAAGTCTGCTGGCAGATTAATACTACTGGAAGTCCTTATCGACAATCACGCACATTTGCGATATGGATCGTTTCTTAGCTATGTTGTCTGGGTTAACCACAACCAGCGGCTGTGAAGCTTATTCTGTGCACAAAGCGTAAATATTTGATGCGCTCCCTGTTCTAACCTTGTATTATTTTAGATATCATTTTAATTGAATTCTCAGTACTCTCGGATTCCATACACCCTGCAATACAACTTTGTTTATTTCAGAAGGTATACATTCTGAATCATGAGTATATTTCGACACATAGCAGTCTCATCTTGCTTGCAAGTACATACTCATATTGCTTTGTAATCTATTACAGGCTCCCAGCGTCAGATTCTCTCTTGTTATTACTAATAATTATGTCTCTCTAATTTCAGCGATCAATATTCTGATTTAAATTAGAATTTGGTTACAGCACACAAGTACATCTATAATCACTTACCATTCCGTCTCCTATGCTATTGATGACACATGGTACCAGAGCGGTTGACCCCGTTTGTGAGGTCACGATTGTGTTGTTCTCAGTCGCAAAGTGAACTGGAGGACTCTCTAAGGGTGGAAACGAGGCACCGAGCTCATTTAGTTCGCCTTCACCGTCTCCGAGGTCCAGGTCAGATTCTGCAATCAATTAGAGAAACAGCATGAAAATCTATAATTCTTTATTATTTATTGGTAACGTATAACATACACGCACAAGAAAAGTTTAGGGATATTTTTATAATTATACGTATTTCTTTAAAATAATTTAGGAAAAAAGAAAGAAAGAAATATATTTAGCACTACCAAGTGTTTACTACGTCCCAAAATTAATATTTTGTGTAAAAGAAAAAAAAACATGTTCGAGAAAATAACTAAAGTAAAAATCATTGTCTTTTGAGCCATACATAAAATTGTCGAGTATGCAAAAAGAAAGCAATTTATACAGAGTGTAACCTCAACGATGGTTGATCACAGCTCTGTATCTATTATTCATAGACAAAATGGCGTTTAATCTCCGCTTGGGGCGAACGTGCCCATTCTATTGTCGGGAGCTCCCAGAATCGAAAAACACTGTGAATATTGTCCATATGTGGAGTAATTTACGTTGAAGCATATTCCACACATGCTTTATCGGATTAAGGTCCGGTTATTGTGAGGGCCATGGCAACACTTCAATTCCCTGATTAGACAAACATTTCATCACAGTACGTGCGACCTATAGACAAGCATTATCCTGCTTTAGGTGGAAGTTTTCACCAACAGTACCCAATAGACGCACAATGGGTTGAACAATATTATCCAGATACTGCTGAGCTGTTAGGAAATCATTCGGAAAAACGAGCTCAGTTCTGCCGCCTATAATTATTCCGTCCCATACCGTTACTTTAACGTGTCTGAAAGTGTGAACTTCCTGAACGTGCCTTAAACGTTCCACATTTTCGAATTGTCTCCATACTCGTGTTCGACGAGAATTTGGATGAAATCCAAATCTGAGAGAGAGTAGTGTGTTAAGAAGGGCGACTTTGAGGTTTTACGTGATTTTATTAAAACATTCGTTTAGGAGATAAGTAACAAACAACCGGTGCAAATAATCAACAACAATAATACACATAATAAAAATGGAACACAGAACAAACTTAAATAATATTACCAATGTACACAGTGGGGAGGAAGAGGTGTCACTTCACATTATACAACTTAATTTGTGATCTCCAGGGTGGAGATCACTAAAGCTATCTGAAGGGCCCGGGCCCCACATCCCTAAGATGAGGGCCCAGAACTAAGACTGATTGTCGACACTAAAACGTTGGAACTCCAGGAGCCGAACGGCCAACGACCGCGGTAACTCCGTAACCAACTCAGATGCGGTAATTGTAGGGTGCTTTTTAGCATTTACATTAAAAATCTGTCCCGAGCTGCAGTTGTATAGCACCCCTCCTGGATGTAGTTCGATCGATTTTCCAGTTTCTCTAGAATGCCTCCATAATGGATAACAGGAAGTACGTTGCTGCCCTTTTCTTTGACCTTTCCAAGGCATTTGATTCTATAGAACCAACATTTGTGGCAGAAAAACTTTTTGCGATAGGAATTAGGGGTAACATTCTTTCGTGGATAGTATCATATCTCAGATTTAGAAAACTTATTGTGAAATTGGAAGAAACTAGTTCAGAGAAGTATGACAATCTTGGAGTTCCTCAGGGCTCTGTTCTGGGACCACTGATTTTCCTTTTGTTTATAAATGACTTACCACTTCATATTAGTGCTGAGTGCATTGTGCTGTTCGCAGACGATGTCTCCATAGCAGAAGAAGCAGACACCCCTGAGGAACTGCAGGAAAAGCTCAATACTCTCTTTGAACAATTTACACATTGGTGCGGTAATAATAAATTAATTGTTAACAAGAAAAAAACTGTATTAATGCAATTTTTTGGCAGAAAAAATTTTCACACTGACATGAGGGTAACATTTAACCAATCAGCACTTGTACCAAGTGCAACAACAAAATTTCTTGGTATACATATTGACAGTGATATGAGCTGGAAATACCATATTAGCAATATTTGTCGAAAAATAAGTAGTGGCTACTATGCAATCTTGCAACTAAAAAATGATTTAGACCAAATCTCACTATTAAATGTTTATTATGCCCTCATTAATTCGGTACTGTCGTATAACGTCATTTTGTGGGGTGGCGCTTCTGAGAGCGAAATGGTTCTAATTGCTCAAAAACGAGTCATTCGATTAATTTTTGGCTTACAGAAAACTCAGTCATATAGAATATTTTTTAAACAACATGCTATATTGACGTTTCCTTGCGTGTATATATATATACAATTGTCTCATATATACAAAAAAGAATATCAGCAAGTATGAAACAACTTCTGAATTACATAATTACCCTACTAGACATGGTAATCTACTGAAAATACAGAGACGCAGAACAGCACTGTACGAGAAGTCTCCACTGCTGACCGGAGTAAAATTTTTCAATTCCCTACCTCCCGAAAGAAAAAGCTTCCTTATATTCTTTTAAAAAGGAATTGCGAAAGTATTTAATAAATGGTTGTTATTATTCAGTCGACGAATTTTTAAATAATAATTAGGTACTCATACACTTTTAACTACGTAGGAAAAATAATTGTTTTACGATATATTTGACTATTTATTTTGATGTTATTTATGTATGTTGGTGCAATTATCGTCATGTATTATATTTTATATGTTTTATTTATTATTATTGTTTTTTGTTTATGTATTGACATGTCCTATATCATTATGCTATGATCGAAAGGATAAATAAATTAAAAAAAAAAAAAAATGACACTTTGGGAAACACCCACCAGCTGAGCTACTTCGACTTTCCTCATGCCAGCTTAAAGAAGACCTACTGTTCGATTCATCTGGTCAAAGGTTCAATCTTGTCGTTCCATTGTAAAACACAATATTCTCAATGAAACTAGTAAACAAGAACACTATAGAATGATTGAAATTGAAACTACCAGATAATTTCACAAAGTATGGAAATTTTATGTTTTTCATCCATCGTGTTGATCAAGTTTCTATTATCTATTTTATATGTTTTCCACACAGCACGCATGTTTCAGACTGAGAAATTAAACTAATAAGTTCGTTAGAAGTATAATTCAACTGATAGAAAAATTTCTCTTATGTCTTAAATGAGTTCCCGCGTGCACATATCCCTAGACGTTTCTTGTGTGTGTAGTTTGATACATATAGACCAAGAAAATGAAGGTTTTGACGTATATAAATTAGTAGCCGCAATACCTTTGCAGAATGGCGTGTTTTAAACAAGTTTTCATTGGTGTAATATGCAAGAATGCAGCTTAAAAATAAAAACGTTGTACTTTTGATTATTAACGAAAATCAAGCCTTTTTTAAGATAATAATTCACAGCCATGCTTTGCACAAATTGGTTGATCTTTTTTGCAAGAAGGTTAGTTAGATCTTGAATATTACAAAAGTGTTTTGTGAATCAATTTTAGTTGAAAATTGCGAGCTCCCCGGGAGGTCAAAGTTGTCCATTCCTTCTATCGATGGGAAAAACAAATAGAATTGTGCAAGAACTATTGCACCGACAGCACTCATCCTTTGCACACTTATAAAGCACTATAAAACACACTTATTTAATATAGTTTTATAAAATTATAACATATTATAAAGTTATGTTGTTAATTATAAAATGATTATATTGAATAAATTAATGAATTGTTTAGTTACTTTTTGATAAATATTACACATTAAGATACTATATATTTATAAAATAATGTAAATAAACTTAGAAACCCACTAAGGACGAAGACTGTGCGTGGATTAAAAAAACCTAATATTATACTTATTTAACCTAAAAATTGACAATATGATAACATAATGTGTCATTTTTACTTCCCTCGCATACCGAAGGGAAGTATTGTATTCGAGAAAAAATCACCCTCCGAGATTTTTTCGGATTCTGACGTTTCAGAACACGTAGATTACGAAAATATAGGTTTTTCAATTCCGTCTGTCTGTCTGTCTGTCTGTTGGTGCATTTACTAAAAAACTACTTGACGGAGAGCAGTCAAACTTGGTAGGTAGTTGACGCTACTGTCAGCGAAGACATGGTAGAAATTTCACTGGAAAATATACAGGGTGGACTATCTAAACGGAATAAATAGTGAAAAAAAATTTTTTTTGCTCAAATTTAAAATTTCCACGTTTCATGACGCGCTAAACCTATTTCAGAAAAAAAAAAAATTTGAAAATTTTTTTCAAACATTTTTAAAAAAAATTTTACCAAGATGAAAAAAATTTTTTTTCTTCAAATTTGAAATTTCTACGTTTCATGACACGCTTAACCTATTTCAGGAAAAAAAAATTTGAAAATTTTTTTCACCAATATTTTTGAAAAAATTTTTACTACTAAAATGAAATAATGTTTTTTTCTTTCTTCAAATTTAAAATTTTCACGTTTCATGGCATTCTAAGTCTGATTAAAAAAAAATATTTTGAAAATTTTTTTTACCATTTGAAAATTTGTTTACCACTAAAATAGATAGATTTTTTTTTCATTTCTTTAAATTTCAAATTTCCACGTTTCATAGTGTTCTAAATCTATTTAAAAGAAAAATTAGAAATGTTTCTTACTATTTTTAAAAAATTTTATCACTAAGATACATTTTTTTTTTCTTTGTTAAGATTTTAACTATCCACGTTTCCATGACATTCTAAAACTATTCAAACAAATTTAAAAATGTTTTTGAAGAATTTTTTAAAAAATTTGAAAACATTTTTAATCCATTTATGTATCACTACTATAGAACAGACGAAAAAAATGTTTTGCTCAAATTTAAAATTTTCACGTTTCATGATATTCCAAACCAATTTCGGAAAAAAAAATTGCAACATTTTGTTACCAGTTTGGAAAAAATTTAACACTAGAATGCTTAAATTTAAATGACATTCTAAACCTAGGTATTGCAGAAAAAAATTTTGAAAATCTTTTTCACCAACATTTTTCAGAAAGTTTTTACCACCAAAATAGATCGAATTTTTTTTATTTGCTCAAATTTAAAATTTTCACGTTTCATAGCATTCTAAATCTATTTTAAAAAATATGTGATTTTTAATTTTTAAACTTTTTTTAGCACTACTATAGAATAGAAAGAAACTTTCCTTTTTGCTTAAATTTAAAATTTCTACATTTGACATTTTAAACCTATTTCAGAAGAAAAAATTTTGAAAATTATTTTACCAACATCTTTTCAAAAATTAAAAAAAAAAATGAAATTTCTTAACCACACACTATACTTCCACTCCATTACGTGAATGTTGGATTGAAAATGTGACAGATGGCAATAATATCTGGCATATGCACCCATTATACTTTTATTGAAAAATGTACAGGGTGGTCATCCCAAGAAATAATTCAGTAATGTGGACATTTGTAAAGGTATTTGCGCAAGCCTGCCATATGTGGCACCTGCTATTTAGTATTGAACTTTTGCTGTTGGATGAGAACTCTGTATATTTTCTTGACCAAAAGTTATCAGGTTTTCTTTGTAACAATAGCAATAACTATATTCCGATTATTATTCCCAATGTCATTTCGTAATTAAAACATTTTTAGAGCGACCTCATGCGCAAATAACGAGGGAAGTTCTGTGTAAATACCTTTACCGATTTTTTATACCTGTGTAAGGAAACCGCACAGTGAGAAATATAATTCAACATATGCTAGTGGCAGTATTAACATGAAGAAACTATGCAATGGTGTGAGGTGTGATAAATTACAGTGTAATAAAATAAGGAATTCTCAGGTCAGGAACTTGGTAGTTCATTATGACAGAACAGTCTGCAATACTATTTACATGGAAACTGATGGAATTTTTCTAAATTTTTAAACCAATCATATCATGAATAATGTTTCTGGGTGTAGCGAGTATATATATTGTTTAAGTCCTTTCTTAAAGCCAACTGTATTATTTTTATTTTGTAAATCTAACGGTAGATGATTGTACAGTCTAGAGTTCAGATATAAGTAGGAGTTTTGTCCTAAAATTCATGTTCATAAATGGAGGTAAGTATGTGCTCTCTTTATTTCTTGTGTTGTACTTATGAATATTTTTTATTAGATCAGCTTTAGTTTTGTGTTCCTGAGGATGGTTTGGAAAAAAATAGTTGCTGTGGATCCATAATTTGGGCTTCCTTAAAAAGACAATCGAGGGGTAAGTAAGACTCTCAAAGAAAATGATTTTTACAATTTTTTTCTGCACAATTATTAAATTGTACAGAATCGTTTTACACCCTCCCCCGTTACTATTCTATAATTTATATGTGATTCCACTAATGAATAATATGCAGTGTTTAAGGAGTCTACGCCCTAAATATTTCTCAAGATCTTTAATTTATGAGTCAGTGACTGTAATTTTCTTATAATATGGTTTATATGTTTATCCCATTTTAGGTGGGAGTGGATGATAAGGCCAAGATACTTTACTTCTGTTGTGCAAGCTATTGAAAAATTATTAGAGATTGATATATTCTAGAAAGCTGGCAAAGTATGCTTATTAGTGCATATTGGTAAGAAGTAGGTTTTTTGAAATTTGCTGTGAGTAGTTCGTGCGCGAACCAGTCTTAAATGTTATTTATATCATCTTCAACTATTTCTTTTAGTGTTGTCCAATTATCGCTTGTATAAAGATTGATCATCTGCATATGTTATTATACTTCCTCTTATTTGGACAGAAAATAAATAATTTAAATAAGTATTGAATAGAATTGAACCTAGCGAGGTCCCTTGCGGCGTGTCAAAATAAGGAAAATTTGAGCCTAGATAGACCTCGATCCGTTAACTAGAACCGGACGTATAGACCATTTTGCGTTTACGACTGTCGATTGTTTATTAATTAGATTCTTGAAAAAATCTTATGACAACATAAAGTTTAAAAGTGAATTATTTATTTGTTTGCTTATAGTAATGAAACATTTTCTTTATAGGATTTTGCAAAGAAAAGCTATCTATGAGAACTAAAGGAAAAACTATATATATAAAAATATTAATGAAATCTTTGCATTCTTTCGATAACCTGACTTCTGGTTATGCTAGCAAGTAAAATTCTGATTTGCCATTCTCATTTTAACACTAGCATCCAACCTAGTCCCCTACGGCTAAGCAGGCTAAACTAGTATCTACATGATCCCCTACGATATGTAAATTCAGTTAAAAATGAGAACAAAGGCCTGAAATTAATTTATATACGTACCTTGTCTTTAAAAATTTTTTTCATTCAAATGAATTACATTTTCATAAAATCTCATTCAGTTTCTTGGCCTTTGAAACGTTTTTCGTCCTTATTGGGTACTCTTCAGAAAAGCCTAAAGCCACTCATAACGATGTTCCATGCAAAACTAAGACATTTTCCATGAATGGTATAAAATAATTATAATTGACATTGACTGATAAAAAAAAAACAACAGATCTTCACCTATCTATTAGCTAACTAGTATTGGAGCCTATATACTCTATGCATGTTTAAAAGTTAATTATTTATTATTTGTTTGCTTATAGTAATGAAACATTTTCTTTATAGGATTTTGCAAACAGTGGAAAGAAAAGCTATCTATGAGAACTAAAGGAAAAACTATATATATAAAAATATTAATGAAATCTTTGCATTCTTTCGATAACCTGACTTCTGGTTATGCTAGCAAGTAAAATTCTGATTTGCCATTCTCATTTTAACACTAGCATCCAACCTAGTCCCCTACGGCTAAGCAGGCTAAACTAGTATCTACATGATCCCCTACGATATGTAAATTCAGTTAAAAATGAGAACAAAAGCCTGAAATTAATTTATTTACGTACCTTGTCTTTAAAAATCTTTTTCATTCAAATGAATTACATTTTCATAAAATCTCATTCAGTTTCTTGGAAATGCTTAGCCTTTGAAACGTTTTTCGTCCTTATTGGGTACTCTTCAGAAAAGCCTAAAGCCACTCATAACGATGTTCCATGCAAAACTAAGACATAAATAAATTAATTTCAGGCCTTTGTTCTCATTTTTAACTGAATTTACATATCGTAGGGGATCATGTAGATACTAGTTTAGCCTGCTTAGCCGTAGGGGACTAGGTTGGATGCTAGTGTTAAAATGAGAATGGCAAATCAGAATTTTACTTGCTAGCATAACCAGAAGTCAGGTTATCGAAAGAATGCAAAGATTTCATTAATATATTTATATATATAGTTTTTCCTTTAGTTCTCATAGATAGCTTTTCTTTCCACTGTTTGCAAAATCCTATAAAGAAAATGTTTCAACATAAAGTTAATATATTAAATTAACTAGTTTTCAATTGTCACACAAATCCAGTGGTTTTTCATACATTTTATGTTTTTGTAACAATTAATTTATGAACGCCGTACAACGTTTTTAAGTGTTTACGCTCCATGTGTGCCTGTGTAGCTAGTTTCAATTTAAATTTAATTGTCTACATGAAAACGCAAGAGATCGTTTTCATGTAGAATTGACCAGGATAATCAGGAATATCCACATGAAAAAATGTCAGTGGCGTACCACTATTTTGGTAAAAATATCAGAGGACATGTTCGCAGGGACGCCACTGGTGGAGCGATTAAATAACTTTTCTAATTAAAACATGTGGTTCTATATCCTATTAACACATGCCAAAATTGAAAATAATATCTAAAGTACTTTCTGAGATATTAAAAAATAACCATTAAAAAGACAAATTTTCAACATCCCGTAGCAAAAAATATAAGCCGTTGCGGACATATGTTCATATGAACTTTTCTTCATAAAATGGCCTAAGGAATCACACTCTGAAATATTAGCACGTCATTAAGGAACATCCTGTACAGAAAAATAATAAGTAATACTTTAAAAAAATAAAGAATAAGATAAATGTACCTTTCAATGACTCTTTAAACCGATTTAAATCACTTATATCACATTTAAAACCGAACGCGCTTTGAATTTTATATATACAAAGTCGTTACTGCTCACATCGCTCGAAGCGTAAACACTAAAAAACGTTGTACGGCGTTCATAAATTAAATAAAATCATAAAGTATATGAGAAACTACTGAATTTGTATGACAATTGAAAACTAGTTAGTTTAATATATTAACTTTATGTTGTACCAATATTCTTTTCAATAAATTAATTAAAAAACAATTGACAGTCTATATCTCCGGTTCTAGTTAACGAATCTAGGTCTATCTAGGCCCAAAATTTTCCTATTTTTTATTGTCTTTTGTTTTCCGATAATTGCACACAAAACAGGAAAAAGGGGCAAGATCACCCAGAAATGGTAGTATTTATCAATATTTATCGATTGCCGGAAGTAGAGGGTGCAAAAAATACCATGGAAAGTCGCAAATCCTTAATAAACAAATTAGCTTACTTGTTTAAACAATTACAAAATGCGCGAGATATTGACACAGAAAAAAAACTATAAATTCTATGAACCAAATGCAACATTTTGACTAAAATATTCGTATGACCTTCCGTTGAACAGGAAAAAATTGTTAATTTAGGACCTTTAATTTGTTTATAACGATTGAACGGTCAAAGATTTCAGGTTGCTACAAGTTTCAAATGACGCGTATTGATAAAATATTAATTTTTTTATGTCTGAACTTTTTTTGTCCGACGCACCGTATTCGTTAAAAGTCAAACTTTCGCTAAAAACTATTGTTTTTAATGATGAAGCTTGTAGTTTATAATTTATTTAATGTCGTCATCGATCGTGTTCGGCGCAATTTTTCCTATAGTCTATAAAATTGCTGTTTTAGATTTCTGACCAAAAAAAGTTACGACTACCTGCCAAGTATTCATGTACGTAAGTGGTTTGATACAAGGATGGCATACCAACCAACCTCATGTACCTCTTCTGAAATTAAAATTTTTGTAGGATTATTTAAGACTAATATTCATATTATTGCAAAATAAATCCTAAAACAGGTGTATCTACATTATTTCGGGAGTTGTCCCACATTTTAGGAGTTCTCAACCACGATTCTCGGAATCGGCGACCCAAGAAACCTATACAGTAACTTAAAAAAATATTTAGGATACATTTTTGTTATCATAAAATAAAAATATTTTAATTGTTTTAAATATATTTCATACTTTTAACAGATTTCCTAACTTCAAAAAATTATTAATCGAAAGTATCGAAGGCTTATGTGAAACTCTGATGTTTCCTGAGAATTTCAAAATAATGTTTTTTAAATATCTTAAAAATTGAGCCGGAAAACGATATTTGTCCATGAGTAAAAGGTGTTCCGTTTTCTAAGTATTTTGAGAGTCCGTTGCTTTTACGTTTATTAATTAGAGCCAATGTCTCTAGCTGATAGAAATGTGTCAGGTAATTGCACACCGGCCTCTACACTATGTCGCCTAATATAGATCTTAGAGCCGATGTAAAAATGAGCAAATAACAAAATCCAACTAACTTCAAGAGTTTACAAAATTTTTAACATCAGTTCTAAAATGATATAAGATATCTTCTATTTTATCTTACTCAATTTTAAGACAGCGCGATTATATTATAATTTTGTGCACTCACACACCATATTATCTTAAAGCAACCAACACATAATACGCTCGCTTTCCATTGTTGGCGTTGAAATAAATCCGTTCCAAGATAGTCTTTTCACTGCGATAGAAGAGTGGAATTGGAGGCTTACTGGTCAGTATATAATGAATTTCTGGGAAACGGAAACGGTGGCTGGAATGCTCGGGCTCCTTCAAGTCAGTGAAATATTCCGTGGTTGTTTAAGACAGTTCTAGCTCTAGGGAAGTAAAACGCATTGAATAACCGAAGGTTGATGGAAATGTAGCTTAACTGACTATTAGTTAATTCAAGAATCTCAGGCAAGATCCACGCTCTCACGCTCTAGTTATGTTATTACCTTGTTTTATGTCACTGTTTTAATTTTATTTCTCTCCATTAAACGCATGGCGAGTTTTAAGTTTCAAGAAAACTAAATTCTAATTTACAATGGGAATATAAAAAATTGATCAATGAATATAAGGATTATTACCGTTTTTCTTAGCTAACGCGTGACTCAAATTATTTCAATAAGTGTCACTAGTAGTAATAGTACAGTTCTCATGGTGCTAGACTTAAATTGTATTCAATTTCTTTAAAACATTACAAGCAAGCGGGATTTTGTACACGAGATGGAATGAAATAAAATGGAATAGAAAGGAACGGAACATATAGGACCAGAACGGACCGGACCGGAAAGGATTGATACGGACCGGAGCGGAACGGAATGGAACGGAACGAGACGAACAGGAACAAAATTAAGTGAATTAAAATTTAATTACATGAAACAAAAGTTTAATAATATAAAGTCTACAGATGAAGCTTCAAACTCTCTGTAAATATGATATATTTGTAGAATAAATTAAGAATTCTAATAATCCTATGCCAAAATAATTTAGCAAACACAGAATATTAAATTTTTTAATGAAATTCGCATTTGCTATATTTTCTGTAGAAAAATCGCAAACTCGCTCTGAAAATGTAATAGTCTGTAGGCCGTACGTATAAATATGATTCGGAATAAACTATTTGGCTGTATTGTTTATAACATCTGCTTCATATTTAATATGCAGTTAATTTACACTGAATTTGAATAAAGTAATTTGTATGTTTTAATCTCCAAAATCAACAACTGAGATAAGAGCAGATATATATGTTTTGAAATCTAAATAAAGTGGTTTTAAAATAAAATTGATAAGTATATGTCTGCAGATATACGTATATGTATACGTAATATTTATATACAGTGTGAACGTAAATAAGCGCACAAAATACATAAATTTGGTATGTGTCATTTTTCAAAAAAATCCTCGAGCAGGTTGATTTTAGTTTTGTAAATGCTACATTTTGTCACTATACCAAAATTTATCACGTCATTGGTTTTTGAGTTATAACGCCATCATATTTTTTTTTTAATGGAAGCAGACATTTTTGTTTACTGCTCTTGATGGTATATTTCTCTAGATTTCTGGTGATATAAAAAAAATTATATTACCTGAGCCATTCTTTTGGAAAAATGACATTTTATGTAAAAATAGCTTACCTTTCGCAAATTCACGAGTAATGTTCCACTTTCTTATGGACTGATAAATCTTGTTGCCTACATTTTTGTTTTAACTAGCATGAAAACATTTGACATAAAAACAAAACAAATAAAATAATAAAACGACAATCACAACAACGGGGAGATACAGGCCTTTTTGTGTAAAGTATCGATAACTTTCTTATTCCTGGCACGTGTGGAACCTCAGTTTTGTGACACTTCCAAGACAGTGTAAAACTAATGAATGCAATGCCACGTTTAAGTGAAAGAGAACGCGTAGAACTTTTGATGATGGTTGGATATGGTGATAGGCTGAGAACTCACCAGGAAGCATGTGATGTTTTCAATGCCAAGTATCCCGAAAAGCAAATTTATAGATCTACTGTAAGTAGATTGGTGGCTAGATATGATGAATCTGGCAGTAGTGGCAGTGTAGCTGACCTCCCTCGATCTTGTCGCCTTAGTACAAGCAACAAAACAAAATTAAATATTCTTCTAGAAAGTGAGGAAAACCACCATCTTTCGACAAGGCAGCTGGCTTTAAATCATAACGTGAGTCAAACTTCTGTTGTACGTCTATTGAAAAAAGAAAAATTCCATCCAAACAAAGTGCAATTAATCCACGAATTGAATGAGGACGATCCAGATCGGCGCTTACAGTTTTGTGAACAATTGATGACCTTGTGCGATGAAAGCCCAAATTTTTTAAAGAACATTGTTTTTTTCTGATGAAGCTACATTTTCTTTAAAAGGGACTGTACATAATTGTAGGTATTGGTCACGCAAAAATCCTCGTTGGACTCAAGAAGCCCATACACAGCGACGAGGCAAAGTGAACGTGTGGGCAGGTATGATTGGTGATCGTTTATTGGGACCTTTTTTTTTTGAAGAAAATCTTACGGCCGCAAGATATTTATAGTTTTTGCAAGTTGAGTTAGTGCCAGCCTTAGCAGGTATGTTTCAATGAAGATGAAGATATTCCTGCCGGAAACGTCTGGTTTCATCAAGACGGGGTCCCACCTTATTTTGGGATAGCAGTGTGTCAAGTTTTAGATGACACTTTTACTGGAAGGTGGATAGGTCGTCGAGGTCTGATTGAGTGGCCTCCGCGTTCACAGGATTTGACCCACTTAGACTTTTTTCTTCGGGTATACTTAAAGTCAAGGGTGAATTTTAACAGACCGGATACCATAGAAGAATTGAAAGACAGAATTGACTTGGAGATGAGACGAATTGCACATGAGATGATTCAAAACAGCGTGCAAAGAGTCTACACCCGTTATGGTCACTGTCAAATGATTGGAGTGTCGCAATTTGAGCAATGAAGATTATTTTTTTCTCACAATTACTTATGTAAGGTATCAATCAATAAAAATATTTTTTCCAAGAGAATGGCTTAGGTAATATCAATTTTTTTCATATCTCCAAAAAGTTAAAGGAATATACCACCAAAAACGGTAAACAAAAGTGTCTATTTCCATTTAAAAAAAATGATGATGACGTCATAACTCAAAAACCAATTCCGTCATAAATTTTGATATAGTGACAAAATGTAGCATTTGCAAAACTAAAATTGACCTGTTCGAAGATTTTTTTGACAAATGACACATGCCAAAGATATGATAGTTGATAGTTGATAGTTAAATATGGCGTCCGCTAAGCAAGTGAGTTCGGAGAGCTCTAATGTTATAACCTTTAAGTGCTGTAAATCAAAAACTTTTATTCATTTTGTCTGTGTAAAGTGTTTTAGTATATACCATAAGTCGTGTTTACCAAAGTTTAAGAAAAAAATACGGTTTGTTAAGGACTATAAACTTGTCTGTTGTGAGGAAGAGACGAGCTACAATGAAAGTGATGACGAAAAAAGTACTTTAGAAAAAACTATAAACGACCTTACAGTAGATAGTTTCAATCAAAATAGATATATACAAAAACTTAAACGCGACAAGGAGGCGTTTTTACAAGAGGTGGTACAAAAAGAAGAAGATATGAATCAACTCATTGAAAAACAAGAAAAAATGATTGAAGAGTTGCGGAAACAATTAAACAAATACGCGAATGATAAGATGTTAACAAAAACTGAAACCAGCACGCAAACAAAAATAATAACAAAAAATAGTATTTCTACCAACACAGATATGCATAGTTATAAAGATAATAAGAAGATCCAAATAGAAAGTGTAATTTACAACAATAAGGTGAGAGCTAAAACTGAAACCAGCACGCAAACAAAAATAATAACAAAGAATAGTGTTTCTACAAACACAGATATACATAGTTGTGAAGATAAGATAAGTGTAATTGACCACAGGCATGAAATTGCCGTTAAAACTAAATCGCTACCTATACAGGGTGGCAATAGTAATGCAATCTCAGGAAAACCCAATAATAAGTACGACTCGGGAAAAAATTCTAATAAAAGACGAATTCTTCTACTCACGGACGATGATATAACATGGCACTTCAGAAACTTATTAGACTTAAGTTCCTACGACGTATTTTCTGTGAAGAAACCTGGGGCTCTTTTATGCCAAGTTATGGAAAGTTTGGAGTTACTAACCAAAGAATTTACATTGCAAGATTACGTAATTATAATGGGAGGATTAAATGATATAAATAAAAATAGTACACCATCATTTCGGCTGATTTGCAATAAACTAAAAATGTGCGCTAATACTAATATATTGTTTTCCTCAGTACCCTATCTTAATACCAGAAATATCAGAAAAAATGAACATATTTTTAAATTTAATTGCAAATTGAATGATTTTTTGCACAAATTCAATAGATATACGGAAGGGCATGTCAAGTATGTGGAAATAAACAATGCTCAATCAAAGAAAATCACCAAACATTTAGTGGCTTCCTATTTTGTTAATTCCTTATCAAGAAAGTTGCCAAACAAAAATCTGAAATTTATTCATGTACAGGACCATATTTCTAGTGAAAGTGTCAGTGACAACTCTCCTATAATCGATCTCACTAATGAACCTAATCCGGAATTATCAGGATCTGTTTTAAATTTAAATGCCTCAGTGGAAGTTTTACCAAACACTTTTTTATACCCACGTCTATCCCAGATTGCTCTGCAATAGGTAATAATCTGTATGCCGAGAAGGGGGTAAACTCAGGGAGTTGTGATGTCATTTGGTCGTTAATGCATATAAACATTCAATGTTTGTCAAATAAAATAAATCTTATTGACCTATTAAATCACGACAAAAAACCAATATTTCTTGGATTGACAGAGCATTGGTTAAGCGATGTACAGTTAGCCAATATTCACCTTGAAGGCTATAGACTGATATCAAAGTTCTGCCGATCTAACTATATTCATGGAGGAGCAGCAATTTTTGTTAAAAATGACTATTCTAAATTTTGTAAGGAATTAATTTATTTAGTTAAAATGTCAGTTGAAAAAGTCATTGAATGTGCGGCTGTTGGTATAGGCCGAGTCTGTGTGGTAACGGTGTACCGACCTCCACAAGGTAACATCAACCATTTTTTTTCGATTTTTGACAAAATTATTATTAAAATTTTAGAAAATTTTCAAACGCTAATAATATGTGGAGACTTAAATATTGATAACTTGTGTTATGATATAAATAGTAAAACATTAAATGACCTTATTAACTCTTACAAGCTCTCATCCTTGGTGAGACAACCAACGAGAATAGCGTCTACCTCTGCTGGGGGGACAAGTTCCACATCAATAGATTACGTCCTAACAAACATAACCAGTGAGATAAGTTGTGTAATTTTTGAACCAGGTCTCTCTGACCATGCAGCTCAATTTGTGTCGTGGAGAACTCCTGGAACAGTTTGTAACTTATCTGAGTCTAGGTGCATTAGCCACCGAAGTATTAATGAACAGTCATTATCAGAATTCAAATATTTATTTAATAAGGAAATTATTAATTTAGATTTTTCTCAGGATGTTGATGAGGTTTTTACTCACTTCTGGAATCACTTTAACTGGTGTTTCCTTACCTCACACCCGTTAAAAAGGGTCAAACTAAATGAAAATAAAAATAATAAAAAGAAATTTAAATTTTCTGCTGATTTAATAAATAAGATGGATCAAATAAAATATTTAAACTGGTTGAAGAAGCAAACTAATGATACAAATTTAAACGCCCATTACAAAAGTCAAAAAAAAATTCTTAACAAACAAATCGATAGCGAGAGGAAACTTCATTATGCTTATGTAATTGACAGCTCAGATAATAAAAACAAAAAGTTATGGGAGCTAGTTAATGAAAGACTTGACAAAAGCAAAACTCAATCAGTAAATATAAATTTAAAAATCGACAACTCCGTGATAGTTGATAATAAACTAGTAGCTGATGCTTTTGCCAATTTTTTCGGAACTTCTGTAAATCATTTAATTTCGACTCACCTTACAAATAATAACGTTGGCCTCTGCACATTACCTGAATTAAATGTAAATTCTATGTATCTTACACCATTTACGGAAGCTGAAGTTACTGACATTATAAAAGACTTGAAAAATAAAAAATCTACTGGTGTGGATAATGTACCCATCAAATTAATTAAAGCTTGTTGCAGTGAATTAGTGCCATACATTACAATAATTTTAAATCTCTCAATATCCTCAGGAAAATTCCCCAGTCAATTAAAACTCTCCAAACTGAGTCCAATTTTTAAAAAGGGAGATCCAGAATTAGTTGAGAATTATAGGGGCGTAGTAGTATTGAGTCCATTTTCTAAAATCATCGAAAAAGCAATTTATACGCGTATGATGGATTTTATTGATAAAAATAACTTACTAACAAGTTGTCAACATGGTTTTCGTGGTGGGTATTCAACTCAGTCAGCAACAACGAAAGTAACTCAATTCATAAATGAGAGGTTGGATATAGGTGAGACGGTCGTAGGAGTTTTCTTTGACCTATCCAGGGCGTTTGATACCCTCAATCCAAAAATTTTGGCCAGTAAATTAGACAGAATGGGCTTTCGGGGCACTGTAAATGACTGGCTAATCTCTTTTGTTTCGGACAGAAACTTTATGGTTAAAATTAACGAGGAATGGTCGAACTCTGTTGGTGTGGAGCTTGGTACACCCCAGGGGAGCGTGTTAGGCCCCTTGCTCTTTCTATTGTACATAAACGATATTCCACATCATATAACTTTTGGTACGCTGTTTATGTACGCAGACGATACCACCATCCTCATATCTGGTAAGGACCTTGTTGTAATTAATATGCAAGTAAATCAAATACTCCATGAATTTAATGATTGGTGCCAAAAAAA
Source organism: Stenurella melanura (assembly GCA_963583905.1). Taxonomy (NCBI): domain Eukaryota; kingdom Metazoa; phylum Arthropoda; class Insecta; order Coleoptera; family Cerambycidae; genus Stenurella; species Stenurella melanura. The sequence continues at coordinate 82,962,770 of OY757310.1, forward strand.
TCATTTAATCAATAATTGTGACAAAACGGTATTTGTTGAATTTTCTAGCAGATTCAAGTCAAATCCTTACTTTTAATACAAACAATAAAAATTTAGAGATGTCAAAAGGCACGAAATTTTTAGGTACTTACCTTGACAAGTTTATCACATGGGTAGATCATATTGATTACGTGTGTGCCAAGTTAAATAAGGCGTATTTCGTTATCGTGTCGCTAAAGAGTTCACTGAATGAACACTCTTTATTAAACATATACTATGCGATGGTATATTCTACCTTATCCTATAATATAGTATCATGGGGCCAGGCATCCAGCATTCAGCGAGTATTTATTCAACAAAAGAGAATTTTAAGATTAATATTCGGTCTAGCACCGCATGCGTCATGTAGAAATATTTTCAAAAAGTATAATATCCTAACCTTGGTTTCAATATATCTCTTAAATCTTATGGTTTTTATGCATGGGAATATATCAATGTTTATAAAAAGTAGTGAAGTACATCGTTATCCCACTCGCCACAACAATAATATATACATTAATAGGTTTTACCATAGTTTTTTCAAAAAGTCTCCATATCTTGCAGGATCAACCTATTATAATATGTTACCGATGGAAATAAAAATATTGCCAAAAGCCAAATTTAAATCTAGCCTTAAAAATATGTTGGCTCAGAATTCTTTTTATAGCCTAATGGAATTTACCGAGTATGCCCGTGAGCATTTTAATCAGTAATTTTGGTCAATTTTTTATGTATGTATTATTTAATTTTGTCTGTATTTTAAATCATATCTTATGTAAAATTATTGTAAATAATACGTTCAATGTACTTAATTATACAAATGTGTGTAAGGGTTTATATTTAAATGAAATTTATATACATATACATATGTTAATGTACATACTGTTTATACATTTTATCTGTTTTTTGACTCAACTATTTGTTACCTATATGTATCATGTATGACTTACCTTATCCATACTTTGTAATGGCAACAAAGGTGAATAAAATTTATTATTATTATTATTATAAAGATATGAATTTTGCGCGTTTCTTTAGGTTTACACTGTATGTTGGATACCATAGCACTGGAACTAGTGAATAAATTTTCATGCTGAAGGCACGGGTAATATTGATACCGTATATGAGTTACAAAGTTTTGATTGTACATTGGATGATAATTAATACCCTTTTGGTATGAGATTTTCGATGAAATCGGCAAAAAGTCTACTATTTCCATAATTTTTAAAATAAAAACCTGAAGCTTACACATATTACTTTTGAAGTAATATTTAAAAAGATCCGATTGGTAGGTATGCTAAATAATATTTTGAATAAAATTCATTAACGTTTGTTTTACACTTAGTTTCACGAATTTTGAAGCAAAGCAAAATTTTTCTTTCATATTCGTAAAATAAAGAGGGTTAAAGTAATTTTTAAGGTAAATCCCATCGAAGTATTTTAAAGTGCACATTTCAAGCTTTAAAAATCGCACCTACAGAAATCTACTAACGCGATTTAAACCAATAGGTGTAGTAATAATGTTGATGCTACTTAATTAAATTTAAATAACATAAGTGGTTAAAGTTAGTTATACATATCAAATGCTACCACTTTCTCAAAATTTTGAAATATTGGAAGTGTAGATTTTCAAAAATAAATTTTTGAGATTTTCTTCACTTATTGAATCTTTTTACACATGACTTCAATAGTAATATGCGAAAATTCCAGATTATTGTTTTAAAAAATGTAGAAATGGTAGAGCTTTTACCGATTTCATTGGTAATTTTTTCATATTCCGACTTCATATATATACTATTTCTACATACATTGATTCTTCTACTTGAAAATATGATGATCCAATAGTCACATGTTTCTTATCTTATTTAAGCTTTACTGAGTTCAATTTCCTTAATTAGTTCAAAAGTTATAACAGACTTAGTATAGCGCGTCCGAGACCGCGCACACTTTGCGCCATGTACTGATGTGTCCACGCGTTCCATTTTCGTGCGTTAAACAAAACTCCGGAGCCAACGTTTTCGATAGCACAAAAATACTTCATATACGCCTTTGATTTAAAATTTCCCGTACTTTTGATTGGCGTAAGTAGCTTTTTCGATAAAATTTCATTTTAAAAGTTATTCGCGAAAAACCGTCTTGTTTCACCTATTTTGTTTAATAACTATTACAGCAGCACTTTTTAGGAAACAGAATTTTGTATCATGTATTATTGATACAATTTAGAAGATGATGGAAAAAAGTCCGCCCAAAGGATTCCGAAGCTAATTCCTTATTTCACTGCACTTGCTTACTATATTTACAATTCTCTTTCTTATTTTTGTGCCCAATGTTTTTATAAGTTCTGTTAAGAAACCATCTCAAAACTTACATTAATATATTTAACAGCATATGAGTTATTGAACGAAAACTACAGAACTCTATAATATTATGTTTGTCCCAGCTTTGGCAAAAAGTAATAGTGAAATCTGACAGAAAATTTAGTGTAAAAATGTTTTCGTATTTCTATATTCTTTAATTGACACCAACGCCTTTAAAATTAATTCTAGTGAGCTTTAGATTCCCTACTAACAAGTAAATTGTGCAAGTTAGAAAATCGATGTTGACAGCGAATGCGACAAGGGATATTTCTATACAATGAAACTACCTCGTGTAGTAATTAAAACTCAATTAGTATTTGGAGTTTGACGAAAGTTTGTATACATAATTTTGTACCACTCAAAGTAATATTAAACGAACAGTGAGATTATAAATATTTCGATCAATGTAACTTCACTTGCATTAAGCATATTAGTAATTGTAAAAAAAAATCATTCTTTTTTTGGTTAAAATAGTCTTAGAATGTTATAAAATGTCGAGAATTTAAATTTGAGGGAAAAAGTTTGTCCGTCGGTTTGTAACTATTATTGTTCGCATGTTTTCTCAAAAACGGTTTAAGATTTGGTACACGTACTTATCATGACAGCCAAGCAGCTCTTAAAGCCCTTAGATCCTACCGCTGTAACTCTAAAACGGTATGGAATTGCCAGGAAGCTCTTACTCGACTGGGAAAACACAACAAGCTAACTCTGATCTGGAAGGCAACGAAGTTATCCATTCTCTGGCCAGAGAAGGCGCGGGAACCAAATTTATAGAACCAGAACCGGCACTTGGCACATCTGCAAACTCTGTCAAGGCTGCTTCCTAGCCTGGGCTGAATTGAAAACAATCCAGCACTGGCAGGAAGTACCAAGATTGGTTCACACAGAGCCATTAATATATATCCCTTGAAGTCAAGAACTAAAAAACTATTAGAGTTAAATAGGTTACACCTCTAATTGGCCTATACACTGGGCACTGCAGACTAAATCATCACCTACACAGAATTTCACTGGTGGAAGACACTGAATGCTGTCCGTGTCTGGAGGATGATGAAACGGAAGAACACGTTCTGTGTACCTGTCCTGCTGTAGAAAGCACCAGGTTCTCACTGTTTGGTAAGGGGCGACTGGAGACACAAGGCATGGACGGTTAGATTATATGCTTTATTAGGAAGTTGAATCTGAGCCACAGTAGACCTAAATGATCGCAGTGGAGGATCTGATAAGCCCACTCACAAATTAACCTAACCTAGTCTAACCTATCATGACGAAATCTGGAGCTAGATTATATTTTGTGCTAATTCTGGTGAAGGGTTTGGGGGTTAAATAGGGTAAATAAGTGAAAATATGTAAAGCAAGCTGGTACAAGTACAGAAATTTGGAATATGGTTAGAAGTCAATAGTTCTACGGATATTTTAATAATACAGAATTAATGAACACAAGAGACAGCATACGCGAAAAACTACCGCATCGTGTGAACGCTCAATCCGGTTAGGTTAAATTATCGTTTCGGTTAAATTGCTGTGCGGTACCGTACCGTGTGAACGGGATGTTAGAAGTTAGTTTATAGCAGATCGTCTGTAGGAACGGAGAAGGACTCTGCCGAGACATCACTCACCTCTGTAAGTAAAATCGCAAGAAAAAATTCTAAGTATAAAAGACACCTGAAAATATTTCATGTCTATAGGCGCCAGTACGCCAGTACGCAGAGGCTCTAACCTTTCTGTCAAGCTGCGACTGATCTACCTGTTGTAACAGCAGACCGAAAATCATAAGATAATAAGTCCATCCTAATAAGTTAACTGCGCCAGACGTATCTTTCCGCAACTAGAAGAAGTAGGTAACTAGGTAACTACTAAGTAAGTAATTGTTCGCTTCTGGGATCCGTGCACTGGCTGTAATACTCAGCTAGTTCAACCTGACCATTCCATTGCTGAGTAAGATAATGTCACAATAAACAATTTTCATCTACTATCAGATGCTGTGTCAATTATTCTCAGATTCAATTTAGTTAGCATTTAATAATAATTCGTGAACTCTAAAACTGAATTTTCTATTAATGTCCTACCCTTAGTTTAACTTATTTGCAAATTTGTATTAACCCCGAAACAATCTTAGCCACGGTTCAATTTTTAGTATTGAAAATACTACTGAGCGCATGATATATAACCCATCTGATGAAAAACGTATCGAGAGCGACAGATCTGTCTAGGCCGCTGCGCCGGCCTTGTAACCGTACCGTTCACTCAACGCCATGATATTAGGGATATAACGTTTCAATAACTATCCAAACAGTATCTCGAAACTAAAATATAAATATAAATATTCCTAAACTTAATGGTCTCTTGTGATACATGCCAACACTGCCATATCGTATGTCACTTAGTTTGCATAACTTGCGTTATTTCTTACAGAACACCGTCACTTTCAAATTAACATTAAAAAAACAAAATAACCCAATAAAAAATCGGTAAAGGTATTTACACAGAACTTCCCTCGTTATTTGTGCATGGCAGTCACTCTAAAAAATTAATAATTACCAACTGACATTGAGAATAATAATGGGAATATAGTTATTGCTATTATTACAACGAAAACTTGATAAGTTTTGGTCAAAAAAATATACAGATTGCTCATCCAACAGCAAAAGTTCAATGCTAAATAGCAGGTGCCACATATGGCAGGCTTGCGCAAATACCTTTACAAATGTCCACCATGACTGAATTATTTCTTGGGATGTGTGTGGAAGTATAGTGGTGGTTAAAAAATTTCATTTTTTTTTAAATTTTCAAAAGATGTTGGTAAAATAATTTTTCAATTTTTTTCTTCTGAAATAGGTTTAAAATGTCAAACGTAGAAATTTTAAATTTGAGCAAAAAGGAAAGTTTCCTTATATTCTATAGTAGTGCTAAAAAGTTTAAAAATTAAACATTATGTATTTTTACTTCCCTCGCATACCGAAGGGAAGTATTGTATTCGAGAAAAAATCACCCTCCGAGATTTTTTCGGATTCTGACGTTTCAGAACACGTAGATTCCGAAAATATAGGTTTTTCAATTCCGTCAGTCTGTCGGTCTGTCTGTCTGTCTGTTGGTGTATTTACTAAAAAACTACTTGACGGAGAGCAGTCAAATTTGGTAGGTAGTTAACCCTACTGTCAGCGAAGAACTGGTAGAATTTTCACTGAAAAATATACAGGGTGGACCGTCTAAACGGAATAAATAGTGAAAAAAATTTCTTTTTGCTCAAATTTAAAATTTCCACGTTTCATGACGCGCTAAACCTGTTTCAGGAAAAAAAAATTTTTGAAAATTTTTTTCAAACATTTTTGAAAACATTTTTACCAAGATGAAAAAAATTTTTTTTTGCTCAAATTTAAAATTTCCACGTTTCATGACGCGCTAAACCTATTTCAGGAAAAAAAATTTTTTGAAAATTATTTTCAAACATTTTTGAAAAAATTTTTACCAAGTTGAAAACAATTTTTTTTGCTCAAATTTAAAATTTCCACGTTTCATGACGCGCTAAACCTATTTCAGAAAAAAAAAAATTTGAAAATTTTTTTCAAACATTTTTGAAAAAATTTTTACCAAGATGAAAAAAATTTGTTTTTGCTCAAATTTAAAATTTCTACGTTTCATGACACGCTTAACCTAGTTCAGGAAAAAAAATTTTGAAAATTTTTTTCACCAATATTTTTGAAAAAATTTTTACTACTAAAATGATTTTTTTTTCCTTTCTTCAAATTTAAAATTTGCACGTTTCATGGCATTCTAAGCCTGATTAAAAAAAAAAGTTTTTTGAAATTTTATCACTAAGATAGAATTTTTCTTTCTTTGTTCAGATTTTAACTCTCCACGTTTCCATGGCATTCTAAAACTATTCAAACAAATGTTTTTGAAGAATTTTTTAAAAAATTTGAAAACATTTTTAATCCATTTATGTATCACTACTATAGAACAGACGAAAAAATTTTTTTTGCTCAAATTTAAAATTTCCACGTTTCATGATATTCCAAACCAATTTCGGAAAAAAAATTTTGCAACATTTTGTTACCAGTTTGGAAAAAAATTTAACACCAGAATGCTCAAATTTAAATGACATTCTAAACCTAGGTATTTCAGAAAAAAAATTTTGAAAATTTTTTTCACCAACATTTTTCAAAAAGTTTTTACCACTAAAATAGATCGAATTTTTTTTTATTTGCTCAAATTTAAAATTTTCACGTTTCATAGCATTCTAAACCTATTTTAAAAATACAGCTTTTTTTAGCACTACTATAGAACAGAAGAAAACTTTCCTTTTTGCTCTAATTTAAAATTTCTACCTTTGACATTTTAAACCTATTTCAGAAGAAAAAAATTTGAAAATTATTTTACCATCTTTTGAAAAATTTTAAAAAAATGAAATTTTTTAACCACGACTATACTTCCACTCCATTACGTGAATGTTGGAGTGAAAATGTGACAGATGGCAATAACATCTGGCATATGTACCTATTATACTTTTATTGAAAAATGTACAGGTCATCCCAAGAAATAATTCAGTCATGGTGGACATTTGTAAAGGTATTTGCGCAAGCCTGCCATATGTGGCACCTGCTATTTAGTATTGAACTTTTGCTGTTGGATGAGCAATCTGTATATTTTTTTGACCAGAACTTATCAAGTTTTCTTTGTAATAATAGCAATAACTCTACTCCGATTATTATTCTCAATGTCATTTCGTAATTATTATTTTTTTAGAGAGACTGCCATGAACGAGGGAAGTTCTGAAATACCTTTACCGATTTTTTAAAATAGGTTTAGAATGCTACGAAACGTGAAAATTTTAAATTTGAGCAAATAAAAAAAAATTCGATCAATTTTAGTGGTAAAAACTTTTTGAAAAATGTTGGTGAAAAAATGTTCAAATTTTTTTTTTCTGAAATACCTAGGTTTAGAATGTCATGAAACGTGAAACTTTTAAATTTGAGCATTCTAGTGTTAAATTTTTCTCCAAACTGGTAATAAAATGTTGCAATTTTTTTCCAAAATTGGTTTGGAATATCACGAAACGTGGAAATTTTAAATTTGAAGAAATAAAAAAAAAATTCCATCTGTTTTAGTGGTAAACAAATTTTCAAAAATGTTAAAGAAAAATTTCAAAAATGTTTTTTTTTTAATCAAGCTTAGAATGCCATGAAACGTAGAAATTTAAAATTTGAGCAAAAAAAAATTTTTTTCATCTTGGTAAAAGTTTTTCAAACATTTTTACTTCCCTCGCATACCGAAGGGAAGTATTATATTCGAGAAAAAATCACCCTCCGAGATTTTTTCGGATTCTGACGTTTCCGAACACGTAGATTCCGAAAATATAGGTTTTTCAATTCCGTCAGTCTGTCTGTCTGTCTGTCTGTCGGTCTGTCTGTCTGTCTGTCTGTCTGTCTGTCTGTCTGTCTGTCTGTCTGTCTGTCTGTTGGTGTATTTACTAAAAAACTACTTGACGGAGAGCAGTCAAATTTGGTAGGTAGTTAACCCTACTGTCAGCGAAGAACTGGTAGAATTTTCACTGAAAAATATACAGGGTGGACCGTCTAAACGGAATAAATAGTGAAAAAATATTTTTTTTGCTCAAATTTAAAATTTCCACGTTTCATGGCGCGCTAAACCTGTTTCAGGAAAAAAAAATTTTTGAAAATTTTTTTCAAACATTTTTGAAAAAATTTGAACCAAGTTGAAAAAAATTTTTTTTTGCTCAAATTTAAAATTGCCACGTTTCATGACGCGCTAAACCTATTTCAGAAAAAAAAAATTTTTGAAAATTTTTTTCAAACATTTTTGAAAAAATTTTTACCAAGATGAAAAAAAATTGTTTTTGCTCAAATTTAAAATTTCTACGTTTTATGACACGCTTAACCTATTTCAGGAAAACAAAATTTTTTTCACCAATATTTTTGAAAAAATTTTTACTACTAAAATGAATTTTTTTTTCTTTCTTCAAATTTAAAATTTTCACGTTTCATGGCATTCTAAGCCTGATTAAAAAAAAAAGTTTTTTGAAATTTTATCACTAAGATAGAATTTTTCTTTCTTTGTTCAGATTTTAACTATCCACGTTTCCATGACATTCTAAAACTATTCAAACAAATTTTAAAATGTTTTTGAAGAATTTTTTAAAAAATTTGAAAACATTTTTAATCCATTTATGTATCACTACTATAGAACAGACGAAAAAATTTTTTTTGCTCAAATTTAAAATTTCCACGTTTCATGATATTCCAAACCAATTTCGGAAAAAAAAATTTGCAACATTTTGTTACCAGTTTGGAAAAAAATTTAACACCAGAATGCTCAAATTTAAATGACATTCTAAACCTAGGTATTTCAGAAAAAAAAATTTGAAAATTTTTTTCACCAACATTTTTCAAAAAGATTTTACCACTAAAATATATCGAATTTTTTTTTATTTGCTCAAATTTAAAATTTTCACGTTTCATAGCATTCTAAACCTATTTTAAAAATACATCATTTTTAATTTTTAAACTTTTTTTAGCACTACTATAGAATAGAAGGAAACTTTCCTTTTTGCTCAAATTTAAAATTTCTACGTTTGACATTTTAAACCTATTTCAGAAGAAAAATTTTGAACATTATTTTACCAACATCTTTTGAAAAATTTTTAAAAAATTAAATTTTTTAACCACCACTATACTTCCACTCCATTACGTGAATGTTGGATTGAAAATGTGACAATGTCAATAATATCTGGCATATGCACCTATTTTACTTTTATTGAAAAATGTACAGGGTGGTCATCCCAAGAAATAATTCAGTCATGGTGGACATTTGTAAAGGTATTTGCGCAAGCCTACCATATGTGGCACCTGCTATTTAGTATAGAACTTTTGCTGTTGGATGAGCAATCTGTATATTTTTTTGACCAAAACTTATCAAGTTTTCTTTGTAATAATAGCAATAACTATATTCCGATTATTATTCTCAATGTCATTTCGTAATTGTTAATTTTTTAGAGTGACTGCCATGAACGAGGGAAGTTCTGTGTAAATACCTTTACCGATTTTTTTTTCTGAAATAGGTTTAGCGCGCCATGAAACGTATAAATTTTAAATTTGAGCGAAAAAAAATGTTTTCCCTATTTATTCCGTTTAGACGGTCCACCCTGTATATTTTCCACTGAAATTTCTACCATTTCTTCGCTGACAAAAGCGTCAACTACCTACCAAATTTGACTGCTCTCCGTCAAGTACTTTTTTAGTAAATGCACCAACAGACAGACAGACAGACAGACTGACGGAATTGAAAAACCTATATTTTCGTAATCTACGTGTTCTGAAACGTCAGAATCCAAAAAAATCTCGGAGGGTGATTTTTTTCTCGAATACAATACTTCCCTTCGGTATGCGAGGGAAGTAAAAATGGAATAGCTTAATTCGATCGTATGGACAAATATATTTTAAATTATGTAAATAAAATTATCAAACACATCTAAATACGATATAAAAAAGTAAAGTAGAAAAGCACTATACAGGGTGTTCTACATGCTTTATGACAAAATTTGACAGATGGTAGCTGGGTTAATCTAAAAAATTTTTATCAATGAACCCAAGTGGTATTATTAAATTTGATTAAAACTTTTATGTTTTTTATTTTATCACTAATTGCTAATGGTACCTAATGCAAATGCTGAAAATACCTATCATCCCAGCCATCCATCTTTGGACTCCAAGAGCAGTATAGTTGCATCTGGTATTTTCAATACGCTTAAGGTTCTTGCGAAAGATGCAAGATCTGTGAATTTTTTCTCTGATTTTAAGTATACTGACTCTAATAGTACTTCAGTTTTACCGTCTAGTTCTGCTAGGGTCATTACATCACTTTATCCCTATTTCGTAACCATATATAATTTTGCGGATTTAAGATCTTTTCTTCGATTTCTATTAATCCACTATGATTCAGCTAACTACCTCTATTGGTAGTGGCCACAGTATATGGTCCCTCATTTTATATAATAATTACACACATTTTAACTTAAGGGCGAAGTTTAGCGATAGCGGCAAAATATCTCAATGAGTATTTTCCTTCTATTGCGAACAACAAAATATGCCAATGCTCTTGCTCATCTTTCTTTTCACATCTGAGATATAGATCGTTAAAGAGTTAGACAAACAACCCACACAGCACATGACATCCCTAGGATATCCTCATTAGGTCCTGTATATCCCAATCGAGGACAACATTCCTCAGGATATCCTTAGGATATCCCAATAAAATATATACAACCTGAGAATAACCCAAATGGGGATATCCTAGACAAATCCTGGCAGGATGTCCTAGTACAGGACATCATCCTGCAAAGATATTAAAATATCCACTGTGGGAATATCCTGGGCAAGTCCTACAGTCGTCCTATTAAAGGTATTATTATTTAGGAGATTTCAACAACAAAAATAATGAAAAGTATATATATTATTTTGAGGATATTTATTGTGTCTTTTATTGGTTTGTAAAATTTGCTTCTAAAAACTTATTTGTTTGTTCTATTTGATAATCCCCTCCAGCACAAATAATTCATTAAAAATGTATATCTTATTTAAATAGCAGTTATTTATAATTGTTTTTAATACGTTTACTGTGTTCTGAATTAGCCGCCTATTTGTGACAAGTCGAAAGTTCTAAGAAATCCGCCGGGCGTCGATGTCTTTTCCACGTTCAGTTTTACTTCCACATCCACGTAGTGGATTGGAAGTATAGTAATCGCAAAAAAGTTTTCAAAAATTTTTATCCGTGAAATAGGTTTAGAATGTCATGAAACGTCGAGATTTTAAATTTGAGCGAAAAAAAAAATTTCTGTCTGTCTGTCGGTCTGTCTGTCGGTCTGTCGGTCTGTCTGTCTGTAACTTTTTTTGTCCGCACGTTTTCTCCGGAACGGTTTGAGATGTTGACTTGAAATTTTGTACACGTATATATTATGACAAGATCTGGAACTGGATTGTTTTTTGAGGAAATCCGGTGAAGGGTTGGGGGTTAAATAGGGGAAAATAGGGAAAAATAAGTAAAGCAAGCTTGTAAGAGAACAGACACTTGAAATTTGGTGTATGTACTAGAAGTTAAGGCCTAAGATTTTTTTATAATGTCTTTCAACCCCCCACCACCCCTACCCCATTAATGGGGTTGATAAAATAAAGTTGAAATTTTCATTTGAAATTTCGTACACGTATGTATTATAACGACATCTGAAATTAGATTATATTTTGAGATGATTCTGTTGAAGGGTTGGGGGTTAATTTGGGGTAAATAGGGGAATATAAGTAAAACAAGCTGGTAAGAGTACAGAAACTTGAAATTCGGTATACGTACTAGAAGCCAAGGCGTCAGATTTTTTTATAATATTTTTCAACCCCCACTCCAATATGAAAAGGGTTGATTAAATAAAATTGAGATATTCATTTGAAGTTTGGTACACGTATGTATTATGACGACATCTGGAACTAGATTATAATTTGAGATGATTCCGTTGAAGGGTTGGGGGTTAAATAGGGGTAAATAGGGGAAAATAAGTAAAGCAAGCTGGTAAGACCACAGAAACTTGAAATTCGGTGTATGTACTAGAAGCCAAAGCGTCAGATTTTTTAACAATATTTTTCAACCCTTCCACTACCCTTACTACATTATTGAAGGGGTTGATAAAATAAAATTGAGATATTCACTTGTAATTTGGTAGACGTATATATTATAACGACATCTGGAACTAGATTATATTTTGGGATGATTCCGTAGAAGGGTTAGGGTTAATAGGAGTGAGTAGGGGAAAATAAGTAAATCAAGGTGATAAGAGTACAGAAATTTGGGATTCGGTGTATATACCAGAAACCAAGGCCTCAGATTTCTTTCTAATATTTTTCAAACTCCACCACCTCCGCTTCATTATTAATGGGATTGATAACATCAAATTGAGATATTCACTTGAGATTAGTACACGTATGTATTGTAGTGACATCTGATTGAGATGCCTCCATTGAAGGGGTGGGAGGTGAATAGTAGAAAATAAGTAGGGTGAACTAAAAACTTCATTTTTAACGTATATGGTAGAAACCAACTCCTCCAACTTTTCTATAACATCTACCCCAAATATTATTAAAATTCTATGACCAATAATTTCCACATACTAGAGTGCAAATATCGTCAAGATGTTTCCTTTAAAACGAGTTGGATGAAGAATCTGGATGTGGAAGTAGTGATTCCTTAGGCAGCGGTTTTTAAAGTTCTTTCGACAAATAAGATTACGTTAAATATTTCATAAATATAATGCTGCTATGTTATATCTTTTTATTTATTATATTATCTAAAACGGGAAAATGTGATTGGTTATTGTCCGCAGATGTTGTTGTCAGATACGTAATCCTTTATATTTTTCTGAGTGAGTAATTTTGTTTTAATTCATTATAACTTTGCAGCAAAGTTGTACATATCATCCCTTATAACTTCTAACCACCCTAAACTCTGTTGATTTCAATAATACCAAAAAAAGGCAATCATTTTTATTTAATATTTCATGCTTTTACAATTTTTATTTGAAACTTTTCTAATAGTTTTTACACATTTTGAGTAATTTTGGAAAAACGCTTTGTTATATTTTTTTTCACCCTTTCTCGGGGTTGAAAAAAATATTTCTTTCATTAGTCATGTTCAAATACTTCAAAGTAACTTATATAAAAAAATCGGTAAAGGTATTTACACAGAACTTCCCTCGTTCATGGCAGTCTCTCTAAAAAAATAATAATTACGAAATGACATTGAGAATAATAATCGGAGTAGAGTTATTGCTATTATTACAAAGAAAACTTGATAAGTTTTGGTAAAAAAAATATACAGATTGCTCATCCAACAGCAAAAGTTCAATACTAAATAGCAGGTGCCACATATGGCAGGCTTGCGCAAATACCTTTACAAATGTCCACCATGACTGAATTATTTCTTGGGATGACCACCATGTACATTTTTCAATAAAAGTATGTGCATATGCCAGATGTTATTGCCATCTGTCACATTTTCAATCCAACATTCACGTAATGGAGTGGAAGTATAGTGGTGGTTAAAAAATTTCATTTTTTAAAAATTTTTCAAAAGATGGTAAAATAATTTTCAAATTTTTTTCTTCTGAAATAGGTTTAAGATGTCAAAGGTAGAAATTTTAAATTAGAGCAAAACGGAAAGTTTCCTTCTGTTCTATAGTAGTGCTAAAAAAAGTTTAAAAATTAAAAAAGATGTATTTTTAAAATAGGTTTAGAATGCTATGAAACGTGAAAATTTTAAATTTGAGCAAATAAAAAAAAATTCGATCTATTTTAGTGGTAAAAACTTTTTGAAAAATGTTGGTGAAAAAAATTTTCAAAATTTTTTTTCTGAAATACCTAGGTTTAGAATGTCATTTAAATTTGAGCATTCTGGTGTTAAATTTTTTTCCAAACTGGTAACAAAATGTTGCAATTTTTTTTTTCCGAAATTGGTTTGGAATATCATGAAACGTGGAAATTTTAAATTTGAGCAAAAAAAATTTTTTCGTCTGTTCTATAGTAGTGATACATAAATGGATTAAAAATGTTTTCAAATTTTCTAAAAAATTCTTCAAAAACATTTTTAAATTTGTTTGAATAGTTTTAGAATGTCATGGAAACGTGGATAGTTAAAATCTGAACAAAGAAAGAAAAATTCTATCTTAGTGATAAAATTTCAAAAAACTTTTTTTTTAATCAGGCTTAGAATGCCATGAACGTGAAAATTTTAAATTTGAAGAAAGAAAAAAAAAATTCATTTTAGTAGTAAACATTTTTTCAAAAATATTGGTGAAAAAAATTTTCAAATTTTTTTTTTCTGAAATAGGTTTAGCGCGTCATGAAACGTGGAAATTTTAAATTTGAGCAAAAAAAATTTTTTTTCAACTTGGTAAAAATTTTTTCAAAAATGTTTGAAAAAAATTTTCAAAATTTTTTTTTTCCTGAAATAGGTTAAGCGTGTCATGAAATGTAGAAATTTTAAATTTGAGCAAAAACAAATTTTTTTCATCTTGGTAAAAATTTTTTCAAAAATGTTTGAAAAAAATTTTCAAAATTTTTTTTTTCTGAAATAGGTTTAGCGCGTCATGAAACGTGAAAATTTTAAATTTGAGCAAAAAAAAATTTTTTTCAACTTGGTAAAAATTTTTTCAAAAATGTTTGAAAAAAATTTTCAAAAAATTTTTTTTCCTGAAACAGGTTTAGCGCGTCATGAAACGTGGAAATTTTAAATTTGAGCAAAAAAAATTTTTTTCACTATTTATTCCGTTTAGACGGTCCACCCTGTATATTTTTCAGTGAAAATTCTACCAGTTCTTCGCTGACAGTAGGGTTAACTACCTACCAAATTTGACTGCTCTCCGTCAAGCAGTTTTTTAGTAAATACACCAACAGACAGACAGACAGACAGACAGACAGACAGACAGACAGACAGACAGACAGACAGACAGACAGACAGACAGACAGACAGACTGACGGAATTGAAAAACCTATATTTTCGGAATCTACGTGTTCTGAAACGTCAGAATCCGAAAAAATCTCGGAGGGTGATTTTTTCTCGAATACAATACTTCCCTTCGGTATGCGAGGGAAGTAAAAATTCAAGTATTTACCTCAAAATTTTGATATGCCGACCTGTTTCATTGGATATATGTATCACATTTTTATTAGTCATTTTACCCCTGCCGTTATATAAACTTGTATTCCTTTGTCTTTGCTTATTGGCTCAGTTTAAAAGTAATGATCTACTATGTGTTATAAAATAATATGTATTTTTTGCTGTCTTTAGAAATATCCAATAAACCCAATCAGTGTCCTCAGGTTGTTCATAGTAAAGCCCAGGCATAACCCATATAAGAGCTGATGATGTCCTGTATACACCCATACTGATGTCCTAAGGACGTCATCAGCAAAGCCCGAACTGTCCCATTTGGATATCCTACGGACATCCTAAGGTGATAATGGGATCTTCCCAGGATATCCCATATATCCTGAAAACTTGTCCCCAGTATGTTCTGAGGATGTCCTTGTGCTGTATGGGAATGTATTGATACTTCCGAGATGAAGATCTGGAGATATGTGTAACAAATTCCATCGGCCCATCGTAACACTATTTTTCACGAGTCTGCTAAGAGTAGATACCATGATATGGGTGAGTTTATATCAAGAACATTGTGAGTTGACTATGACATAACTAAACAGTATTTTGGCATTTAGTGGGTGTTCAAAATTGTGAAAAAATTCTAGTGTACATTGCTATTATCAGATCTAACGAAATTTTATACATTATACTGGATAAGTTGGGAAATGTCAAATCTACTTCTTCTCGGTATTCTCAAACGGAACACCGTGTATGAACCAATCTCAAAGGACAGTCCTTGACAAACCTTTCCACAGTTGTATCACCCGTCAAGTGCTATTCTGCTTAAATGGTCTTTAAAAGGAGAATCCAAGTGTGTAATAATCAGACCCCGGCTCCGAGGTAGTTATGACGTAAAAGCCAGAGTCGGCTTTGCGCAATATGAAGTAAGTACATAAACATTTTCGTGCGCAATAATACAATATTTTACCTTATCATTATATCTAGTGAATTCCGTAATATTTAAAGGTAAATGGCCCCGAAACGGTTATGTCATACTTTGATGCACTTATTGTTGGATGCACAAACACAAACGCCTAGTAACTATACCTTATTAGAATAATAAAAATATATTATTTGCACTTGTTCTAAATCGTCCGAAATAAAACTCCGGCACCTGTCACTGAATATGCCACTTGTGTTGTGAAAAAGGATCGTTCAACCGTTCAACGTCTACCGATGTAATCCGCGCATATTTAAATTATAAAGTATAGTTTCTTATAGATGGCAGATTTATGTCCGTCATTGAACAGTCCACTTCTTTGCCACACACAAAAATGTTGAATACCGGGGTTGTTTCTTAGCACTGTTATGTATCCAATTTGTATTTCACTCAGCAATATCCCCTGATACTCTAAAAATATATTGCCGTAGGTCAAATACCTGTAATGTTCTTTGCATCAATCGCTCTATACTGATCTGTTCTCGGCTTACGTTAAACGTTGCGTGTAGCTAGAGGAATCCGTGAGAAATATCCATGTAAATATGCAAAATCTTAGTTTTTATGACGTTCAGATGAAACTTGTTTTAAAATGTCCGAATTGCATATCCACGAAAGTGTTTTTTCACAGTTGGCACAGGAAAGTTCTACACCGTTAAACCGCAGTTTCAGAAAATTTTTAATCTACGAAAGTACTGTTTCACTTAATGGAAAGCCACTCGATGCCATAACAAATCACGACACATTTATTTCTATCAAATGTACTGACAACTCTGTAGTGTTGACTCCATAATGCGTGTGTGCATATGAAACAATCTCATATGGCATTGGTCATTGTGTAATAAATTAATAATTATTGTTGGACCTTTTTTAATTCAAATGCTTTCTGTATGTTTGAAGTCTTCTGCAAAATATAAAACGCAATCTGCTGTTTATTTTACTATTATTATTGTTTATCGTATCCTATTTGTTGTCGTAAAAAAGCAGAAAGAGAGTGACAAGCGTGGCGGTGACTTTGTGGTGTCGAATATACTCCTTATATTTTTTTAAATTATAGTGCCTTATATTATGTGCACAGATAAAAATTATATTTTAAATTGAAAATTGTTTAATATAGTTGGAAAGAAACATATGTGAGATGTTTACATTTTCCTAACTGATATAAAAAGTTGAAGTGGCGTATGCCGTTTACAGTGTCGAGTTTTTTGTTTTCGATTATGTAGACAATCAGATCGACGCGCGACGCTGCAGGTATATATAATGTGCGGCCGAAGTCTGGTGTTCTTTATCCACCAGTTTCAGTAAATATCTCTTACATCTACTTGCTCAACTATACCAAATAAATAATTTCGAAACCAATAATAAATTAATTATTTACATATTTATTATGAGTTTTATGCCATACATTTTATTTCTTACCGCAAAAGTAGGTATTTGTTTCCTATAAATAATGTGTTTATTTGCTTACGTGAATCATACAAAACATTATATTTATCTGTGTGTGAAAACCGTCTCTGGCATAACGACTTTTGCGCCGGGCTCTGGTAATAATATACCAGAATTTCACTTAAAAAGAACAAGTTTATGAAGTCACAACTACATATTTCAATATCTTTTAAAACTGTACACCTCTATGCCCTCCACCACCCCATTTTTCTCTAAATTATCGATGTCATTTATAAAATAACCAAGATATTTAGGCAACGTCAGGCCGAGACACTCTGCATTTTTTTTATTATTTATTAACATACTTACAAAATTTTCTAATGAACGTCTTTACAGATAAAGGCCTGATATATATTTGAGGATCTGCGTAAGAATTGTTTTATTACTTATCTCTTGAACTCGCTTAAAACCCAAGTTAAGGAAATTAATGGATCTTATCAATCTCGTTATAATTCTAGCCACTGGGGTTTTTCTTTGATTCCATTTCATACTAATAAGTGAATTCCACTTAAAAGTATCTTTAGAGGTAAGAAAATGCCACTAATGAGAATCTGCTTAGACTTTTAATATCTTTAATCCTCGGGAAGAACAAGAAAATTCCTTTAATGTATCGTGCTGTAATGAATTTTAAAAAATATCCCACCTTGTTCTGCCTAGGAATTCAATATTGACTTAATTAATTCATCTGAAGGGAATAGAAGTTTATATCATGAATTTAAATAAAAATTCTAAACTCAACTAAACATTCCTTAAACTGAATTTTGCCTTGTATCACACTTTTCATATACATATTTCAGTTATTTTATATCTTATATTCATTACGGAACGTTTCACCGGAAACCGCCGCCATCTTGAAAAAGGATCAAGATCAGTATTTCTCAAATATTTTGTCTTCTGTTGAGGCTTATGAAAAATTAATATTTCGCACAGTGTGGTAGTATGGACAAAATTCGCTCTGAGGCTCAATTTTTGAGAAATCGAGCGGAATATTTTTTTTAAATACTGAAAAAGGAGTCTGAAATAGGGAGTCACTGCGGCTTTTTTGAAATTTTTTGTTTGCATGGAAGGGTTAAGGTCATCCAAGGTCATATTCATATTTTAAAAGGGAACCCCTATTTTACTTCCACATCAACGTAGTGGATTGGAAGTATAGTAATCACAATAAAATTTTCATTTTTTTTTTTTTTCTTGAAATAGGTTAAGAATGCCATGAAATGTCGAAATTTTAAATTAGAGCGACAAAAATCTTTTTCTGTCTGTCTGTCGGTCGGTCTGTCTGTAACTTTTTTTGTCCGCTCGTTTTCTCCGGAACGGTTTAAGATATTGACTTCAAATTATGTACACGTATATATTATAACGAGATCTGTAACTGGATTGTTTTATGAAGATATACGGTGAAGGGCTGAGGGTTAAATAGGGGTAAATAGGGAGAAATATGTAAAGCAAGCTGGTAAGAGTACCAAAACATGAAATTTTTTGTATGTACTACAAGCCAAGGCCACAAAATTGTTTATAATATTTTTCAAACCCCACCACCCCTCCTCCATTATTAAAGGGGTTGATAACATAAAATTGAGATAATCATTTGAAATTTGGTACACATATGAATTATAACGCCATCTGGAACTGGTGTAGAGCAGATGATTCCGTTGAGGGGATGGGGGTTAAATAGGGATAAATAAGGGAAAATAAGTATAGCAAGCCGGTAAGAGTGCAGAAACCTGAAGTTCAGTGTATGTATTAGAAGCCAAGGAATTGATAAAATAAAATTGAGACATTCACTCAAAATTTGGTACACGTATGTATTATAACGACATCTGGAACTAGATTATATTTTGAGATGACTCCGTTGAAGGGTTGTGGGTTAAATAGGGGTAGATAGGGGAAAATAAATAAAGCAAGCTAGTAAGAGTACAGAAATTTGGGATTTGGTGTATATACTAGAAGCGAATTTAAAAGTGAATTATTTATTTTTTGTTTGCTTATAGTAATGAAACATATTCTTTATAGGATTTTGCAAACAGCGGAAAGAAAAACTATCTATGAGCACTAAAGGAAAAACCATATATAAAAATATTAATGAAATCTTTGCATTCTTTCGATAACCTGACTTCTGGTTATGCTAACGAGTAAAAATTCTTATTTGCCATTCTCATCTTAACACTAGCATCCAGCATAGTCCCCTACGGCTAGGCAAGCTAAACTGGTATCTACATGATCCCCTACGATATGTAAATTCAGTTAAAAATGAGAACAAAGGCCTGAAATTAATTTATTTACGTACCTTGTCTTTAATTTTTTTTTCATTCTAATGAATTACATTTTCATAGAATCTCATTCAGTTTCTTGGAAATGCTTAGCCTTTATGAGCGGCTTTAGGCTTTTCTGATAAGTCCACAATATGGACGAAAAATGTTTCAAAGGCTAAGCATTTCCAAGAAACTGAATGAGATTATATGAAAATGTAATTCATTAGAATAAAAAAGGGACGTAAATAAATTAATTTCAGGCCTTTGTTCTCATTATTAACTGAATTTACATATCGTAGGGGATCATGTAGATACTAGTTTAGCCTGCCTAGCCGTAGGGGACTATGCTGGATGGTAGTGTTAAAATGAGAATGGCAAATAAGAATTTATACTTGTTAGCATAACGAGAAGTCAGGTTATCGAAAGAATGCAAAGATTTCATTAATATTTTATTATATAGTTTTTCCTTTAGTTCTCATAGATAATTTTTATTTCCGCTGTTTGCAAAATCCTATAAATAATATGTTTCATTACCAGAAGCGAAGACCTGACGTATTTGATAATTATTAAAAGAGTTGATGAAATTAAATTTAGATTTTCACTTGAAATTTGGTATATGTATGTATTATAACGATATCTGAAACTAGATTATATTTTCACATGATTGTGTTAAAGAAATGGGGGTAAGTAGGGGTAAATAGGGAAATATAATTAAGGCATGCTGGTAAGAGTACAGAAACTTGAAAGTATGTCCTAGAGGCCAAGGCTTCAGTTTCTTAATAATATATTTCAACCCAACTTCATTCTTAACGTATGTGGTATGTGGTAGACACCAAACTTTTTTATGACATCTGCCCCAAATATTATTAAAATAATGTGATCAATAATTTCTACATACTAGAGTGCAAATCTAGTCAAGATGTTTCCTTTAAAGTGACGGATGAAAAATCTGGATGTGGAAGTAGTGATTCCTTAGGCAGCGGTTTTTTTATTGTAAATTCGAATTGTCTGACTAAATATAGACTACTTTTGTTCAAAACTTTTTCTTCCTCTGTTTTTGGATTTGACCAATCGAAATTCTTTACTAATTGAAGAACAATGATCATTTGGCAGCATCAAAAATATTTAATGAAAAGCAAGTTTCTCCAGAACTTTTTGCTACCACAGGAGAAACATTCCTTCTTGCTTTGTATAAAGAAATCGAGGCACAAGAAGAGTTAAACCCTCTATGTCATAAATGTTTTTAAAAGCAACAATATATAACCAAAAATGAACCTTGCATCTGTTCCACCGACATTGGATACGACCCGGCAACATACTATAGGACGTATCTTCAAGTGCGAACGTGGCTTGAAAACTTACACGATCCGGAGAAATTGAGATGGACCAGGAAAATTGTGCACTAGAACCGAAATCCATCATAGGCTGCATCCCGACAAACTTTTAAAATTAATGTCCTGTAAATGCAAAGGAAACCGAGGAAACCGCAGAATAGCTTGTGGTTGCTGCAAAGCTGGGATTATATGCTTATAATGCGTTATAATATGTCGAAACTTCAGCTCTAAATTCCCGAAAATCTGTGAGTAGGACGGCAGCGACAATTAATCCGACGAAGAGAATGAATAAAAATGTATCGATCGACAATGACACTTGAATCGGTCTATCGGGGAAACCGCGTTTAATAAAATGTAATGGTTTTCGGTTCCAGCAATTTTTACAATACAGCGTTCTCACTGAATCATCTAGCAGCTTGTATACCAGCGCATGCGTAGAAGATACACAACTTTTGGCGGGGATTGCATAGT
The DNA here is from genome assembly GCA_963583905.1 of Stenurella melanura. Classification (NCBI taxonomy): domain Eukaryota; kingdom Metazoa; phylum Arthropoda; class Insecta; order Coleoptera; family Cerambycidae; genus Stenurella; species Stenurella melanura. The sequence continues at coordinate 82,984,278 of OY757310.1, forward strand.
GGATATAGGATCTTTTGGAGGGGATGTGAAGCAGTCGGTCTCGTGCATATTAAATGTTAGTCAAGTAAAAAATTCCTACTATTTGATAGAGAAGAAGTTCAGCAAAATTTCCAGTTTGGGAGTAATTTGTCTCCTGGCGTCGCACAGTATTTTTTAGGTCAAAATTTAACTCCTCCTTTGTAGCGACCAAAATCAATCTATTTGGGTTCAAAATTTTTATTATACCTAGCACGGCTTATTTTTGGCACATGATGGCCGTCAAAAGCCTGTAAAACAATGTGAAAACCCTATAACGGCAGAATTCAGACACAGTTATTTCTTATATAACTCCTTGGAAGTCCATCAATATTATATTTTATCATGATTTTTTACTGCAAAATCTGAATTTCAATGGACCATTTTTTGACTGAAATTGGTAATTTTTAGGCCCTTTTATTTATGTAATAAAATCTAAAGTACCAAATACCTTTTTATTTCAATTCCTTTTATTCGTAGAGTTTGTATATACGTATTATAAACAAAAAGGCCAAGGGATTACGAACTACAACCATTTTTTGGTTACTTTTGGTCATTTTTTAGTCATTCATTGAATGGTTAATTGTACGCGAGGGTCGGAATGTGTTTTTTTTTTCTCAAATATCTCAAAATGTATGAGGTAGAGCAAAGGTAAGATGTTCCTATACAAAATCAAAGTACATTAAAGGATCTTTTTATTTCTTTTGTAACCCTAATCGTTTCTGAGATACAGGGAACGGAAAATGGGGAAATAATATCAATTTTTGCGAAAATCGTGGGTAAACATTTCTAAAATTGTATTTAAGTATTTGTTAAATTATTCTTGGTCTTTTGGTTGATTGGTTATTACGCACTTAGATGCACAGTTACATTTTCGGGAGTTGGGAGCAGGGGATTTATTTTACATGTGTTCGATGTAAAGAGAGAGATCAGAGGTTCCAGTCACGGCTTGTTTATTAATTAAAAATGAAATCGACCCTTCTTGTAGGAAATTTAATAGACTTTGATTTTGTATAGGAACATCTTTGCTCGAAACTTCATACTTTTTGAAATATTTGAGAGAAAGAGAAAAACACACATTCCAACTTTTCCCACCCCCCTCCCTCCCCAAATCCGACGCCGTAACCTCTTGGCATTTTCAGGTCGTACAGAGGGGAGGGTAATAAGCATCGTGGGAGAGTCAGACCTTTGTTGTTTTGAATGTCCGGGTAAAAGGCTAATGTTACTAGACTATATAGAGTTTTCATATTCTTTACAGGCTTTTGACAGCTCTCATGTGTCAGAAATTTCTTGGAATGCAATTTTCGCAGTCTTTCACTAAAGTGCTCAGTATTATGAAAATTTTTAGCACAAATAGATTGATTTAGGTTTAATTACAAAGGAGGAGTCGAATTTTGAACTAGAAAAAGTTGTAAATGGCACACTGTGCGTCGGTGATCAGCCTTAGATCGACGCAATGTTAAATAAGTGAATAGATGCAACCCTACAACTTCTGTATTTAACCTTCTCTTAGAGCGCTAGAATCAGAGGATTCAAAATATCATTAATAAAACTGTACATCCGAATCCAAAGATACAAAGCATTTTTGTGCATACTGTGTATATAAAAATATGTGAAAATTAAACCTGAATTGAAAAGAGAAACGTACTCCTAGGCCAAGTCTGGTCACGATCATATCTCGATGATGTCAGTTTCTCCGCCATTGAATTTCTAAATTTAGTGATTGATTAATATTTTTCCTGGCATTGCATTGTGGTTCAGATAATAAATCTAGCTGGGCATTGGACAATAATAGAAAGTCTGACCTTCTCAAGAAAAAAGGACATAATGGCCAGAAATCTATCTCAACTAAATGACAAAGTATGAATTGGTGGTATTTGAATTGTTCATTGCCCAGAAATATACTAGTAGTACATGCAACTAATTAATAGTGCTTTTAATATCTTGTTAATATTGTTGTGTTTTCAAGGGATGTATCCTATTGTGGCAATATAGTATTATTAATTGACGAAAAGTTTGAGGAGTTGGTTTCTACCATATACGTTAAAAATTAAGTTTCTAGTTTACCGTACTTATTTTCCACTATTTACAACGTACCACCTCAATGGAGTCATCTCAATCAGATGTCACTACAATACATACGTGTACTAACTTTCAAGTTAATATCTCAATTTGGTGTTATCAATCCCATTAATAATGAAGCGGAGATGGTAGAGTTTGAAAAATATTAGAAAGAAATCTGAGGCCTTGGTTTCTAGTATATACACCGAATCCCAAATTTCTGTAGTCTTACCAGCTTGATTTACTTATTTTCCCCTATTTGCCCCTATTTAACCCCCAACCCTTCAACGGCATCATCTTAAATTATGATCTAGTTTCAGACGTCGTTATAATACATACGTGTACCAAATTTCAAATGAATATCTCAATTTTATTTTATCAACCCTTTTCATATTGGAGTAGGGGTGGTTGGGTTGAAAAATATTATAAGAAAATCTGACGCTGTGGCTTCTAGTACATACACCGAATTTCAAGTTTCTGTAGTCTTACCAACGTTTCACTTATATTTCTCTATTTACCCCAAATTAACCCCCAACCCTTCAACGGAATCATCTCAAAATATAAACTAATTCCAGACGTCGTTATAATACATACGTGTACGAAATTTCAAATAGATATCTCAACTTTATTTTGTCAACCCCATTAATGGGGTAGGGGTGGTGCGGGGTTGAAAAATATTATAAAAAAATCTGAGGCCTTAACTTCTTGTACATACACCGGATTTCAAGTTTCTGTACTCATACCAGCTTGCTTTACTTATTTCCCCCCATTGACCCCTAAATAACCCCCAACCCTTCAACGGAATCATCTCAAAGTATAATCTAGTTCCAGATGTCGTTATAGTTCATACGTGTACCAAATTTCAAATGAATATCTCGATTTTATTTTATCAACCCTTTTAATAATGAAGTAGGGGTGGTGGGGGTTGAAAAATATTATAAATAATCTGAGACCTTGGCTTCTAGTACATACACCGAATTTCAAGTTTCTGTAGTCTTACCAGCTTGCTTTACTTATTTTCCCCTATTTACCCCTATTTAACTCCCAACCTTTCAACGGAATTATCTCAAAATATAATCTAGTTCCAGATGTCGTTATAATACATACGTGTAGAAAATTTCAAATGAATATCTCAATTTTATTTTACCAACCCTTTTCAAATTGGAGTAGGGGTGGTGGGGGTTGAAAAATATTATTAAAAAATCTGACGCTTTGGCTTCTAGTACATACACCGAATTTCAAGTTTCTGTACTCTTACCAACTTGTTTTACTGATATTCCTCTATTTACCCCAAATTAACCCCCAACCCTTCAACGGAATCATCCCAAAATATAGTCTAATTCTAGACATCGTTATAATACATACGTGTACGAAATTTCAAATGAATATCTCAACTTTATTTTATCAACCCCATTAATGGGGTAGAGGTGGTGGGGGGTTGAAAAATATTATAAAAAGATCTGAGGCCTTAACTTCTAGTACATACACCGAATTTCAGGTTTCTGTAATCTTACAAGCTTGCTTTACTTATTTACCCCTATTTAACCCCCACCCTTCACCGGATTTCCTCAAAAAACAATCCAGTTCCAGATCTCGTTATAATATATACGTGTATAAAATTTCAGGTCAATATCTTAAACCGTTCCGGAGAAAGCGTGCGGACAAAAAAAAGTTACAGACAGACAGACAGACAGACAGACAGACAGACAGACAGACCGACCGACCGACAGACCGACAGACAGACAGAAATTTTTTTTTCGCTCAAATTTAAAATCTCGACGTTTCATGACATTCTAAACCTATTTCACGAATAAAAATTTTTGAAAATTTTTTTGCGATTACTATACTTCCAATCCACTACGTGGACGTGGAAGTAATTACAATTGTAATAATTATAAAGTCGGTTTTTATGTTGACGTCTAGCAGCGAATCCATTTACAATTGAAACATATTTATGTCGCTTGCACTATGTTTAACACTGGCCGCTTAAATTATTATATGATTTGAAAATACTAGACATGGCATAAAATATAAATAACATATTTTTCAGCTAACAATGAACAAAAAGCTTTTCAAGGGAGATTTGCTAGTTAATATGCCACACAAATTTCAGATTAAAATTTCACTCACGTTTAATATCATAACACGTACAAAATACAGAAATGTTAAACAAATTCAATTTCCGTCTACGTCACAGCCCCAGCGAATGCCAACATCATCAAAATGGGGTGAGTTTAACGGTGATGGTTGGACAGTACTGTGGATTTCAAGTTCCGGACAGCTTTGCCGGAAGCAGATAGGGAGTGTGAGACAAAAGCAAATCAAGGTGGTAATATCAGTAGGTTTGCTGTACTGTACATATTGGTAAAACTTTATTCTGAAACATATAATAAAATGTAACAATAACTTACACACTCATTACAAACTTTACCGGCGGGTCAAGTTTTCAATTTGCTATAGATAATTATTAATCAACAATGAAACATTTCGTGTGCCGTCGCACACAGGCGAATTTTCAAGAAATCGTGGTCAAAATACAAATATATAAAGGTCGGGTTTTCTCGAAACTATGTGCAATTACTTTATTAGTTACCTGTATATAATAAACAACCCTTTTTGTAAATCGGGAAGTATCACTTTTGAAATTATTTCAATCTAAACTTGATGTTTGTGGAGCCTATAGCTGGAGGTAAGTAGAATATTTTCATATTATATATATACAGATTTTCTCAATTCGCAGTAGCTGTAAGAGCTGTTGTAAATAGGTGTTTTTAAATTATAAAAAATAGTTATCCATAAATTTTCGTAAAGCCACAAATTTTTACTTAAATTGTACATTAGAGTTTATAGAATTGGTCTTTTAAAAAATATAAGCGATAATTTGCGATGTTGCCAGATTTTTTTTTATATTGTAAAATGTATTCTCACTTAAAATACACATCCAAGTAAATTTCCTTTTTTTTAGCGAGACTTCTATGGGAGTAGACGGTAAATAATGGTATAATTTTAATAGTATGTAGAGATAGTTCAAAGAGTACTCAGGGGAGTTTAAGATTTATTATTGTTACAAAAAATCATTTGGAACATAGCGCTAACTTATTTTACACTTTTAAAAGCCATGCATTGCTAAATTGGCATGAAACTGGGCATCGAATTTATATTCTGATATACTGTTAATGATCCTAGTAACAGATCATGAAAATTCGCTATTTTTGGAAAAACTGTTTGTACATGCAGCAGACGATGGTATACCGCTAAATCAATATAGCAACATCTTCGCGTCTGAAGCTATAATATATATTTTAAAAGCCAATGAAGTTATACTATGAAATGTTTTCGATGTAAGTTTTATTTATTTCGTGCTGTTCTAAGCACACATATTTTTTTTTTGTTTTTGCAGGTTCTCAGTCTAGGAATATTTCTTACGAGAAATGAAGTAGTGGAAATTTTAAGGAGTTGTTCATCGGTTAATTTCCAAGAAAAATATGAATTTCTGCACGAAGAAATAAGAAGAGCTACTGGAAATACCGAATTGCGAGCGGAAATAAAGCAAACATTGGCAACTTTTACTTTACAGTACAAAAACAAATGGATTGCGTCATCTAGAAATTATCAGGCTTTTCAGAATAAAAATCAATCTTGGCTAGAAACTGAAATTAATTTTCCCTGCACTTCAAAATCTTTTACGACTCAAGGCAAGTGGAAGACTGCCAGCGGATTTTTCAAAAATTAGTGAAAGATCAAAAAGAAGAAGAGCTGAGGACCTTAGATCTCAATTCAGTCCTCAAAAATTGAGCTACGCGACTCAAATGCAACTGCGATCAGAAGGCAAATTGTATTCTGCTGCTGTTTTGAAAGACATAGTATTCTCTACTCCAAAACTTGCGACAAAATATAAAAAAGTCTACACCAACGTTAGCTAGAGTGTTATTCCATATTCTTCTGATAGAGCCTTATCAGTGCTTGTTGAAGCAAAGTTAACAAAATACCGGTATAATATACATAGAAAGGCAGCCAAGGAGAGCAACAGTAATATGTATCCCAATTACGAAACTATTACGGCAGCTAAAGAAAAGTGTTATCCTGACTATTTGGTTATTACTGAATCAACAGCTGAAGCACATTTTCAAAGTTTACTGGATCACACATTTGTCTATTTATTTCAGGCCCTAGAAGAGGCGTTAACGCCTAATGAACTGCGCAATCTTCATCTTATTACCAAATGGGGCTGCGATGAAAGCTCTGGCATGAGTGAATACAAACAAACATTTTCTGACCCCAACATTTCTGATGCAAATATTTTTATTATGTATTTTTTTATGTGATTATTATCCCACGCGTGTTCACAAATTTTGGATTTTTCAAATTCTCCCCTTCTAGCCTAATTTCTATGTTCACCAAGCCTTACGTTGAAAGGTTTAGATGATTCACCTACGTAATGTTTTCGGCACTCACATGGAACATTATAAATACAATTTTTTGAATTTTGAACAATATTTAGAGGTTTGGTTTTTGATAAAACCGATCTTAGCGTGGAGCCCGTTTGAAAAACCGTTCGTACGTATTAAATTTTCTTTTATGATTATAGCAAGCCGGTGAAAGAGTGAAAGCCATACATGAATAAATCACTATTAAGGGGTGATGTCGTCTCTTTTTCATTAGCATTAACTTAATCTGATCAGAGATTAATTCCAAGCTACTTCTGTAATCACATTTTTCGGTATTTTCAATAACAGTCAAACCCTTTTCCAAAAATGCACTTGCCTTTTGCAAAAAATAATCAATATGTCACTGGGGAATTATATTGATTTAAACACTGATACCTACTTAATATATCCTGCACTTGTGACCACTTGCTTATTTTTAAATTGGGTTGCAACACCCAGGTCAAATAAATCATTATATGGTACCTCATTAGTTCTTATGAAAATTTTAATCTTTAGTTATTTTGAAATTACAACACTGCACTGCACTTTTAACTCACTTTCAGTTGTCTCCACGCTATCAACATTTAGTCTATACATCCAGACAGAAACGGACATTATTTCAATATACATTAAAGATTAAGTTTCATTAAAGTATTTGATACACACAGAAGAACTAGTTGATGGTAGCCAGTTCTGTCGCAGAATTTTCCGAATCCAAAGTTTCTTTCGTTCTTCAATTTTGGGGAAGGAAAACGTAGAAACTGTCATTTTGGCCTTTTTTAACGCGCTGTCGTAGTTCGATTTTCAGCATGGCACACAATCTTTATTGCAAGATATTGTCACTCGCATAGAGAAAAGTCATTCTTGGGCCGTGGATGTAAAAGAAAAATGATAAACAACTAAATTATACCACCATAATACGACAGTAACACAGCTGCGCCATTTGTTAACCAGATACAATAGGACTACCGGCAGCGTTGCAACATTTCTCCTTGTCTTGTAAGTAGAGGAGGCTGTAATTATTTCCACATACTAGAATGCAAATATAGTATAAAAATATTTCCTCTTGAACAGACTTGAACGGGAAATCTGGACTTATAATCACACGAAACAATAGACGAACAGACGAATACATATAAGTAGGGGGCAGACGTCTGAATAGACAGACGGGCGAACGGACGTCGGATGATCGAAGGAGCCTCATGATTATAGTAAGTCTAAAATAAAAAGAATAATGAAAATACCTGATGATTAAATTTTCGTTAATGGTGAGCTGATAGTAAACTGTGATATTTCAGAATTCCAATGTATTATGTAATTTTATTTCAAAGGAAAGTGCACGTGAATTTACTGTGGATGGGACATTTAGGTATAAAACGCCTTTCTTCACCACGTCTTAAAAAGACCTTTTGTGAGTGAATTGCTTTCCCAGTATTAATAAAATAATTACATTGAACTAAAAAAATATTTAATATAAAAGATGGCTTAAACTTTATATATTTTTTACATTCTTTTATAACTTTTTAAATGAAAATTATAAACACTCCTTCAACCAGTTAATTAATTAACAACTGCACAGACTTTTCTCATTTAAAATGTTTGGTGTGTATTTTAAAATCTTTCAGAACTTTTATAGTACTTAATTTTCTACTTAAGACGTCACTCCAGCATATTCCTTTATCATTTTCTTACTAATTATTCCAAGAAATTCCATATCTATTTAGGTCATTAGTTTTGTGAGCTTATTACAAATGTGTGAAATAGTTTGTGACTTTTAAATTAAAAAAAGTTTAGAGTAGTAAATGATTCAATACCAAATTACCAATAACTAAATATTAAAGAATCTCAAATCTTTTAAAATACGCCTTATAGTCATAAAAAGGAATAGCAGTTGGCAAAAAAAGTATTTATTCCTTTACTTCCACATCCACATAGTGGTAGTAATCGTAAAAAAGCTTTAAACAATTTTTTTTTGTTGAAATAGGTTTGGAATATCATGAAACGTCGAGATTTTAAATTTGAGCGAAAAAAAAAATTATGTCTCTCGGTTTGTAACTTTTTTTGTTCACACGATATCTCTGGAAGGGTTTAAGATATTGACATGAAATTTTGTACACGTATGTACTATAACGACATCTGGAACTGGATTGTTTTTTGAACTTATCCGTTGAAGGATTGGGGGTAAATAGGGGTAAATAGGTGAAAATGAGAGTAAAGCAAGCTGGTAAGAGTACAGAAACTTTTAATTTGGTGTATATACAAGAAACCAAAAATTAACAGTAACATTTAAAAACATGTTCTGTGCAAGATTTAGAAATAATTATAATTAACACAATAAAATTACACTGGCAAAGCACTTCCAAATTTTGTTTATTGACAAGAGATAAATGAAAAAGCTCGTTCGAGGCAACTGCCCTGGTGGTCTCCTTACCGACAGAAAGACGTGAGACATGAAAGACCGCTGTCTAAGAAATCACTACTTACACAGCCAGATTTCCCATCCAAATATCTTTAAAGGAAAATATCTTGACTTTATTTGCACTCTAATATGTGGAAGTAATTGATCATAGAATCTTAATAATATAATATTTGAGGCATATGTTATAAGAATTTGAGGCGTTGCGTTGGCTTCTAGCATATACGCCAAAAAAGTTTTTGGACTGTACTTATTATAAGACAGACTTTTTAAATATATTGCAAGATTCGTACTGTTAAACATTTTTTTTGCTTATTTTCAATGCTGTTATTGTCGAAAAATCGTGTTTGATACTAAAATGTATGACGTGAGTTTGGCGAACTACTAGTACACAAACAGTTTATCAAATACAATGCATGCGTTTGATCCATTAAAATTGTGATACAGTACAATGAAAAGTAACAATGCGTGTAAGAAATGTTAGTTTTACATTGTTATCTTATCTTACAATTAATATTTTACTTGATGCAAGTGGCTTTAATGTCAGTTGTTATCGATGTAATACTTAATTTAAGCCTTGCAAAAGTTATAAAAACTATGTCTAAAGCTATGCTGCTTAGTTACACTTTTTACATGCAACATTACTTGAAGCAAATGCATTTCTATTTTCATTGAGTTTTGTTGTCTATGATTAACCTCAGTATATTTTATGATATATATATTTTAAAGTCGTAAATAAATTCAAGAATTTTGTTCCAATATTTTATTAATGTTAACAGGTATCTAACGGAGTAGACAGCCAACAGTATTCGATATTTAACGTCGAATTTCACTAAGAATACATCAACTAAAACAGCTCTCTAATTCCTTCGCGATAGACATTACTCCTCGAACTTGAAATAAGATTACAGTTGATATTTGGCTTCAAACTTGTCTAATATAAATAGATTTAATCTCTGATAGTGAAGATTTCGCTATTAGCTAGAAACGTACTTAATGGTAACAACTATTTAGATAGGGGTTAGTCGGACAAATCTTCCGCAAATGAGGGTCACGACTGACCTCTGTGAATGTTTTCCGCAAGTCTATAGCAGATGACACCTAGAATTACTCAGATTAATGCCTATGCAAATGCTAGTTTAAACTCTGATAAGTATTTTATACTAGATTTGGCATTGCATTAATTATACAAGTAGTTAGGGTAGCAATAGAGGTCATTGATAAACTAGTTGAAAATAGTTTTATTTAAAAGTAAATTACTTTTTGTTTGTATATAATTGCAATAAAACACATTCTTTGTAGGATTTGGGAAACATCAGAAAAAGTTATCTAAGAGACATTAGGCACATTAAAAATGGCCACCATTAGCCGCACTAAATGTTTTTTATATCTCAGCTCCAATTTCGATTTCATTTTTTTTTTGAAATCTGTTGTAAAGAGGACACTGTCTCTTCCTATACGCTTATCTCGACACCTTAAGGGTACTGCACAATTTTCAAAAACCTGACAAATATTGTAAAAAATGTTAGTCCTTTGTTTCTGGTATACACACCAAATCTCATGTTTCTGGACTCTTGCCAACTTGCTTTACTCATTTTCCCCTATTTACCCATTTTCACCCAACAACCCTTCACCCGAATAATCTCAAAATATAATCTAGTTCCAGATCTAATTGCGGTAAATACGTGTACCAAATTTCAAGTCAATATCTTTAGCCGCTCCACGTACAAAAAAAATTACAGACCTACCGACAGACAGAATTTTTTGTTTTTCTACAAAAAAAATTACAGACCTACCGGCAGGCAATTTTTTTTGTTTTCGTTCAAATTTAAAGTCTCGACGTTTCATAATTATCTAAACAACAAAAACGAAATAAAATGTTGATGTTTCTTTTACGAATGCTTTCACTCCTCGTGGATGTGGAAGCAATATTAAAGTTTAATTAAAACGGTTAAGAGACGAGTTATAATAAAAATTTATACAAATTTTTAAATTACGTTGAGCTTACTTAGTAAATAGGCGAAAGGTAACAGATTTTATCAATAACACAGTGCAAATGTGTTTGTATGACAAGAATAAATTAAAATCGTGTTCATAGATGGATACAGTGATTCGAATTTGTCCGTACAACGGAGCAATTAATGGAGGATTCCAGTGTTCACAAATGATTACTCGCCATTATCATCGGATTGTTTTTTGTCAGTAAATAAATCCCTTTGGGATTATTTTTGTTCCGTGTATTCCTCAGCTTACAATTATTTTTCACATTTTAACGGAATATTGTTAGGTAATAGTACAGGTAAATTGAATTTTAGCAAGGAATAGCAAGGGCAGTCTAATGTTTCTGTGGAAATAGGAGAATTTTTTCATATCCTTACATCCATATAAAAGTAAAAACATTGTTTCTCCAGCCTTTTTCATGTCTGTACAACTATGTATACCTGTGATTTGTTTGTCAATGAATGAACGGCATTCTTCAGCCCTGGTGTTGGCTCTAGTTTTATGATTGGCTTCTTCCCATTTTTCTGGTTATTATTATTAAAATCTTCGCAAACACAAAATGAAGACTATATTGCATTCGATCGGCACATTTCTAAAACAGGTAATATGGCCCGTGGAAAAAATTATTTCAAGTCGCTGTGTTTGTGATCAGATTCTGAACAACTTTCAAAAAGTCCGTCTGTCTGTCCGCCCGTCCGTCACTTTCCTTGTAAGCACGATAACTTAAGAACGAAGAGTCCGATTGAATTGAAATTTGGACAGTAAGTTAGTGTTAGCTATATGAAGAACCCTATTATACACAATCGATCAATAAATAAAAAGTTATTAATTTTTTCAATAATATTTTTTTTATGTTTTGTAATTTAATTAAAATGTATAAAACTAATATTATTTGCAAAAGAAATGCGAAGGGTATCTCATAGAATGTACAACATTTATATAACTAGTTTAGTCATACATTTACATCTTGTAAATTCATGAATTAATATAATATAATTTTTGACATTAACAAATTGCTTTTTAAAAATGATGAACAGAATTAAAATTGTTTTTGAGAGAAGGCTTTATAGCCTGGCGAATATTTTACAGTGCAATTCATTGAACTCTCAAAGTAAACTGAATTTAAAAAGGAAACTTAGATATTTTTTGTTTCTCTATACACGTTGACAATATTGCTTGCTTAACACACATTCTTTGATTGAATTAACCGTATTGTTGTCAGTCGTGGATAAACAAATATGTAACGCACAACAAATGAGTGTGGCCCAGCCCACAGGAAATTTTTCGTAACTTTTGAATGGAAGAATCTAACTCTTAAGGTAAAAACAAAGAAGATTGTACTTGTTACAGTCTGCCTTCCATCATATCTTGTTGTCTATCTTATAACAAGCATCTAGGTACACCGAAAGCCCGGAGCTTCGAGCATGCGCATTACCTTGTAAATGTGTAATAAATTCCGCAAGTCGAGAAATTGAACTATTTCGTGTTATTTTGTGACGCTAATACTGCCTGCGGCGCTAATAATTGTTAACATTTAGATATCAGAATAAAAATCTACTAACCTAACCTAAAGAAATCACATGAAAGAATGAAATTATTTTAAGCAGAATAAAAACCTACTAACCTAACCTAAAGAAATCATAGAAAAGAATTTGTGAAAAAATACATTAATCGTTACAAAACAAAAGAAAAAAAACTCAGCAGGCTTAGGAGTTTCAACCCAGGACCTTTCGCATCGTAAGGGAGAACATTGCCTACGCCCGAACTGTCCGGCTGACTATGAGTACTAAAGCAATAGTCCATGAAATAGTTGCAAGAAAAGCAGAAAACATCAAAGAGCCTAATAATGGTCCGAGACCCACTGACAAAAACAAGTCCAAAAAGTGGGAAAGAATACAAAATAGGAGACTACACCCTGAGAACCACGAATAGAATGAAATACCTAGGAACATACCTAACGAATCAACTAAAAAGGAAGTAAGGGAAAGAATCAAAACAGCCAACATAGTCACAAGAGCTCTACTACCCTTCATTGAGGACAACAAACCACCATGGTGCCTAACCAAAAAGATATACACGACCATCATAATGTCTATGGTGATATGTGGAGTCAAAAATGCAGCAACGACAAAGGCCAACAGAAGAAGCCCGAGAAGAGCTGAAAGGGACATTATCCAACTGCTAGCAAAAACAGAAAAACCACAAAAACGACAGAAAACGTCAACATTACTAGAGGGAAGAACAATAATCAAAAGAATAGAATCATACGCAATGAAATACTGGGGACACGTCCAAAGACGGGACACGACACACCTACTAAAGAAAGCGCTGTGAATGAACAACAACAAACTGAAAATAGGGAGGCCATGCTACACATGGATAACAACAATCGAGAGGATTATGAATAAGCTAGGAAAGGATTATACACACTGGGAAAAGTTGGCACAACAAAAAATGGAATACAATAAAGAAATATCAAGGATATACACACTACCAGACTCAGAAAATGAAGAAACAGAAAACTCAGAAGTAGAACAGGAGAGAAGGTGATCACAGACAGAAACTAAGAAGAAGCATATCACAAAAACCTGAAAGTAAAAAGAAGCACGAAAACCTGAAAGAAGCATCTCACAAACGCCTACACTTTCCATCCGATGAAGACAGAAGGAAAACAAGCAGAAACATCACACAAACACCTACACGCTCCATCCTGTACTCCTACCCTATGCGTCATGCGGTTCTCGCTGCTGACAACAAGCATGTCCAATGTACAATCCAGCGTATGCAGCTGGTCCGGCTGTATATAAAAGCACCGGGGGTTTGTTCCGGCACACGGTGGGATGATCGGTGGGCGATCGGGCTGCGTGGTGGAACAAATCTCCATGCACCGGAATTGGCAGCAATGCCCACCTTACGCTGGCAAATCAATCAATCAAGAAAAGCCGAAAGCATAAAAAATTCCGTGACCAAGATGAGACCTGGGTACCCCCTCGTTTTTGGAGACGCTGAACACGATGGTGATATTTCTAAGCCTCCCACCCCTCAGGAACTACTCCTAAATGCTAAAGATCACCCACTTTTCTTGCTTTTCCGTTCTAGGCAAGCGAGGGCTCGTCGAATCAAGTTCTTTGGGTAGGCCGTTATGACTTTGACCATCCAACATATTATCTAACGCCGGCGTTGAAGCAAGCCTCTCCCCTGTATCAGGGGAGAGGGTTGTTTCAACCCCGGGGTTTGATAATATGCTGAATGGTCAAAGTCATAACGGCCTACCCGAAAATTCTCTCCAAATCTCCCCAAAACTTTAAAATTGATAAAAAATTTCTTCTATTCAAGTGTGCTCAACACGATAGCAATATACATTTCTCCCGTACCCTGCATTAAAAACCTCCAAATCCCCTTTTTACATTTCTGGCTACTGGGCATGTGGGGAATCGTTGGATTGAGATTTTCGACAATATTTCGGTATTGTAAAGCAAGTTGAGTGCCGAGGCATGCAATCACCCCTGGGGTTAGAAACTACCCCCCCCCCCCCCCCCGCCAATATTAAAATCTTCTCAAAAAACTGATACTTTGTGAAAACTATTCATCCCTCTTTTCGACGGTGCTCAAAGCGATGGCAACATAATTTCCACCCCCACATAACACTGAACCACCCTCAAATCTTACAAGGGGGTGGTTTTGGGGATTTGAGGGTGGTTTAGTGAAGGGTGAGGGAGGAAATTATGTTGCCATCGTGTTGAGCACCTTTGAAAAGGGGGATAAAGAGTTTTCACAAAGATTGATTAGGGGAGGCGGTAGTTTTAAACCCCGGGGGTGGTTTCATATTTCAGCACTAAACTTGCTTTACAATACCGAAATATTTTCAAAAATTTTTATCCAACGATTCCCCACATGCCCAGTAGCCAGAAATGTAAAAGGGGGGTAGTTTTGGGGATGTGGGGTTGGTTAGTGGAGGGTACTGAAGAAATGTATGTTGCTATGGTGTTGAGCACACATGAATAGAAACAAATTCTTATCAATTTTGAAATTTTTGGGGAAATTTTAGTATCAGGAGAGAGGGCTGTTTTAACCCCGGGGGATGGTCAAAGTCATAACGGCCTACCCGAAAAACCTGATCAGACAAACCGTCTCATGCCTAGAACGGAAAAACGAGAAAAGGGGGTGGATTCTCGCGTTTAGGGGTAGTTATTGAGAGGCAGGAGGCCTGAAAATATCACTATCATGCTCAGTGCTCCCAGAGACGAGGGAGTACTCAGGTCTCGCCCTGGTCACAGAACGTTTGACGTTTTTCGTGGACTACAAGGAATAAATAGTCAGACAAATGATATCACGTTTTGCGCATGGTCGAAGCTCTGGGCTTTCGGCGTACCTAGGTTTTGGCATCTGAAATTACTCATTGCCACATAATTCATTTAGTTCAAAGAAAATGCTGAAGAATATTATTTATTTCTTATTTTTTCAAATGAGTGGGTTTTAAAAAATTTATAATTGCAGTCATAATTTGTGGATTGTTAGTACCCTGTAAGTGAGTTAAATTGATTGGGAGTTGAACATTTAAGGCCCTTAAAAAGCTATATAAGTTTGCAATAGCTTGCCGATGGTTACCACAAGCAAAAAATAGATAGTTTAAATTACCTATGGAATTGTGATCACATGTGCAGCACGGCGACTATACGACTCCTAAGAGAGACTACTAGAGAAGTGAAGGAAATGTACCGTACCGTACCACTATAACCAGGTTAGAACTAACCTGGTTATAGTGGTAGAGACATATCTTGATAAAGTGTAATTTTTCTAAGATGAGACTATTGGAAACAAAACGCCAGACGAAGATAAATGCATATTTCACCTTTTCTCGCGCTTATTCAAGCAGAGAACGATTGCAGCCACGCCCCCTAAGTTTGTATATACACGTGGCTTAATTTTTTGTCTTGCTCTTGCTCAGGAATTAAATAAGGATAACTTCTGAAAGTGTCAAAATAAAATTGATACAAGTACAGGTTGGGATTTAAAATTTTTAAAGTATTTACACTTTCAGAAGTTATCCGTATTTAATTCTTGAGCAAGAGCAAGACAACAAATGAAGCCACGTGTATCTACAAACTTAGGGGCGGCGCTGCAATAGTTCTCTGCTCGAATAGGCGAGAGAAAAGGTGAGATAAGCATTTCTCTTCGTCTGGCGTTTTATTGCCGATACTGTCATCTTAGAAAAATTATACTTTACATAATAATCGAATACCTAGACGCTTATGATCTTATAAGCTAGCACTTGAGAAACACTTCTTAGACTGTAATGACCAGTCATGGACTGTGTGAGTAATCGGACTGCTGTACAACTTTACGGAGTTAGCGTCGTCCCGTGAAAAACAGTTATCCGATTCAGAAAACACAATAGCATGCAGGTCGTAGATCTAGTGGATCTAGAAAGAGTAGAATTCAACATATATTTTCATTTATTGAGGGTAAATTTCTATAAATACAAAAAATAGAAATATTTAAGTCTAAGCTAATTGTATACAAAACGACTTGTCAGAGAGCAGCACTCATACAGCGGCGAGAGTATTGTACAGGTTGACCATTCTAAAATGGCCGATGAGATTAGGATGCGCAGTGGTCGAAGCCCGCCCACCTCTACGGGAGCTCACTTGTTTATGTTGCTTGCCCGTGTAAATATCGGTGGTACAGTCTCGAGAAAAGTGTTTGTAGTGTATAACTTATATTTAATGCACAGGTACCTATTAGAAGTATCTATTTATACACATGTTACGTGTACTATTACTAGCAATATTTATAAGAAAATATCATGGTATTTGAAAGCAAAGTTAAACATAAATCTTTGTCAAGAAATTATAACTTTTATTTTAAAATGTATTGTGTTATGCATAGCAAAATATATTTTAATAGCATAAAAAATTATAAATAGTGTACAAAGACAGAGTATAAAAAAGGGCATTTTTTGTACCACGGCTGGCCGCCGGGTATAACGTGTTGAAGTGTCATCATCAGAATTATTATCATTATATTATTACGACTACTAGTAATATAATTCAATTTTGTTTGCTGGATTACTTCGGAAGTTGGACAGAGTAGAGGTAAATAAAAAATATACTTATTGTAAGCATTTATCTCAAACTTTATAATTGTAGTCTCATTACATTTAATCTAATGTGTATTTATTTTGTACGTTTGCTATGTCGTATTGTTTACTTGAAACTAAATCAATTAAATGTTATAATTTACAAATATTTCAAATATAAAAACAAAGAACTGTCGTTCATTCGAAGTGGCATACCGGGATTCTCGGTGAATACAGAGCACCTTTAACTGAAACTTCTTCCCCGACTGTACTGAGTTTATAGTTAAGAAACTTGTCTCTATTCAACAGCGATGATATTTCTTCTCTCTCTGCGCCGCTATTGGCCATCCTACAATGGTTTACTTGTAACAATCGACTGTACAAAAAGACTCAGACTCCCAGTCAGACAGTAAAATCTATGGTGGGCTTTTTGAAAATTATGCACTGAAAACTTTGAATCGCTTTGGTTTGCTTGTAATCTTTATAGACGATTATATAATTCGTCGGAACGAATTTGATTCGAGAAGCTAATATATAAAAGTTAAATGGTTTTCCAGCTTGAAAAAACGTACTAACGGCACGGAGCCCAAAAATACCTTTTTGATGTCAAGTCGCACTCGAGCGACCCCTATGGCGGTGTCCGCCTAGGCTTGTTTTAGGATATTCCGGTCCGGTTGAATTGGTTCCTCTGCTTGGAATATTAAAATTATTTTGTAAGGGTGCTATAGTGGTTCGGTCTCAGAGTATTCTCTACCACATTCAGTACTTAAAAATTTGTTTGTTTAACTGCTCTTTAATTGGAAAAACCGCCCCATGAACTTTTTGCTAAAAAATTTGCCGTTTGAAATGGTTATTCGCTACATGCTGGCTGTGATTTCCTTTTATTTTTTAAGGTACTTTCGAAAAGTGGTCCAACGACGGTGCCCAAAGGTGGTTTTTCGTCGTTCGTGATCTGAAAAATATTTCTATTATTTTCAAGTGAATTTTCAGTGAAATTATTTTATTGGGCTTTCGACGAATGACGGTGCCTAAGTGCATTTTCCGGTCTCTCGCGATGTGAGAATTTTTCTGTCAATTTTTAATGGGAATATTTTCTGAAATTAACTTTTCTTAAATATATTTATATTTTGAACTAGAGCATTTTAATGGGTTCATTAACAACGTCATACCCGAGTTTGCATAAGGCAAGCACCGACCATGTTTATGATTTCTTTAAGACGATTTACAGGTCTTGCAGATTTCTAGTTCCCCAGATTTCTGTGGATGATGTTAGAATTATAAGATCTCTCCGATTATGAATTCAAAAACATGCTAAATGAGCCCACCTCGTCCCAAATGAAGGTTTTTTAAGTACGTTCTGTCTAACGTGCAACTAGGGACACATCGAGTTCTTCAAAGGTAAGTATTTTTATAGAGATATCCACACAAAAAATAGGCTACCCTTGCTATTCCTGATTGAGGTGAATTTTCATCTATTTTACCTATACTATAATTTGTTTACCTTACTTTACGAAAATTAAAACTTTTAATGCACCCTCGAGTAAGAAACTTCTTATTCAGATAAACCCTTTTTCACTCTATGTTCAGAAAGTTGCAGATAACTTACTGGAAAGAAAGGCCAAGGGTAAAGTAATCAATCAAATTTGTGATACTCTACAGTCCCTTCTCATGTCCGACGTCTCGTTTTTTCGTTCTGAAAATTTATTAGGTTCTTAAGAAAAACATTTTGATATTGTTGGTTTGGCTTTTGCCATTCATAATGAATAGTAGTCAACTATTTGATTGATAATTTTAGTTTTTAGTAATACATTAGGGTAATTAAAATCCAATTAATGTAACAATTAATCAATTTAATTATAATTAACTCTAATAAATGTCACTTTTTAAATGAGATAATCGAATTGAACATAAATTTACATGTTACTTAACGAGAAACGAGACAGTGAATTATTAAAAGAAAAAAATTCCTGATACTTATCAAAACCATATTGAAAATACCAGACATTACCAAATATTAAACCGCTGCCTAAGTAATCACTACTTCCACATCCAGGTTTCCCATCCAAGTTTCTTTAAAGGAAAACATCCTAACCATATTTGCACTCTAGTATGTGCTAATAATTAGTCATGGAATTTTAATATAATATTTGAGGTAAATATCATAAAAAAAATTGAGGCATTGGCTTCTAGCATATACGCCAAAAATTAAGTTTCTGGATTCTTATTAGCTTGTTTTACATATTAAACTCTCAATCATATCTCATTACAATGCATAAGTGTACCAAATTTCAAGTGAATATCTCAATTTTATTTTATCGACAACTTTAATAATGAAGTGGAAGTGGTTGGGGTTGAAAATATTACAAAAAAATATGTGGTCTTTGCTTCTAGTATTTACACCAAATCCTAAGATTCTGTACTCTTACCAGCTTGCTTTACCTATTTTTCCCTGTTTACCCCTACTTACCCTCCTCTCCTTTCATCTCAAAATATAATCTAGTTCCAGATATTGTTACAATACATACGTGTACAAAATCTCAATGTTATTTTATCAACCTCTTTAATAATGGTGGGGGGGTGGTATAGGGGTTAAAAAATGTTATGAAGAAATCTGAGGCCTTGAATTCTAGTAAGTACACCAAATCTCAAATTTCTGTACGTTCCCTTCTTTACCCCTGTTTAACCCCCAACCCTTCAACGGAATCATCTCGAAATATGATCTAGTTCCAGATGTTGTTATAATACATACGTGTACGAAATCTCAAATGAACATCTTAATTTTATTTTATCAACATTTTTAATAATAGAGTGGGGTGCTGGAGGGGTTGGAACAAGAAATCTGTAGCATTGCCTTTAGTATGTACACCAAATCCCAAATTTCTGTACTCTTACCAGCTTGCTTTATTTATTTCCAATATTTACCCCTATTTAACCCCCAACCCTTTATTGTAATTAGTCCTAAATATAAGCTAGTTCTAGATCTCATTACTGGTCAATATCTTATACCGTCCCAGAGACAACATGCGCACAAGAACGATTACAGACAGACCAAGCGACCGAGCGGCAGACACACAGAAAAATTGTTTTTGCCCAAATTTAAAATCTCGACGTTTTATAAAATTCTAAGCCTATTTCAAGAAAAAAAATGAAATTTCTTATACGATTATACTTCCACTACAATGCGTGGATATGGACGTAAAAATAGGATAAAATCAGACTCCGTAGGGAACACGGCATCGGTCTACACAAATAGTGACTAACGCTTTATTTATGTGATATATTATATATGTGATATATTATCTGCTTTACAGTAGAATAATAACATTGATTTCATATAAATAACTTTCATCTTTTATGGATACACATTTATGACTAATTATAGACCTGTTACAGTGTCTTCTGGTTTTTCAAAAGTGTTCGAATATTGCTATTTATTTCGTTTGTTAAACTTTCTTGAAAAATTTAAAATTTTCACTGAAAATAAACATGGATTTCGTGCATCTAAATCAACAAGCACTGCGCTATATTCTTTACATAAAAAAAATTATTGACTATATTGAGATAGGTGAATGTCCTGTTAGCATTTTTTGCGACTTTAGCAGGGCGTTTGATTGTGTAAACCATAATAAACTTATGAATAAATTGTCAAGCTATGGTATCAGGGGTGTCGCTCTCGATTGAATCCGTTCATTTCTGAATGATGGGAGCCAATATGTCAATGTGACATTCCGTACAAAAGGAACAATAAGTAAATTCAACTCAGAGTATGGGGAAGTTAAAACCGGGGTTCCCCAGGGTTAAGTTGTAGGCCCTCTATTATTTTTATTATACACCAATGAGCTTGATATTTTAACTTCAGAGGAATCTTTTATCATGTACGCAGATGATGTCACTTATTTTGTCACATAAATTTTGTCACATGACGTAATGTTGGAATCTATTAGTAATAACGTGTTGAAATTATTAAGAAATTGGTATTCGTCTAATACATTGTATTTAAATATCGATAAAACACATTTTATGAGGTTTCACAATAGACAGAAATCACGCACAAGTTTAAATTTGAATATTAACGAGACTTATCTAGAACAAATTGATAGTGTACGTTTCTTGGGTATTAACATCGATGAATGTCTAAACTGGAAGGAACATTGCAATTATGTCATAGCCAAATTAAATTCAATTTTCTATTTATTTAAAAATCTAGACTGTTCTGAGTAAAAAACAACTGATAATTCTATACCACGCTCAAGTTGAAATGGTTCACTCTATTAATGTACGAAACAAAAAAGACTTTTATGTGCCATTCTGTAAATATATCATCAGATGGTCCTGATTATATTGGGCCTAAAGTTTTTAATTGTCTACCAGATCATTTAAAGCAGGTCAAACCATTACATTATTACACAATAAACTCTGACGCCATCTTTTACCACCAAAATTTGTCTCGAAAATACGTTTAATGTGCGAATCCGGTTTAGTCCCTTCAAATTAGTCAAAAAATCGCTGTTTTATGGAAAAATTTCCACAGCTATGAGACCTGTAAAAAGTAAAGCATTTGTCTAAACATGACTTTCACTCCCCGTAGTTCTAAAAAAGGGTGGTTTTTGAAAAATATATACATATATATGAATTTTAGCGCTTTTTCGACTTTCCTCTGTATTGAGGAAAAACCGCATTTTAGTGAAAAATGTCAAAGCAGCAAAGTTGTAATGCATAACATTTTCTACAAATTTTGTCTCTACGTTATGCCCGAATTTCGCATAATTTCACCGCTAGAGGGCGCGAAAGGTATATATAGAGAGACTTTTGCGCCTCTTTTAGATTTTCAGTCAAAATTATGCACTTTGGTACAAAATAACAGCAGAGCAAAGTTGTAGATCATTGAATTTCCTACAAATTGTGTCTCTTCATTTTTGTTCGAATTCCGCATAGTTTTGCCGTTAGAAGGCATGAAAATCTATTTATGTATATTTTTTAGCGCCCTCTAGCGGAGAAACTATGCGAAATTCGAAAAAAACTTTAAAAAACGTAGACAAAATTTGTAGAAAATTTTGTGTTGTACAATTTTGCTGTCCTGGTATTTTTCACCAAAATGCATAATTTTGGCTGAAAATCTAAAAGAAGTCGCAAAACTACATATTTATATATTTCTTTCGGACCCTCTAGCGGGGAAACTGGGGAATTCAAACAAAAACGTAGAGACGAATTGTGGGAAATTTTATGGTGTACGACTTTGCTCTCCTGACATTTTTCACCAAAATGCATAGTTTTTCCTTAAAATAGAGAAAAAGACAAAAAAGCGCTAAAATTCATATATATGCATATATTTCTCAAAAACCACCCTTTTTTAAAACTGCGGGGTGTGAAAATCATATTTACAACCCACATGCTTCACTTTTTACAAGTCTCATAGCTGTGGAAATTTTTCCTAATTTGAATAAGGGACTAGTTATTTTAAAGCACTCACATATTAAAAATATCTGATCAATAATGACAAGCAATGTCATAGTTGTATAATGAATAAACAAACATTTGTTTTGTATAAAAAATACCAACATACTAAATGGAGATAAAGTAAACATAAGAGAAGAACATTCTAACATTATTAAGAAGTTAATATTATTCACGCAATGCGTGTTAGGTACCTTTATGTTACATTTATAATATCAACTATTAGCAAAAGCACACTTTAAGATATATTAAATTACCACAGGAGTAAATGACGTCACACAGCTGTTAATATGATAGCGAGTTCTTGGTTAATTTGAAGTCTATAGAGACTGTCAAAAATTCTAGTTTTTTGCTCTTCGCTCTAAAATCTAAAGATCTTTCAGAAAATATAAGAATGCTAAATGAGCCCATTTATAAATATTAGTAGAATTCACAAAATTAGCTGTACCCAGTTCCCATAGGTATAGTTTCCTGCCTAAATATATTAAATGAAAATTGTTTCCATAAAATTTATTTTAAATGCCCTATAAATTCGTGGCTAATTAATCATTAGTTATGTAAATTAATATCATAAAATGGGCTGTTATCAATATTGACGGGAAAATACATTAGCTGTAATCCAATTTGTAACAATTTAAATTTGAATAATGCTTGAAAATGGTAGGTATCATGATTTGAATACTTAATCTAGCTATATAAACAAAATCTACTAATCCCGTGTTTAATTAATAATTATTTCCAATGATATAACATTATATTGGGAAAACAGAAATACGCATTTAGATGGGTACTCTCAGTAAAAAAATAGAGCTACTTCCGGCTGAATCATTTTTGTTTGCTCATGGCTCAAATAAAAAATATTTTTGTAGGATTTATTAAACAATACAAAAAATAATATTTGACCAATCAAAAATTAAAATGTATTTATCATTTAGTTAAGAAAATAAAGATATATAAAATTAATGTATTTATTAAAATAATGTGCTTACTCATTATGTATGTGTTTCCTCTAGGATAATGCTATCCATAATTCCCTGCAGTGAATAATGAGGACAGTCAGTTGTTAATAAGAAATAAATTTTGTGACGTTTTCACAGAACACGGTGCACCATGGCGGTTTATTTACTACACATTTCTGTGTAAATTTGGTAACCTAATGACATTGGAAAAATCATAGTAGCCATTGAATGTAATAAAACAATATCAGCTATCAGACAGATACAAAATAAAGCGTTGCGGAAATCTCTTTGAGTAAAAATTAAAGAAAATGAATAATTTTAGTAGAAATGAAAAGGTCGATATGTTACTGATATATGGAGAGCATCTCAAAAATTCAACTGCAGCTGCAGAACTGTATCAGCAACGATATCCCAACAGACGTAATTATATTAATTATTTTAAAAATACCTACTGTTACCTAGTTTAAGTTTAATTGTTCAAACGGAATTGACTTTTATTTATTTATAGGCCCGATATTTATGTTCATTTAAATAAAACTCTGAATATCGAACTGATGTCGCATTCTATTGCAAATGTCCTTGTGGATGTAATTGTGTTTACCTCCACATACCTATGCTAAACTTAATTGTAACGTTCTTTGCGCTCACAATTATTAAATGTTTGATAGCTCAAGATTGCCTATAACTACACGTCTGTCTGACAGCTGATATTGTTTTATTACATTCAATGGCTACTATGATTTTTCCAATGTTATTAGGTTACCAGATTTACACAGAAATGTGCCATTTTAGTTTCCAAAGCCCACTAATCTATTATCTATTAGCCGCATGTTTCTAAAAGCTTGGTTGCATTGTATTTTGGCTGAAATGTCAAATATTTCTGAGCGGATTTTCAAAATTTTGGTATCATTAGATTCGTATGAAAATGAGGTTTATAAAAATGTTGGTGAACGATTAAATTCCCATTTAAAAAAACCGAGTTAGTGGGTAAAAATCACATTTAAAAATTTTAAACGCCTCTAGAGAATTAAGCAATGCAATCATATTGCTCTTTCTATTTTTAAAGTAACGTAGCACACAAACTAAAATATATTTTGGGCACCACAGCACTCTGGATTCAGAAATAGATTTTTTAATAAAATTTTTAATGTTTATCAAAAAGTGACCAAAATGGATGTATTGTATTCAAAATTTCCTCTAGATTCCAAAAATGTAAAAATATATAGTGTGTTCCATTTAAAAATCGAAAGTTGTGGGCATTTCCGGTCAAACCGGATGTGCACCAAACTTGATTTTTTATTGAAAAGATGGCATTTTAGTCGTGTAATAAGGCCTCCAAATTTCAATTTTCTATTCCAAATATTTTAGGAAATATCGGGACGAGCGCAATTCGTGACTCACCCGGTATATTAAATAAAGAAGCTAACGAAATTGAGTAAAACACTACTATGCTTTTTACCACTATATTTGCACAAAAACGTGACTGCAGTTTCAACCCTTTTTTAGGTCATTTTCAAACAATGATTCAACTAAGAATGTGTTTGAAAATGACCTAAAAAGGGTTGAAACTGCAGTCACGTTTTTGTGCAAATATAGTGGTAAAAAGCATAGTAGTGTTTTACCCAATTTCGTTATAATTATGGATTACCACAGAGTAACGGCTTCCTCAATCAATTTCTTGAAATAAAGAATACTTTAGTATAGATGCCGATGTATTCCCGAATATTACACACACAATATATTGTAATTATATGATTTTAGAAAGAAGTGCATAATTAAAAGAATAAGTCCAAGGCATTCAAAAATCGCACCGTACGAATTTGGCGTGTTCCAACCTCAACTTTTCTTAGTTGAAAAATCGAGGTAATTTAATAAAAACTGGTGTCATTTAGTATTGCCACACTTCTACAATTAACAACACAGCTAAAACTGGCATTTTGTATGATCCAACGTCCACAAAAGTACTGATATAATAAAAAATTCGATTAGCTTACATTTAACATATTGGGAATTTGGATTTGATGTCCCTAAACTCTGATATTGTGTAAATTTTTACGTCGCGCGCACCCAACCTATATAAATCACTAAATTACTGTCGCCGACGTGCAAATGTCGTATCACAGAATAGTGTGAGTGGCACACAAAGAATCTTTAGGGAGCGGCACATTCAGTATTTCTCGATCTCCCTGTATTACAAAATAATTTCCAAGTACAAAAGCGTTCACCTAGAAACTTTGTCTGTTAACTGTAAGTACGACTTACCAAAACATCCTCTTTATGTCCACAAACAATGGTATAAGCAATATACAGTAGGATCTACAAAGAGTGAACGTCACGTGAGACAGAAAAGTCAGTAAAATTATCAAAATTGATTTCTATTCTACGTATATTATTAAAACTAATTTCGTATATTACTAGTTTAGGGTATAATGCAAATGGTCGCCACTGTGTAATCAGCTGATCAAACCTCTTGTATTAACTGTATATTTTACAGATTTTGTGAAGTTTTAAAACTTAATTTTAGATTATTTAACATCCACAATTATCCCTAATCAATTCATGTGGCGAATTTTGTTTGTTAAGATTGAGAGGAGTTTATATTTTACTAAATTGTCTTACGGAGTGGAAATCTTATAGGATAATTGATAATATATGCTCAGAAAAGCAGTCCTGTGTTTTCTTCGCCGCTGCCAATACACCTTTTTCGTAGGTTTATTGACCAAGAATCACAAGATTCTCTACAAATTAAACAACTTATTGTATCAGCTAAATCAGCCATATTTAGACAACGGAAAGATAACAGTATAAAAAAGTTGAGAAATGTGTAATAATGCAATAATGCAATTGGTGATTGTATATTTATTAAATATTTTTGGAACAATTTTCATCATTTTCGAAACTTCCAAGTGACCATTAGAAGCGGTCGGGTTTCAAGAGTACGTGTGCAAAAAATCAATTTAATAGGTTATATAGTTGAATTAAGACAGCGATAACTGTTATGAGAGGCGTAGTTTTTCGAATTGAATGAACTTCAACCGGGTTTAAAGGCCGTTTTCAAAGTTCGGTCCTACTAAAAAACAGTTGTGAAAGCGAGCTAGAGGAGCGATTTTATTCCACTGTAAGTAAGATTCAACTTCTATGGACGATTAGAGCGCGAGAAATGTAATTTACTAAACTAACAAGGATTTATTATTTTAAGTGTATAGTAGCGACAGGTACGTAGATAGAAAAACAATTATGGAAAATTGTAAACAGTTTTGATTACATAAGCAATGATAACATTGACGATGTAATTATGTCAACATAAACGTAAAAATACTCGTAACATAAATTGTTAAAAACCAACTGAAATTAAAAATAAATCACATTTAGCACCACATGTATCATTATAATAATAATAATCTTGAGGATATCGAGCTATGATAACCTTTAGCGTGATTTCTACATTATTGTTGTTAATTTATCAAGTAATACCAGTAACTTTTATTTAGAAGAACTAAAAGTTGAGCTTTTTTTATAAATTAATATAGTAAATAAAATTTACAGCTGTTAAAGTGATTACATTTTGTTTTCTCCCATTCGTTGTAATTTTGCCACATATATCTCACTAAACGTTTTGTACTACATACTATTTTAGCCGTCTCTTTTACTTTTCTTAAAAAGCTATATTTTGTTAAATAATATTTTTATACAAGTAAGCAAATAATGTCAATAATTTTCAGAAAATTGTAAACCAAAATCAACTTAATTACCAATACAATCAAATATTCTAGTTTTTCCATATAAAATGGGTTGCATATAGGTACACCTTATACACAATTTTCCACAAGTTATAACATTAACTCACATAATAGTTTCACCAGAGAAAATCGTTCTTTTAAACAGCTAACATGCATTTCTCAACGCAATTTTATACAATAGACAGAGAAATGTGAGGATGAATCAAACATTTCGATATTTGAAGGAACTCTCAACGAATATAATTGACTACATATATTTACTGCACATAAAGAACTGTGCCGCTCACGTAAATATTGGAGAGCGGGGCATGTTCAAATTTGATAGAAAACAGTAAATCATAAGTATAATGTCTTACTTAACACATATAACAACAGTGTTCTCATATATAGTATGTTCTAGCACAATTAAAATAAGAAATAATCGGAAACAATCTTTTTCAATTCAAATTTTTTAACTCCTGAAATATAGTAGCGCAAGTCACCCCTAACTAGAACGTCATTCCCAGGAAATAGATAAGCAGAGCCGTACTTTGATTTTATCCATCAATATCGCGAAGGACGGGCAATAGGTCCACCAATGCGTAAGATATACTATCTTGACGCAAAACAGAGTAAGATTTTTTAATTTACCAGAAACGTCATTAAATTTCTGCCGAAGACATGATTTTTAATTTTGTAGTATTTATTCTGTTTATTCTAAAACTCAAAAAGTCAAAGTACGTATCTGTATGACAGTCTCGGCAGGTGATATTACTGACTTTGATATTTTAATGGCCTGTTTTTATAGTCTTTTTTATTTGCGTTAAATATGTGGAGACAACAGCTATACTTATCTAAAAAACTTTAGAATAATTTTAAGTTGAATAATTTTTATATTA
Source organism: Stenurella melanura (assembly GCA_963583905.1). Lineage (NCBI taxonomy): Eukaryota > Metazoa > Arthropoda > Insecta > Coleoptera > Cerambycidae > Stenurella > Stenurella melanura. The sequence continues at coordinate 83,012,308 of OY757310.1, forward strand.
AATATTTTTTATATATTATTTCATTTTCTTATTCACAATATCTTAGCAGACGTTTTGTGGTTCATATATTTTTCGAGTATGACTTCTATTGTTGTATGGAACGTCTCACATCATCATACCATCTATCGCGATTGTCGGTAGATCTTCCAACCATTCTACATTAACCAAGTACATACAATTCTGGAATTGTTTTCAAGAACGCATCTCTTGGAAAAATGAGCTGTTAATGCGATGGGCTGTCCAGGGAATTCGCAGTAAACATCTTCGCAGCTACACGTCGAAAGCATAAATACGTTGCGCCATCTGTTTGCCTCCCTAACGGTTCATTTATCAGAGGCATAAAGAGAGATGGCGAAGATTAAGGCGTTAGCAGATCAGATATTCTGGCAGTATTCTTCAGGTCTACAAGGTAAGTATCTTGTTTACTACCCCACACTCATATATCTTTATCTATATCGCGTGTGGGTGGCTTTTATACTTATTTTAACTACTGCAATTGTCATTAATATGCCGATAACGATTTTGTTCTTCCTTGCTAAAACATAAACGAGAGATTTCATTGAAAAATCAATATTGTGCATCTGAAATCTTTGAGGTGTATAACGTAATTCTCAGTGACTCTAAAACTTATTTTCTGCTCTTTGGGGCTTGCAGTAAAGCCTGAATAGAGGATGGTAATTGACAATACTTAAGCCCAACAATGTAACTGTAGGGCACTACATAATTTACAAGGATCCTGGACACTTCTTGGATAATGACATGAGATTCTTTAAACATACCGACAACCTCCTACAAAAGTTTTGTATAAAATTAAAATTACTTTATGTACATAAGATTGCGAATATAGTTCTGAACCTGAAATTATATGTCTTTAACTCTGTACTATATTAATTAATGAGATGTGTTTTAATAGACTGATTTAATAATGGGAGACAAAGTTAACTTTCAGAAAATACTAAATACTTCTGTAAGGTTCTATTAGAATATGCGCAAATTTAATCACATAAATCAATGCATTTCGTGAAACTAGACGCTTAAAACTAAATGAGAGAAATCAAGACCTTAGGTTAAATATTATTAACATAAAATATAAAAAATAATTGTTAACAAAACTTATAACTGTTGATGAGATGGACTAACATCTCGCTTCTGCAATTTATTTAGAGTGCTCAACAGAGAACTACTCTATTTAAAAGGGGTTTTTCTTATAATGCTGATGGTATATATGGTAAGTACCCCAATATATTAGGGACTTTCAACATGTTGTCACTTTCAGAAGGCATTATAACTAAGAGTTGTGAAGTAAATAATTCGTTTCGTTAATTTTGGGATTATGTATTTAATCAATACTTTGGAATTATTGGCACAAACTTTTTCTCATTTTTTGTTTTTTAATGTCATCTAATATTGTTTACACGTGATTAATCACATTTATATTTTAAGGTAACTGTGAGGTCATTACTGCCTGGGTGTAAAAGCATATACACACTGTGTATGTTGTATGTTGTTGATTTCTATTTTTCGACAACAGTGAATACCCCTAATTATTCTTCGTTGAGACAATTTATATTTAATACACGCAGCATAGTCCAGTCGGTAATGTAAAAAATACACCAGAATCTCGCAAGAAATGTTATCTGAGATTTTCCTTCGGTAACTGTTAGTGGGAGGATTAAACATCACAAAATCACAAAAATCAGTACTAGTGGTGCCGCGCAACCCCCCCCAAAAACCACCCCTTCGGTGAAAAAAGCCGTATTTTACTAATAACTCGTTAACCGTTGAATATATAAAAAAATTGCTCATTATAAAAAAAGAAATTTGACTAATTGCCTAAAAAAAAGTCCTGTTGTATTTCTTGTATATGCCATGCTTTTCGAGAAAATCGGTATTGACAAAAATTGCAAAATAACTATTTTAATTTCTTGCGCGCGGGGTAATTGAAAAATTATTTGCTCGAAAACCAAACAAGCTTGGAAGAAAAATTAAAATGGGGTTTAAAGGAGATATAAAATACTGTCTTGTGTTGTAATTTTTGATAGATATTGATATTTATTAGTACGTAAAAATAACAATATAATGTTAGTCTCCCTACACACAAATTTAAAAGATGTAATTTGAATTATCCTACAATTAGTTGTTGTCCAAATCTTTTACGAAGTTTTCGACGAAAGAGTGGCTATTACAAGGCATGCCATCAGCCATGAGTAAAATTTTTCTAGTTCTGGACGCCCTGTGGGATTCTTTGTCGAATAAATACGCATTCTCCGTCGCATTATTCTTTATCGAATTACTCTCTCGCCTGCCAATGTTTCGAAGTATTTCTCCAGCAGGATAACCTCTTTTCCTTTTTAAATTTTAGGATTTCTTCTATTATGTGTCCCTTAGATAAGGTAGAAAACAGTTCGGGTCAGATAAATGGGGCTTCAGCATATTTTCCTGCAAGTCTGTCTGACAATTCACTAGCTTTTCGGGGTCTGATACCCACATAGAGGTGAATTTGTTTTTGTCGGTAGCTTTAAGAAATATGTCCAATTCCAATTTCAAAAGGTGTATTGATATTTATTAGTACATAAAAATAACAATATAATATAGTTATCTCTTGATTTTTTGTACATCTAACTATTCACAGGCCCATAAAAAAGAACTGACTTTAATATAAGTTAAAAATGCATTATCTTTCAGTTCAAGGTAGTGCTTCAATGCAGAAAAAGTTAGGAATAAAAATATTCACATTTACAAATTTACCGGCATGTTGAAGTTAGCCAAAAAGAATCCAAAAAGGGCTTTATATTCAATTTTTTTATGATATTGCATGCAATTTTTTAACTATTAAATTATTAGAAACAATAGTTATGTGATATATAAACTCAAAAGAAAAATTTGGCTAATTTCAATATGCTGGCAAATTTGTAAATGTGAATATTTTTATTCCTAACTTTTTCTGTATTGAAGTACTACCTCGAACTAAGAGATAGTGCATTTATAATTTATATTAAAGTCAGTTATTTTTTATGGGCCTGTGAATTGTTAGAATCGCAAAAAATCAAGAGATAACTATATTATATTGTTATTTTTATATACTAATAGATATCAACAGCCATCAAAAATGGAGACACAAGAAAGCATTTTATATCCCCTTTAACACCCATTTTGATTTTTCTTTGTAGCTTGTTTGGTTTTCGAGCAATTCAACATTTTCTATAGGCTGCAAGCAAAAAATTTCATACAAAGGAAAATTCGTACACATTAAAAACACAAATGTTGCAATTTTTTTCGATATCGATTTTCTCGAAAATAATGGAACATACAAGAAAATTACAAGGGGCCTCTTTTTAGGAAATTAGTACAGTCTCTTTTTTATTATGAGCAATTTTCTTATATCCTCAACGACTAACAAGTCATCAGTATAATAAGGCCTCTTTACCCGAGAGAGTGTTTTTTTGGGGGGGTTGCGCGGCACCCCCAGAACTGATTTTTGTGGTTTTGTGATGTATGATCCCACTAACAGTTATTGAAGGAGAATCTCAAGTAAATTTTTTTGTTATGAAAATCTTTATAATTATTGTACTAAGTAGCAGGAAAGTCAAAACTGATATGGAAAAATCATAATTTTCGATTTTTTGGCAAAAAACTATTTTTAAATAAAAATGTCTGCAGTCCGAAAGTACATTTCTGCTGTGATCATCAATACTTAATGTGAAATCTTTTATTTCCAACATTTTGGTCTCTCTTAATAAAGGATCATGTGTATTCATAAAATAGTATTTCCGCTCAGATTACCAACGTGTAATATAAAGTGAGCCAGTCCATAATCTGGATGATTCAAGTGCAAAATAACACTAAATTTTTTAAAGCAGCAAGTAGAATGGTTTGTAATGATAAGTTAAACCCAACTTTAAAACGTGCATCAATATTTAAATAACAACTATTATGCAATAGTATTTGTATTCATTTGATTGTTATTATGTTCAGTTTGACGAGATCAAAGTGAGTAGAATTGCTAACGGCACAACAGCGAGTTTGTCTCATCCAATGCTATGGCATGGTTGAAGCGAGCTATATATGTAAAATTGAACTACTTAACATGAGACTTCTTGGAGTAAAATTTTCAGCGAATAGCTTAAAGAACGGATTTTAATTCGCAGGATTCGTACCGCGTTGAAGACAAGAAACAATAAAATGAATTTGATACGGTAACAGGATTAGCTCTACATTTTGTTGAATGCAGTAAAATTAGCTACTATAAGTATAGTACACGCAAACGAAATTCGGTCGGCGGGTTGAGACGCAAGACGCAAAACCCTTTGTACGCGCCGGCTAATTCCTTTGTCGGCATACCTGGCTGTAAACACCTTAATCTACACACACCTTATATCTATTACGTCTACAATAAACCTCATTTTTGCGCCTTTTCAAAGAAAATGGAATACACTCATGTAAACCGTTGACAATCTATTTCTTAGAAGACGGCGGTGATGTGGAAGGAATAGAATTTTGTCTTTTAGTGGCCGAAAAATGTTCAAAGGTTGTAAACTTTCATTAGTGCAATCATTTTAGACTATTTTTTGCGAAATAGGGAAAAAATGATCTATCTATCTATACTTGTAATCTATGGCTGTGGCTGCAAAGCCATTCGCACAACACCGATGTTTCGGAGAGGAGTCTGTCTATAAGGTCGGTAAGTACATAATGTTAAAAAGATTTACACTAACCTACCACAATTTGTCTGCTAACTTATTTCTGATATTTAGTTATTCATTCATACATTATTTATATTTATAAATTACACTTTTTCATTTTTTCTACTTTTCATTTTTTTTCTTTTTATTAAAATCGTATGTTTTAATATTTCTTTTGCTTTTTTTTTTTGCTTCTTGTTTTTTTTTATTGAGGTTTTTTGTATTTTTTTTTCCTGTTTTTTTTTCTGTTTTTTTTTCTGTTTTTTTTTTGTTTTTTTTAAGGATATTAACGAGGAAAACAAGTTTGCCAAGGGGCCTGTCATGGCATCTACATCACAACACTGAGCCACGGAAAGAAAAGGATTTAGAACATAGGACAAAAACAGAGGAAACTTACATTTCTAATATTACAATGGTTCTTAAGTCTATATTTTAATTTTATTTTTTTCAATAAATTTAAATAACATTAGATATAATTCTATATTATTTGACTTTAATATATCAACTAAATTAAACGGCTGTGTTAAATGGTTGTTACCAATTTTCTTCATAAATTCCTGCACAGAGTCCTGTCTTAAATTACAATTTAGGATGATGTGTTCAGCATCACCCCTTTCACCGCATTCGCAGTTTTCATTTTGTGCCAAGTTAATCCTATATTTGTGGGTGGGAAATAGTCCATGATTTATTCGCAGTCTAGTCAGTGTAGAAACAAATTTTTTATTGGCAGGTATAGCCGTGAACCAGGGTTTCTGATTTGGAGTGGGGTTGATGAATTTATAATATGTTCCTTTTCTCCTGTTTAGGTACTCTTCCCTCCATTTTACCAGTTGCTTGCTTTTTATGGGAAAAAATGATAGAAACCTGGATTTTGGTACAAATACTCAGTGTAATTTAACATACTAAAACTCCTCAATGATTCCGTGTGAGCTTCGACCGTTATGACCTTGAAAATGTTAACAGACTGAAAATAATCGTTGTTTGATTAAAAGTTGTTTGACCACGTTTTTTTAAATCCGGAGTAACTTTTACCCAGGATTCTGAAAAAAATTGTCTTGCGCCTTGGGGGTGAGCCGGAAGCCGCAAAATCAAAACTGCTCCTAAAAATGGGCGTTTTTTTCCTCATTTTCTCAGTTTGTAATGGAACACATTAATAGGCATTTGAATAATATGCTTCGGGTAGCCGAGTTCTTCTGTGGGCAAAAGGAGCTGATGGAACTGGATACCCAGGGGTGGAAACCACCCCTTAAATGGTATATTCGTGTTTTATGGGAAAAATCATGATTTTTGCTTTATTCGTATATGCGTGTCGTATGAAATATGTGTGGGGGTCGAGGGGATGGAAGCCACCCCCAGAGGTGCGAGAATCGTAGTTTCGTGTTTTTATGGGGAAAAAGAGTAGTAGATTTTTTATTTGGGCTAAAATACATAAAAGTGAAAGAGGGGTATAACCACTCCTCGCTAGGTGTGTTTTCGATTTTGCGGCTTCCGTCTCACCCGCGAGACGCGAGACATTTTTTTCGGAATCCTGAGCAAAAATTACACCGGACTAAAGAAAAGGGGGAAATAATTCGGCTATCAAACATATTATTCAATTTCATATTAACGCAAGTGTTCCATTACAAACTGAGAAAATGCGAGAAAACACCCCTTTTTGTACAACTAGGAAAAGGTAAGGTGCAAACCACTCTGTATTCGTCCCACAGAATAATAAAATTGTTCTCAAAGATAATATTTTATTCCTGCACTCCTTCTCAGGTTGAAATTGCACCTCTCTTATTTTCGGCAAATGAAAATTGTCATTATGCAAGGTGTTGCAAAAAAAACGATTCCTTGCAGAAAAAGTTCAAGTTTTTAAATCAGAAATGGCTGCGCAGGAGCAAATAGCCGAGGTTGGAACACAAATTTGTCTTGCTCTGTATAATGCAAAATTGGAAGAAAGGTCATTAAACAAACGTCGTATTTTATGTTTCAAGAACGGTGTTGCAGGTGGGAAAATATATTATCTATTTTGCCGCCCACAGAGGTCTCTGCAAATATGCAGTCTTCGTGTCTACCATCAAGTCCAGTTATGGCAAGAAAACAAACCGCTTCCACAAAACTGGGGCTGGAAAATGGAACTTTATTTATCTCCAGTTCCATCTACCATGGCACCTACCACAAAATGTTTTGAAATTAATTTTTTGTGGCTACACAACAGGATGCGGTAAGGCTTGTGGATGCCGAAAAACGGGCCTAAAGTGTTCCTATGGTTGCGTGCAAGCAGTGGAATCTCATGCGATAACGCTGGTAGGCTAGAAATGGAAGATGAAGAAGATAGTGCCCAGGAAGCATAAAATGTATAGAATTTAGACAGGTTCATATTCGAAGAGGAAATTAGAAACATTCGCAAAGTCGAACTTAACGCAGCAAATCGAAACAATGTTAACAATAATTATGATGAATCGAGTGGAACAGCTATACCGTTCTCACCAGATACGACACTGATGATGAAGATACGGACTGATCATACTACCTATTAAAAACGGAAAAAAAATATTGAGATTGAGATAACCTGATGAAAATTTGTGGATTAAGCTTACGAGGGATACTACATTAAAAAAAACGTCAAGAATGCTGTACCTCCAGGGTGATGTGGAAATACGCAAGCAAGAGTGTATCCTATCCATCATTATAAGGTTTATTCATACCTCATTTACTACATTACTACACACTAGTGCAATAAATAACTATTAAAATAAATGTTGATAAGAATTTCTCAGTTTAGCGATTTTAACAAAATTGCTCGATTTACCTCTCCTGAATTTTGAGAAGGAGTGGACTGGAAATAAAACTAATACAGATCATTTTGTATAAAATTGAATTTTCTACATCTTTTGAGTAATAAAAAAAATCCTAAGTGCAACCGTTAGCAACCTATTTGCGAAAAAAACAATTTCAAGGTCATAGCGAAGAAAGCTCACACGGGATCTTTGAGGACTTTTAATATTTGTTAAACTACACGTCTAACTGAGCATCTGTACCAAAATCCAGCTTTTTATAATTTTTTTCCTATCTTTCCTACAATGTCTGTATTACATAAGAATATTATGTTCGGTGGCGTTTTGATAAATCCACATTTGCAATAAATATGTAGTTTTAATGCAAAGTTGTAAAGATCTTGCTACGGAAACATGACAGATTCAAATCATTTCCAGCACTAAACTACATAGAAAATGAACGTATGTTTAGGATTATTTCTGATAGAATGTTGGTCAATATATTTTTTTTGAGATCTGCTTTGAAATGTTGCATATATTCCTTTTGCTAAAATTAAGAGATACGTTTAAAATGGTGAATTTTTAGCAGAATGGATACTCTATATATTCGCTACAACTGTTAAAATTAAGGCTTAGAAGCTGTGACCTGGAACAGATCTATAAAATCAATTTTTGCGTACCTCAAATAGCTACTTCTAAATTCTCCTCTGTATTCATCGCTGATAATGGCATTACTCATACTTTTAAAATTTTGTCAGTTAGCTAATATAGTCTCTATGCTGAGTTCAGGGTCTCAGGAAATTCCTTAAAATATCAGTAACCGACCCAACATAAAGCATACGGTGTTAAAGGCTTATATTAAATTAACTCTTGTATATATTGATTGTAAAATCAATGCATAATTGAATAATTATGTTGGATAAATCAGACCTACATAACACATGGTAATTAGAACATCCAGATGTTGCTTAATCTCAACTGTATATACAGCAGGGGTAACTAAGATTCAACTGGCACAAAAAAAATCAAATTTCTCGAAGGAAGTGTCTGGGGGAGTTCGGTTTGAGGTTGAAGGAATAGATGCTGATAATAATGCAAAATTTGGGTAACTTAGGTTTAGTGTTTTGACGCTTCATGGACGATTGTATGACTTCATCATAGAAAGTATCTTCATAGCGGTCCAAATAACTTTAAAATAGTTTGGTGCGATAAGCTTATCTTCGAATTTTTCTTGTTCTTAAGGTACTGTAATACATCCACTGATAAGTTATAATTTCAAGATATACTTTTAAGGAGCTCATACCTTTATATTTTTTCCATCTTTGAAATGAATGAGATACAAACCTAGATTCAGACAACTCCATAATGGATTTTTCAATTCGTATTTAAAAACTTCGCCATAATTGCAAGCTTCTGTAATATCAAGAATATGATTTGCTAAATTTAAATAAAACCATTACACTTTGATTATGAACTCGACCTGCTTTCGGCCAACCCCCATGGAGACATCCGCATTCTTCTTGATTGAATATTGTTGCACTACGGATAAATTTTGATAAAAAATTTGTCCTTTGAATATATTGAGGTCAGGTGCACTTCTCCTATTCTCCTTTTGGCTGACGAGCACCGCTCCTGAAAATTGTTCAAAAAGTTGTCATCTTAATGCGATTTCTGTTACTAAAATTCAAAGTTTAATGCGCTTTTTCCAGGAATTTAGCATACTTCCAAAAAAATATGGCAGCAGATGAGAACAGTTTGAAATTTTTCCAAAGTCAGGTTTTATTGCGTATAGCGTCTCCGTTGTAGTTTCGAAATATTTATGTAAATACATTTTTTTTCCATCATTTATGTGGAAGATAATCGTCTAATCTCATTTTAATAGCACTTTCGTAATTCTTTCCCAGATAACCTATTCAATGTCACTGGAATCAGATATTTGTAGTACGTTAATTTTTGTGATTTCAAAGTTTTTGATAAGTTCTATAATACGATCACCAAATTTTACGGCTACGAACTTCTTGTTATGGGATTACTTAAAGCAGATATTTCTACGACGACGACCTTCATGACAATTCAAATCTATTTGCTCGTGCCACATGCGAATGATTCAATAAAAAAAAATAAAAATGTGTTGCTTTGGGCGAAGGAAGGCTTGAAGTTGCTTGTCATATCTCATTGATAGTTTTATATTATAGTTTGATAAAGGTGTTGTTAGGCTCGTTAGTCCCTCTTCACATAAATTTAAAAGATGTAATGGCATGCTATCAGCCATGAGTAAGATTTTTCTAGTTCTGGACGCCCTGTGGGATTCTTTGTCGAATAAGTACGCATTATCCGCCGCACTATTCTTTATCGAAGTACTTTCTTGCCTGCCAATGGTTTGAAGTATTCCTCCAGCAGGACTACCCCTTTTCCTTTCTAAATTTTACGATTTTTTCTATTATATGCCCCTTAGATAAGGTAGAAAGCAGTTCGGGTCAGATAAATGGGGCTTTACCATATTTTCCTGCAAGTCTGTCTGACAATTCACTACCTCTTCCTGCTCTGATACCCACATCGAGGTGAATTTGTTGTTTTTTGCCTGTAGCTTTAAGAAATATGTGCATTCCCAGCTAATTCCAATTTCAAAAGGTGTAGGGCCTGGTAGACTTCTATGCTTTCCGACTATCTGAAACTGTATAGATCCTTGCATTTCTAATATGGATCTATAGAATCAATTTCTGCTTGGACGATAGCCTACTCCTTTAGTTATCTTTAGTTACCCATCTGTGTACCAGATGAGCGACTTTCTCTTCAACTTCTGTCATTCGATCCTGCTCAAATGGACAATCGTAATCTTGCTTTGTTGGCATTTAAGTCAGTAGGTTTTGTCATGAAATCTAATTGGATTAGATACAAAATTCCTAAGTGACCAACCAGATGGCTTGGTTTAATTGGAGTGCCTGATGGAGCGCTAAGATGATTGATACTTGATTTGGTTGGTGTTGACTTACCAAGTTGTGAATTACTAGAATCTGTCTAACGTGCGTAGACTAATTTGTTTATTTTAGCAAATCACTGTATTTTTAAATGAAAACAAATAATACTTTTTGAGTGAGAACTTTAGAGTTATATTATACTCAATAAAAATAAGGACACCTTTATTATTTTTATTATTATTATCATTAATTACTATTATTATATGACCTCGGATATATGTTTTAAAAATAATTGTATCACACTGCACGCTCTAACTATTAACACATTTCAACTATAAAGTTTCCAACAACGTAAATAATAACAAATGAACTCCTACCATAGTATTATCTGGACAATCCGCAGCATACATTATCTAATGTCGGAATTACAAGATTTATTTGCCAGTGCAGGATTTAGGATGCATTAATAACACAATGACGCTGAGTTGTGTTGAAACAATGGCCTCTCAACATTCAAAGCAATCGCCCAATCAAACCCTTTGAAAAACTACCATAGCCCTTTATAAAAAAATTAATTGGCTTTCAATCAAGATCTTAACGAGCCGTAACCATTTGATGCTTTACATTCCACTTCCATTGTTAAATAATAATTGCCAGACGAAGAAAATGTATGCGGTTTTTTCATCCATTTATTTTTTGTACTTTGTCATGTGACAAATATATAAGTAAGAATAGTAATATCAAGTACTTTATACAGTACGTTCAGATATTCTTTTCTCCTTGCCTGAAAGTATACCATAACACACTGCGGGACATGTCCGAGGTCATTCCACAGGGGTCATGCGTTGCACCTTAATTATTTAATTTTCATTCCTCCGATTTTTCGTCATTTCCTATTACCAAGTTTGCCAAGTGTGCTCAACGGAAAATTATGGTCAACAAAAATAGGCCGAAGGCTATGATTTTTTTCTAACACTACACGAAAAACAAAATTATAACAATAATTCCGATCAAGGGTATCAAAATCAAAACAAAGTAATTTGTGAAGTATCTGGGAAGTTTACTTAAACACTCAACTGATGTACAATAAACATATACACGGAACTAAGTGCATTCTATTTACTGTCTAGGAGTCTGCATACTCTGATTGCAAAGAATAATAGACTAAACAGACAGAATATTTCTGGAATAAGAGTTTTCTCGAATATAATAACTGAAAGAGAAAATTTTTCGGGTTATGAAAAAATGTAATTTTCAAATCGCTGCCAAAACTTTATTTGCTATCATCACATTTATTTGAAATTTTGTCTGTATGTGAAGTACTCCACATAGGTCTTAAAACCAGATAAGGCGCATGTTTCAGCCCTTTATTGTGTTCTGACAACCCATTGAAATATAAGAAAATTTACCCTGAATTTTCATTATTGTGTTATTTAGCTCGGATGACAAATCATTAAAAACAGGCATCAAACTTTACATTAAAAAAAATTGAACTTGGACGATGAAAAATATCACTCTCGCTGATTTCGAAAAGTTTCTTAGCAGAACAACACTGCAAAGAGAGGGTGCAGTGTACACTGTTTTCCGTAAAAGGACTCGCCCGTTTTTTTTACATGGTAGCTTCAGGACTACACTAAGAAATTTACATACAGGACTGTCGTGAGTACAATCGAAACACAATGACGACGACGTCAGTGATGTCCAGCGTCTATTCTAGAATAAAAACTCCTCCGCCTCATTTCATATTCAAGCAGATATATCTCTCTCATAGAGCTATATGCCCATTGCCCATTACCTCGACAACGTTCCACTTGCAGATTATATGACGGATATTTCCCAAAAATTCTATCAACACAAACTGGGCGATAGTCCGCTACTACGCAACATTGTACAATTAAAAGAGTATGCTGCACTTCCCAGAATTAAACTCAAATTACACAGCAACGCACAAAAAATTTCAGGCCCAGAAGCTAGACCTGCCAATTTTCATGTATTTTGACCTCCTGGATTTGATGCGCAATAAAAATTTCATTTTATCGTTAGTTTTTTTATCTTAGATTTTATCTAATATAACAATGCTATTTCAAAGATAAAATCTAAGACAAAAAAAAGCAACGATAAAATTAAATTCTGACGGCGGCACCGAATTCAGGGGCCAAAGTACATAAAGATTGGTAGGTCTAGTTTCTGGGTCTGAACTTTTATTTTGTGACCGCGTTATCATATCATGCGTTGCCCATCTTTCGGCAACTCGTGTAGCCCCCTTCTCATTACCAAAACTACCACTACTTCTACTCTACTTTTCCCACCTTTTTCTGCATTTTTCATTATCTCGTATTTTGTCTCAAAACTTATACATTACGTACATTTAGCAGCGCGAAATAACCGGTCCTCCTGCAGATGAATGCTTTGAACCAGTCTCATTATCTTTTTCGACGCCACAGGTTTCCAAATTGGCGTTTAGTAAGTTATTGTTAACTGTGATTTTAAGTTTTATTGTTTTTAGTCATTCAGTTTTGTTAAGTCCTAGAACATTGTTTGTATCACGTCTACATAATAAATAAACCTGCTATGTAGGTGGGAGTAGATTACAAGTTTTATCTATTGCTTTAATTTATCTTTGGCCTAGCCCCGCCCAATATTTCTGTTCATGGAGCCCCGGCAGCGTGAATGGTTGGCCGGTTGGAGTTTGGAGTTTGGAGTTTGTGGGAGGGCAGTCACATTTAGGTGACCGCAGCACCTAGGCCCCATTGGGCCCCTTGTACGTCCTCCCGAGGGATACAGGATTCCACCTAGGCCTCCAACCATCCTAATCTTGTGAAGAAGGTGGTGATGCTGCCTAGGGGAATATCCCTCAAGTCGGCCAGTGTAGGCCAACGTTCTCCCAAAATGGATTCTCTGCTAGAGGAGACTGCCGGGCACTCACAGAGTACGTGTTGGACAGTCTCGTCTTCTTGTTCACAACCTCTGCATAGGGGTGTGTCATTTAACTTCATATTATAAAGGTGCTTCCTCAGCTGGCAATGACCAGTAAGAATTCCTGTCGCGAAGCGCAGGTTCTTCCTGGACATTCCCAGGTAGATCATCGTTGTATCCTTGTCAGGGTATCTAAGCAGATCCCTGGCCAACTGACAACTATGAGTTTCATCCCACAGTTTTTTAAATTTTCTGTGGGTGTCTTCTTTAATCATTAGCATTATTGCTGAGGTCGGCAGTATGTTGGAAGGGCCAGGTCCAAGTATACTTAGACTGGCTGCCTTCTTAGCCAGACTGTCAGCTTCCCTGTTGCCTCTGCACTGTGCATGCCCTTTGACCCAGCATAGAATGACACTATTCATGCTGGAGGCGCCCACGAGTGCCTGATGGCATTCCCATACTGACCCTGTTGTTATTTTGTGTCTCTGTAGGGCCAGTAGTGATTGTCTACTATCAGTGTAGATTCTTATTGTTTTTCCCGTTATTTGTCTACGGGAAATTTCTTTTGCGGCTATGGTTATTCCCGCCAGTTCTGTTTGTATTATGCTGGCTTGTTTGTCCATAGCCCATTTAATTTGAATTTGCAGGTTCCTGGAGTATACCCCACAACCTGTTCCTTCTTTCTTTTTCGATCCGTCTGTGAAGATGTTAACTGTTCCTTCACTGACGGCCTCATTGCTACTGTTGGTGTGTATTTCATAGGGTCTATCAAAGATGAACTGTGGAGAAATACCATCTGCACGTACCTGCAGAAGTGGCATTTGTTTAATTGCCTCATTCCACAGCCGGCATCTGGTCACTCCACATCCTATGTTTGGCTGTATGCCAACGGATTTGAGACGTGCCATAGTAGTTAGGGCCACCTCTTCTAGATATATGTCTAGTGGTGGCAGGCACAGCATCACTTCCATTGCTCTTGTTGGTGTTGTTCTCATAGCTCCAATTGTGTTTAAACAGGCTACTCGTTGTACCTGGCTGAGCTTACGTTTCGCTACAGTCTGCTGACTCTTAGGCCACCAGACGATGGCTCCATAGGCTATCATTGGTCTTATTATAGCAGTGTAAATCCACATAGCCACTTTGGGTTTCATTCCCCAGGTTTTCCCTATGGTTCTGCGGCACTGCTCAAAAGAGATGTAAGCCTTCTTTAGTCTTCTGTCTAAATGAAGATTCCATGTTAATTTGGCATCAAAAGTTACTCCAAGGTATTTTACTTCTGATGCGAAATTTAGTGTTGTATTTAGGAGAACGGGGGCCGTCATTGGCCCCAATTTCCTTTTCCTTGTGAAGAGGACCAGCTCTGTCTTCCTGGGGTTGACCGACAGAGAGTGTTCTCTGCACCATCTTTCGATTATTCTCAGGGCCATCTGCATTCGATCACAGAGGACTCCTTCGAATTTACCACTAAGCAGTATCGTTAGATCATCTGCGTATGCAATTGTGTGGAATCCCTCGGAGTTGAGGCGGCACAGGAGGCTGTCAAGAACTAAGTTCCATAGAAGAGGTGATAAGACACCCCCCTGAGGACAGCCTCTTGCAACCATTCCTCTAACAGCGATGTCTCCCATGTTAATCTGTACCGCTCTTTTTGAGAGCATGTTGGATATCCAGCCACTTACGATCGGAGAAACGTTCCTGCTCGTGAGGGCTGCTGTAATTTTTGGAAAGGTGGTTTTATCAAAAGCGCCTTCTATGTCTATGAAGACACCCAGGGTGGACTCTTTATTGTCCAAAGACTTTTCAATCCGACCACTAACCGCATGAAGGGCGGTGTCGGTGGATCTGCCCGGGGTGTATGCATGCTGATTGGGATGTGTAGGATTAGCAGTAATCGCAACATCCCTCAAGTATCGCTCACATAGCTTTTCCATCGCCTTGAGAAGGAACGAGGTCAAGCTAATGGGTCGGTATGCTTTGGGGGTAGTATAGTCTATTCTTCCCGCCTTTGGTATGAACACTACTTTGACTTCTCTCCACACCTTCGGAATATAAAGGTGTGCTAGGCACGTCCTGAATATTGCTGTCAGGTGCGGCACTATTTCATCCAGACCCCATTGTAAAAGGGCTGGATGAATGCCGTCAGTACCTGGCGATTTGAAGGGGGAGAAGCCCAGTATTGCCCATTTAATTCTGTCTTCACTCACAATTTGTTTGGCAGTTTGCCAGTCCAGTTCGGTGGGTTGAGTGTCGGTTTCATTTGGCCATTCCTTCCGATCTGTCACTACAGATTCTGGGAAGTGAGTTTCCATAAGCAACTCTAGGCTTTCATGTAGGTCGTTGGTACTGGTACCATCATCCTTTTTCAGTAGACCTAGGTGATTGTCTTTGTTTTTGGCAAGTATTTTATGTAGCCTAGCAGCCTGCGAGTAGTCCTCGATCTCCTCACAGTAGGCTCTCCATGCCTCTCGTTGTCTCTGCCTGACTAGTTTTTTGAACTCTCTTTGATTGGTTCTGTATAGCTCCCAATCTGATTCAAGTTTTGTCATTTTCGCCTTGTTGAACGATGTCCTAGCTTGTTTCTTGAGGTCGGTCAGCGTCTGGCACCACCATTTAGTGGCTTCCCCAGGCTGCTGGTGTACGGCCTTCAAGGGACACGATGCTTCGTAAGCTTTTTTCATAGCGGTTTGAACAGTTTTAACATACTGCTCAATCTCTCCGTTGTTTTGTGGCACCCCGTTGTGTACATCCCTCAGGTTCTCCCTGAGTTGACGTCGATATTCATCTCTGTCAGTGTCTCGGGGGTTTCTGAGGAGTTTTCTTGGTGCTTTGATTAATTTAATGCCGAATTCAATCCAGCGGTGGTCTGACATTGAAGCAGCGTCAGACACATGCCAGTCTTGGATCGAGTTGGATATACGGTTTGTAGCTAAGGTGATATCTACTATGGTTTGACTTCTAGAGTTAATAAATGTCGGTGTACAGCCTTGGTTAATTATATTAAGGTTATTACCGATTATATAGTCGTAAAGTGACTTACCTCTAACATTGTTGTCTTTGTTGCCCAGGTTACATGGTGAGCATTGGCGTCACATCCCATGATTAGTTCCCATTTCTGGGTGAGGCAATGAGTTACCAGGTTCTCCATTTCCCTTGTCGGCGGTGGTGTTGCCTGGTCCTGGGGGAGATACACTGATGCTATTACGACTGTTGTTGGTTTGCCTGATATTGCACATTCCACCCTCACGGCCGTGAGATCAGAGGTTGAAAGGTGTTGTAATGGCTGGATTTTGATGTGCCGGGGGGCATAAATCGCTGTCCTCGGCGTCATTGTTGGTGAGCTGAAAATTACTCCGCTTAGTTTTGTTAAACCAGATATTTTAGATTTAACTATCCAGGGTTCTGGTTGGCCGGTTATCGGAGTCAGGTGCGAAAAGTCATTATTGTCCGACGAATTTAAAAATAAATTTGATTTGTGTCGATTCCTTTGTATGCTTAATGAAAAATCTGAGTAGTATTTTATTCTAAAGTTATAACAAAATACAGTTTTTATAAAACAAGACTGTTTAGATGTCCTTGGCGATCACACTGCATGACGGATATAAAATAAAAATGTTATGTCTAATAGATTGTGGACAAGAAGTAGAAGTCAGGAAGAACTTGAACGCTAAAAGTGTCTACACTGCTTTAGAATCGAAGGAGTGGAACAGACTGACCAGGAGCAATCAGACTCTTTATCAAAAGACATAAATTCTTATCTCAAGACGTCTACAAGGAACTGGAATTACATGCCTGTCACAACTAACTAGCAAGGGACCTAAGGATTATTACGTGTAAATCGAAGCCAGACACGACGTGTATTACACGTGATCAATTAAGGACTTCGGGGATACTCTAAAGAATGATAGCAATCAGACTATTGAGGTTTAGCGCCAAAACTGTGAAGAGTTTTTCGAAAGGGACCATCCTGAAGGCGAAAGTAACGTAGCGAGATTACCAACGTAAACTCTGAATACCGAAAGGCAGTCATACAAAAAGTAAAAAATGCCAAAGCAACTGGGGCGACGATAACAAGAGTTTCAGTTAATTTATAAACATAGACTCACTCCAGCTTCATAAACTAACTGAAATGTTCAAACCACTCACAAACATTTAAGGAAATATGACAAGCAAGAATCTGGCACGATGATTAGAGAGCTACAATCCTTCGTGTCACTACATAAGAAGGAGATGAAATAGTGCTATATATTTTCAACCCAAACTTCAGCATTATCTATTTTGGCAGGCTTTGTTAAGGAATATAGGAATGTACTAGATAACATCAATTTACGAGAAATTATCCAGCAGACAAGAGAATATGGCATGCCTATATATCTCTACTTCGTCATAAGACTTTTGGCATTTATCTAAATATCAGCTCTAAGGGGAAATTACAACAGTGCAAACTCCTATCAGATTTGATAACATATTACTTAGAAAATATTTTCTTATTATTGTTGACTAATTTATTAGAACAATAGGACACTCTAATTAAGTGGCTTAATATACAGTAAAAATTGCGACACGAATAAATATCATACGCTCGTACTCTAAAACCCTAACATTAATATTTCACCCAAGCACCTCAAATATCGTGCCGCAATCAATTTAAAGAGCTTTGCGCTTTTATACACTGCGAGATCAAGTTGCGTGGAAATTATTACATCTACTCCTCCTCGTAAATATGCCCATTGTACACGACGGTATAAAATCACGCTTTAAAAAAACACACTGTTGAAAAATAAATAAAATGACAAGACGCCACTGATCTTGAGAGTCTCAGCATCTTGCAAGACATCTTAAATGCGCCTTTAGACCCTTTATCCTGAATATTTTATGGCAGATTAGTGTGCTTCTTTTGAGAACCCACTAAGCGCTCGCAGTCGGCATGAGAACTGACGCCCCAGGACCACGTTATGAAAGGATATGCTATTGCTCACTATGTACACCTGAATTTTTAATTTGATTCTAAATGAAGATTTACAATGGTATACAATCGGCTTTGCCACAGACAAATGACTATTTGCAAAGTAATTCTTGTTTAAAACTTGTAACGATGTTTTGATTTTTGGTTGAAGTAAATTGCACCTAATTTAATATGTGCATAAGGCGTCTTCGCTAGCATTTGTTCCATTATTCGAACTTGACCCAATTTATTCAGAATGCTTAAACTTTCGACCTCAACACAAGTCCTTGACATTCTGTCGCTATAAATATATTTAACTTCGCAAAATATTTCATATCTAAGTAATATTTAGCTGACCAGCTGACATCCATGTAACCTCTATTCCTCTTGACCTGACAGACAGAGACTACAAAAAATATATTAACTCTGTCAAACAGAAACTTTCAACGATTTCAACGATTTTTGGCGATCGAATTTAATTCAACATTATTACTACACTTCTTTTAATGTTTACAACCAGTTCCAGCAAAACATTGTTGCAATATGAACAATAAGACATTTAGACTCTTAGTTTTACTGAACTACAACTATTTTGTCTCGCATTGTATTAAGCATGGTGGAAGAGTCGGATGACAGATGTTTCTATGGCTCCCCGCCATGCGTCGGTGCCAAAGTCCGGATGGACCATTGAAAAATAAACTTTAGTTTGGGCAGCTTAATACACGTTAATATTTTGTATAGTTGCCTTCATATTTCCAAGGCACATAAAAAATTCCCGTCAAAGGAGTCCGCGCGGCGGTACGGTAGTGTCGCGATAATCCGATCCCGCGTTAATCCGGATGCTTCTATAATCCGGATTGCCTTCTTGTCCCCTTGAAGTACTCTGTAATCCGGATTTTACTTGATTCTGTAATCCGAATTAATTCAGGTGACTCTTCTTTGATCTTGTAAAGTGTCTTAAGGGCTTAAACTTAAACCATGCTGTATGCTTGCTTCACAATGCTTGGGAAAATGTACCAGCCTTAGCCTTAGAAAAATGCTGGAAAACGATTTTAAAACCAAAAAATGAGAATGACTTAGAAAATGACCCCGAGGATTTGATACCTTTAAGTGCCATGCAACAAAAGATACTTGCAGAAGAAATTAATGCGGATTCATCAATGCTATGAGCATTGGGAATGTTGACATAGATGCCGGTGAAGCTATCGATTGGATAGATAGTGATGACAAATTGATTGAACAAGAAAATTTTATTCATGCAAATGATAGTGCTGGACTCTGATAATGATGTGATGGAAATTGCCACTCCGATCAGAATTAAAAATGAAGATGCGGTTCGAAGCTTATATCTTGCTTTACAGTGGGCTACAGAAAATGACATTCCTTTAAAAGATTATAATGCTACAAAATCTCAAGAAAATTGTTTTTGAAGAACAACAGCGCGAGTCATCAGAGTAAAATCACGTTTTTCAGTCGGTGCCGAAAATTGTAAAAGAGGATACCACACAATTCTAATGAAACATTGAAGTGACCGCAGCGCCACGATAAGCAGTTGATGGAAGTGCCAGCTCAGTGGCGCAATGCTAAAGGTGTTTGGCTTGCGACCACGGCGTCCCGGGTTCGAATCCTGGTCAGGGTATGGATGTTTAGTGGCGTCTTTTCATGTGTTACCGAGATGGTAGCAGAGACCTAGACCGCTGTTGAGTTGCACAACATGTCTAGTCGCTGTTATCTCTCCTGAGTTCGAGTCTCAGCTGCGGTAGATGGCAATATCGCAGGGAATGGTTGTTGTGTTGATGTCTATGTGTACGTGTCCTGGTTGAGTGGTAGAGCGGCAATAGCTGAACTCGGCCAGGACGTTAATATAAATAAGGCATTATAAAAAAAATCCAGCTTTATCAGCCAGTTCTAAAATCATTTATTATTCATTCAGAAATGGCTAAATAACGAGTAACCGTTCACTTTCTATGGTATCTATACGAACAGTGAGATGCAATTAAGTTATAGTCCGAACGAATTTTTTTTCGAATACAGCTATTAAAACAAAAATGCAAGATAAAAAATTTGAAAAAGTAAGTCAGATTTAGTTTTATTATCCCTCATCGGTGCAGCAGCATAACAGTACTCAATTCGTGTGTACCATTAGTTTCAAAAGTGGTGTGTATGAAGTGAATCCCAAACTTTGAGGTAGGAAGAAAGTGAATTATTTCGTCATCTCTAGTACTAACACTCCAGTCTCCGATATTAGACTCTTTGCTTCCACTGATCTCCTGTAATTCGGTTGCACTTATTCTTGTCGATGCATACAGCAGTAATGGTATGCGCAGTGATATTGCTATGGAACCTTTAGTTTGAATTCAAAAAGGTAGAGAGCCGGCTGTATAGATTTCCTATGAACAAGATACATGAAAAACCGCTGCCTAAGGAATCACTACTTCCACATCCAGATTCTTCATCCAAGTCACTTTAAAGGAAATATCTTGATTATATTTGCACTCTAGTATGTGGAAATTATTGGTCATAGAATTTTAATAATATTTGGGGCAGATGCCATAGAAAAGTTTGAGGGGATGGTTTCTACCATATTCGTTAAAAATGAAGTTTCTAGTTTTCCCTACTTATTTTCCACTAGTCACAATCTACCACCTCCCACCCCTTCAATGGAGTCATCTCAATCGGATGTCACTACAATACATACGTGTACTAACTTTCAAGTGAATATCTCAATTTGATGTTATCAATCCCATTAATAATGAAGCGGAGGTGGTGGAGTTTGAAAAATATTAGAAAGAAATTTGAGGCCTTGGTTTCTAGTATATACACCGAATCCCAAATTTCTGTACTCTTACCAGCTTTATTTACTTATTTTTCCCTACTCCTATTAACCCCAACCCTTCTACGGAATCATCCCAAAATATAATCTAGTTCCAGATGTCATTATAATACATACATCTACCAAATTACAAGTGAATATCTCAATTTTATTTTATCAACCCCTTTAATAATGTTGTAAGGGTAGTGGAAGTGTTGAAAAATAGTATAAAAAAATCTGAGGCCTTGGCATTTAAGACATACACCTAATTTCAAGTTGCAGTACTCTTACCAGCTTGCTTTACTTATTTTTCCCTATTTACCTCTACTTACTTCCACTCCTTCAACGCAATCATGTAAAAATATAATCTAGTTTCAGATATAGCTATAATACATAAATGTACCAAATTTCAAGTGAAAATTTAAATTTAATTTTATAAACTCTTTTAATAAGGGAGATGGAAAATACTAATAAAAAAAACCTGATACCTTCGCTACTAGTATATACACCAAATTCCAAATTTCTGTACTTTTACCAGCTTGCTTTACTTATTTTCCCCTATATACCCCTATTTAACCCCCAACCCTTCAACGGAATCATCTCAAAATATAATCTAGTTCCAGATGTCGTTATAATATATACGTGTACCAAATTTCAATTGAATATCTCAATTTTAATTTATCAACCCTTTTCATATTGGAGTACGGGTGGTGGGGGTTGAATAAAATTATAAAAAAATCTGACGCTTTGGCTTCTAGTACATACACCGAATTTCAAGTTTGTGTAGTCTTACCAGCTTGCTTTACTTATTTCCCTATTTAACCCCCAACCCTTCAACGGAATCATCTCAAATTATAATCTAGTTCCAGGTGTCGTTATAATACATACGTGTACCAAATTTCAAATGAATATCTCAATTTTATTTTATCAACCCTTTTCATATTGGAGTAGGGGTGGTGGGGGTTGAAAAATATTATAAAAAAATCTGACGCTTTGGCTTCCAGTACATACACCGAATTTCATGTTTCTGTACGCTTACCAACTTGTTTTACTTATATTCCCCTATTTAACCCAAATTAACCCCCAACCCTTCAACGGAATCATCTCAAAATATGATCTAATTCCAGACGTCGTTATAATACATACGTGTATGAAATTTCAAATGAATATCTCAACTTTATTATATCAACCCCATTAATGGGGTAGGGGTGGTGGGGGGTTGAAAAATATTATAAAAAAATCTGAGGCCTTAACTCCTAGTACATAACCGAATTTCAAGTTTCTGTACTCTTACAAGCTTGCTTTACTTATTTTCCCATATTTACCCCTATTTAACCCCCAACCCTTCACCGGATATCCTCAAAAAACAATCCAGTTCCAGATCTCGTTATAATATATACGTGTACAAAATTTCAAGTCAATGTCTTAAACCGTTCCGGAGAAAACGTGCGGACAAAAAAAAGTTACAGACAGACAGACAGACAGACAGACAGACCGACAGACAGAAAATTTTTTTTCGCTCAAATTTAAAATCTCGACGTTTCATGACATTCTAAACCTATTTCACGAATAAAAATTTTTGAAAATTTTTTTGCGATTACTATACTTCCAATCCACTACGTGGATGTGGAAGTAAAACTGTGTATGAGTGAGTAAGTACTACACCACAGAACTACAGGGAGCCACTTTTGATATAAGAAAATTTTGCCCGCGTCATGGAATTTTACCGGAAGTGACGTTAAAATGGGAGGATGCTGGCAAATAAGAAGAGGCACCCTATTTTTACTTCCCTCGCATACCGAAGGGAAGTATTGTAGTCGAGAAAAAATCACCCTCCGCGATTTTTTCGGATTCTGACGTTTCAGATCACGTAGATTACGAAAATATAGGTTTTTTCAATTCCGTCAGTCTGTCTGTTTATCTGCCTGTCTGTGTCTGTTTGTCTGTCTGTCTGTCTGCTCGTGCATTAACTAAAAACTACTTGGCGGAGAGCAGTTAAACTTGGTAGGTAGTTGTCCCTACTGTCAGCGAAGAAATGGTTAAAGTTTCAGCGGAAAATATACAGGGTGGACCGTCTAAACGGAATAGATAGTGAAGAAAAGTTTTTTTTGCTCAAATTTAAAATTTCCACGTTTCATGACACGCTAAACCTATTTCAGAAAAAAATATTTTGAAAATTATTTTCACCAACATTTTTGAAAATTTTTTTACCACTAAAATAGGCGAATTTTTTTTTTTCTTCAAATTTAACATTTTCACGTTTCGTGGCATTCTAAACCTATTTCAAAAAAAAATATTTTTTTGAAACTTTTTTTTACTAACATTTTTGAAAATTTTTTTACCACTAAAACAGATGGAAAAAAAAAATTTCTTTGCTCAAATTTAAAATTTTCACGTTTCATGGCATTCTAAACATATTTCAAAAAAAATACCACTACTATAGGAGAGAAGGAAACTTTCCTTTCTGCTCAAATTTAAAATTTCCACGTTTCATGGCATTCTAAACCTATTTCAGGAATAAACAATTTTGAACATTTTTTTACCAACATTTTTGAAAAATTTCACAAAAAATTACATTTTTTAGACCACCACTATACTTCCACTCCACTACGTGAATGTGGAATTGAAAATGTGACAGATGGCAATAATGTTTGGCTTATGCACCTATTATGTCCAGTCATGGTGGACATTTGTAAACGTATTTGCGCAAGCCTTCCATATTTGGCATCTGTTATTTAGTATTGAACTTTTGCTGTCGGATGAGCACTCTGTTTTTTTTTTACCAAATCTTATCAGGTTTTCTTTGTAATAATAGTGATAACTATATTCCGATTATTATTTTCAATGTGATTTCGTAATTATTAATTTTTTAGAGTGACCGCCATGCCCAAATAAAGAGGGAAATTCTGTGTAAATACCTTTACCGATTTTTCTTAATAACTGGAAGGCTTGTAATTTAACTTAAAAAAAAACATGTAGTGACGTGACGTCAAACTTCCATGACGTGGACAAAATTTGGTTATATGAAAAGTGGCTCCCTGTATGTCTGTGGTAGTACTTGCTCACTCACACAAGGTTTTTCATGTATCTTATTCATAGGAAATCTGTAGAGCCGGCTCTCCACCTAAAAGCGATTATTGAAATTGAAGAGGACAGTTCATCGAGAGAGCTTGATGAGAACAATGACTTACCTTCTTATGAACCAACCATTCTTACAACCTTCATATTTTTTTACTTACCTCCATTACTGAAAGAGAATGAGGCAAAAGATATAGAAACTAAATTAATATAGTTTGCAATATAAAAATTCCTTGTTGATATGTTAATAGTAATTTATATTTATATTAAAACAGTTAGTATTAAAATTGGGATATACTGAAGTACGTCGGGGTATGAGTAACTTTATTTAAGGAACTATAGGGTGTTAAAATCAACAAGAACGCCTTACTTAAGCAATATGGACTCTAAACTATTAAAAAATAATAGTAAACTTATGGTTTGGAAATACGAAAGCAATACAGATAACCAAATTTTATTGGAAGTTAGTGTGTGGTTTCTGCCTAAACCTGAAGTCTGTTCAGCATGTACTTATTTTTGTTCCTAAGTTAGTTCTGCAACTGGAATATTTCGCACGCAACCTAACTTAAGCAACAATCGCCTAAATTCAATTTCAGTTGAAATTAAAGTTTTAAGTTTTATTTATCAAAATATAAACATTTGCTATCATATTAACGAAAGTCAATTGCATAATTACACCACATCCATGTAGAGGAGTGGAGGTATAGTAATCGTAATTTTTTTTTAATTGAAATAGGTTTAAAATATCATGAGTCATTGAGATTTTAAATTTGAGAGAAGGAAACTTCTGTCTGTCGGTCAGTAACTCTTTTGTGCTCGCGTTTTCTCTGGAACGGTTTAAGACATTGACTTGAAATTTGGTACACGTATAACAAGTTCTGGTAAAATAAATAATACAATAACGATAAAAGTCCAGAAACTTGGAATTTAGTGTATATACTAGAAACCAAGACCTCCATTTTTTTTCTAACATTTGCCACCCCACACCATTGTTAAATGGTTAATAAAATAAAATCTAGATACATTGAGGAACAGTGGAAAGAAAAGCTATCTATGAGAACTAAAGGAAAAACTATATATAAAAATATTAATGAAATCTTTTCATTCTTTCGATAACCTGACTTCTGGTTATGCTAACAAGTAAAAATTCTTATTTGCCATTCTCATTTTAACACTAGCATCCAACCTAGTCCCCTACGGCTAAGCAGGCTAAACTAGTATCTACATGATCCCCTACGATATGTAAATAAAATGAGAATGGCAAATAAGAATTTTTACTTCTACTTTACTTCTACCACTACTACTACCTTTAGTTCTCATAGATAGCTTTTCTTTCCACTGTTTACAAAATCCTATAAAGAAAATCTTTCATTACTATAAGCAAACAAATAATAAATAATTCACTTTTAAACATGCATAGAGTATATAGGCTCCAATACTAGTTAGCTAATAGATAGGTGAAGATCTGTTGTTTTTTATCAGTCAATATCAATTATAATTATTTTATACCATTCATGGATAATGTCTTAGTTTTGCATGGAACATCGTTATGAGTGGCTTTAGGCTTTTCTGATGAGTCCACAATAAGGATGAAAAACGTTTCAAAGGCTAAGCATTTCCAAGAAACTGAATGAGATTTTATGAAAATGTAATTCATTAGAATGGAAAAATTTTTAAAGACAAGGTACGTAAATAAATTAATTTCAGGCCTTTGTTCTCATTTTTAACTGAATTTACATATCGTAGGGGATCATGTAGATACTAGTTTAGCCTGCTTAGCCGTAGGGGACTAGGTTGGATGCTAGTGTTAAAATGAGAATGGCAAATAAGAATTTTTACTTGTTAGCATAGCCAGAAGTCAGGTTATCGAAAGAATGCAAAGATTTCATTATTATTTTTATATATAGTTTTTCCTTTAGTTCTCATAGATAGCTTTTCTTTCCAATGTTTGCAAAATCCTATAAAAAAATGTTTCATTACTATAAGCAAACAAATAATAAATAATTCACTTTTAAACATAGAGGAAAGTAAATAAAGCAAGCTAGTAAGAGTCCACGACTTGATATATTTACTACAAGGACTCAAATTTTTTTATAACTAACATTTGCTATCCCCCACCATCATTCCATTATTAAAGGTACTAATAAAATAAAATTGAGATATTCACCTGAAATTTACTACACGTATGTATTATATGGACGCATGGAACTACATTATATTTTGAGAAAATTCTGTTAAATAGTTACGAACAAATAGGGGGAAAAGTAATGCAAACCACTTTGAATGTTAATCAAGACGATGTGCTGGTTTCCAGCTCCATCAAAGTCGAGCTTAATTCTACAGGATATTCACAACAATGATTCAAATTCTCACATTTTTAAACTGTCAACTTTTCAAATGGAACACCCTGTATGTTTTTATTTAAAATGTTTCGGCGAATAATTACCTATACTCTGATACCTTATATGATCAAGTTTTTTGTTTAAAATTAAAAAATTTGAATCATCGTGGTGAATACCCTGTAGAATGAGGTTCGATTGAGATATATGGAAGCTATTACATGGCCTTGACTACAGTAGAAATGAAATGACGGTCTATCGTAATATAGGTATTATTACAGATTTTAGTGGTAACGTGAAAATGCCGCAGTGTAAGTTCAAAAATGATATATGCCTATATAGAGAATTAAAAATCAAATACAAATACATAAAAAATGCAGGGCGTTCCATTTAAGAATTGACAAATCTTGCATCTTTCGCAAGTATCTTAAGAGTATTGAGAATACCAGATGCAACTATACTGCTCTTGGAGTCCAAGGATGGATGGCTAGGATGAGAGGTATTTTCAGTATTTGCATTAGGTACCATTAGCGATTAGTGATAAAATAAAAAAAATTAAAACTTTTATCAAATTTAATAGTACCACTTGGGTTCATTGTATTAGACCCATGTTCATCGATAAACTTTTTTTAGATTAACCCAGCAATCATCTATCAAATTTTGGCATAAAGCTTGTAGAACACCCTCTATAGTGCTTTTCTACTGTACTTTTTTATATCATACTTAGATATGTTTGATCATTTTATTTACATAATTTTAAATATATTTGTCCATACGATCGAACTAAGCTAGTCCGTGTTTTATTGGGTTATTTTGTTTTTTTAATGTTAATTTGACGGTGTTCTGTAAGAAATAACGCAAGTTAT
Source organism: Stenurella melanura (assembly GCA_963583905.1). NCBI lineage: Eukaryota > Metazoa > Arthropoda > Insecta > Coleoptera > Cerambycidae > Stenurella > Stenurella melanura. The sequence continues at coordinate 83,039,620 of OY757310.1, forward strand.
GCAAACCAAGTGACATACGATATGGCAGTGTCTGCTTGTATCACAAGAGACCATTAAATCTAGGAGTGTTTATGTTTATATTTTAGTTTCGAGATACTGCTTGGATTGTTATTGAAACGTGATATCTCTAATAGCATGGCATTGAGTGAACGGAACGGTTACAAGGCCGGCGCAGCGGCCTAGACAGATCTGTCGCTCTCGATGCGTTTTCCGTGATGGGCCCAGTAGTATTTTCAATACTAAAATTTCAAGTATTAGCTTGCCACCGCTATGTAGATTTAAAAATAATTATTTTAAAATATGCCACTTTTGATAACCCACAGTTTTTTTTTCAAATTTTTTTTTCAAATTTCAAACGGTGAGGAGATATTGACCGTCCACTGGTGACTCACCCTGTATAAATGGTGCTACTCTATTGCATTGTATTGTGTGTTGTGTTCATGTGTATCTGTAGACAATCATAATTCAATGTTATTTCTGTGTTACTACCGAAAATAGGAGCATTTACACTTGAGAGGTAATTAAAATTACTCTCTTGCAGTTATCATATACCCTATCACAAATTACTACAGTAACAACTGGGGCTCTTTGAACTTTGCTTAAGGTGTTTTATTAGACATTTGTATAAGTTATGAGAATTATAAATTGAAACAGTAGTAACGTAATGCTTTGATGATTCATTTAATGAAGATATACGTGAAGCTTAATTTACAATACGATAAATACAAGCAGATACAGTAGATTAAGAATTAATGAATTTAAGAAAACAAATACTTGATTGCATTGTGTTCAAACTTGATGTGGAATATTTGGTGGCAGTAAAATTTCGAGGAAGAAAGATAAAAACAATTTTCAATTGCTTCTCAAAGGTTTCTAACGTTTCTATGGGGAAATTTGTTTCTGATTTTTATAAATTATCTAGTAAGTAACTTGTTTTCCCCTGTTGGTTATTTCTTCTATCTCCGTATGCACTACTGGCATTTCATAAATACGATTTAAAAATATAATTAAGTTTCGTCGAGCTTGGGAACAAGCAAAATCGTTGTTAAATCCAAGAGTGCACATTCCGCAAGCTCCTTTATCCAATAAGTTCTATTCGTATAATAGTAGTCAAATTGGTCAAATTTATTCACATGCAATTTTCTACAAAATTGCTAATTCTATAAAAAAGGTTTCTAATAAAAATGTTGTCTTCATCTTTTATTTTTATTTCTTCTCTATACAGAGTGTCCCAAACTGATTTAGCCAGGCTCTAGTTCCTAAACCGTTTGATATCTACCAGTGGGACAAAAAATATACTTTTTAACTATGAGGGTACTAGAATCACAATGAAAGAAATGTTTATAAAAAAGCCACCGTTAAAAACTCACCCCTTAACTATAAAGTTTTAAATGGCACTCTGCACTTTTTTGTATTGAATTGTTTGTTTTTCAATTCTCTATCAACAAAAACAACAACAAAAATAGTTTAATTAGTTTAAAGATTATCTACTTCAATAAATGTTCAAACTGTAGACCATCAGCAACAATAAAGCTTCACATCTTTTCGACAGGCTTCAGGTACATGTGGCTTTTATCATTTGTGGCGTTATTCTGCCATAGACTAATTTTATTCTTCAGGTCCTCTACTTCATTGATTTTATTTAGATATACCTACCATATATTTTAAGAAGAAATCAAGGGGGGAAGATTCGGTGAGTGTGTAGGCCATCTTATTGCAGTAGAAGCATTGACGATAAAACTGTTCTAAAAGCCGTTATGGAGAAATTCGGTAAATACGTGAGCATTGTAAGCAGGTGCTCCATCATGCTGCTACACACATTTGTTGTATTTAAAGCAACGGTATTTATTCTAGAAATTGAGGTAAAGTGTTTTCTAGAAAGTGTAAATACCTTTCCCCCGTCAAAGTTTGTTCATCAAAATACGAACCAATAATCCTTCAATTGAATAACCGACACCAAACATTGACATTACACATATTTTGAAATCTAGCCTCCATCATCCAACGTGGATGAGCAGGTGACCAATAATAATTGGAACTATACCTATTAATGACACCATTATTGTGGAACTTCGCCTTATCGCCCTACATTATTTTAGATAAAGAATTTGGAATGTCTTCAACTTAACTGATATGCCTGCAATAAATTCCAGGCGTCTGCCTGTGCCACCTGGATAGGGTCCCTGCACTAGATGAACTTTATAAGAATTGTATTTAAAATCAGAATACGTTGAACGGTACTTTTTGCTATACCAAGTTCTGCAGACAATTTTCGAAGTGAATATGGATTAAAATTTACATACGCTAAAACATTCATGATATTTTCTTAATTAACTTGCACTGTCTAATTCTGTCAAATTTGATAATTTGTTTTCTCGAGTCATGGCTTGAATTTAAATGTTCACTTTCTCAGCTATTTATTAACCGATTTTCAATCGGAAAAAAGTATTGAATAGAGAATTGAAAAACAATACAAACGGGGATACAGACCGAGCAGTCAGAAAGCTGTCGTTTTTTTCTAAACTAATCTTGTTTGGTTAACCAATTAAAAATTACTTTTATCAGCAAACCTAAACGGCGCGACGGCACGCTAAGCGAGAATATAACACACACACAGCGGGGTATGAAAAATACGCTAAATACAACTAATTACAAAAAACCACAATAACAGTAAGTACAGCTCGAATTAAAATACCATAAGTTCTGCATCTTTCGGCAGTTTTGGAAAAAAATCGATTTTACAGCTTACCTAATAATAAAATAAATCATTAAAATACATAGCCGTCTTTCTGAAGGATTGAAAGCTACAATTATTAAATTCGGTTTTTCTGCTACCGAATACAGGTTCTATAATGTTATTGAAGACACACTATACAGGGTGTCCCAGAATTGAGTTCCCGAACGGAAATCTGCGAGAATATAACACACACACACACAGCGGGGTATGAAAAATACGCTAAATACAATAAATTACAAAAAACCACAATAACAGTAAGTACAGCTCGAATTAAAATACCATAAGTTCTGCATCTTTCGGCAGTTTTGAAAAAAAATCGATTTTACAGCTTACCTAATAATAAAATAAATCATTAAAATACATAGCCGTCTTTCTGAACGATTGAAAGCTACAATTATTAAATTCGGTTTTTCTGCTACCGAATACAGGTTCTATAATGTTATTGAAGACACATTATACAGGGTGTTCCAGAAATGAGTTCCCGAACGGAAATCTGCGATTCCTAAGTTCATGTTGGGCCCGTTATAACCCAACTTACCTTAGCCCAAAAATGCATCCCTGAGGAAGTATATCCTCCTAAAGTGAAACAGAAAAAATACTATTTTCCAATAACTTCCGTTATATTGATAAAATTTAAAAATTTTGATGGGAGTTGTATCACTATAAGTACTCTATGTAAACTTGACAACAACCAAATATCTTTTGTTTCTCATTTTTTTTATAATAGTTAATATTTAATGAACTATATTTTTTAATTGCCAAGGAAAATAACGGAACATTCGAATATTTTTGCAAAGCATTGAAAGGGCTGTAAAAGTGTACTCTTAAAATTTGTTGTAATATCAATAAAAGTACAAGGAATTATCGTTTTCTTCCATTTGTATTTAACATTTATTTACTTTTCTAGAATAAAAGGTTGTAATAACAGAAAATTACAGACTATTCTAAAAAATACATTAACCCTTAAGTACTGACATGTTGTCCGACAGACTACCGCTATTTTATAAATGTCGATATCTTTTTTATTTAACCAAATATTAATCCAAATATTAGTGTACTCTCAAATGAAAGGTAAACAAAGATATACATCACGTATAAAAGAAATATTACCGAACAGTACCGAAGATACTTGAAACGGAAAGTAAAGCGTCGTCCGGCAGACGACACGTCAGTACGAGTGTAGATAATAAAAATAATCCCAAAATACCAGAAAAATCAAATTTTCTAAAACAACTTGCAAGACAACTAACTGAACGACATATAAGAAGGAGACAAGCCAATCTTCACATTCCTAGAGAAATAAAATTTTGCATCTGCCGCGTTTTGGGTACTGAAGAAAAAACATTAGATGGGGTTAAGTAAGATATATTAGAAAAACTACGTTCCATTTGCCCAAGTAAAAAGAGAAGAATGACAAAATACCTGTGTAACACACGTAAGAAGCCTATTCCTATGCCTTCAATGTACAAAAATGGTATGCGTCCGCTGCGTGGAAGATATGTGAGAAGCATATTTTTGACGTTTGTAAATGTATTGCTATGTTCATAATTTTTTCATTCCAATGCTTCTTTAATATTTTTCTAACATTTAAATTAAATTAAAACAGCTGAATTAGTTTTGCATTCATTTCTTTATTTTATAATCGCAAAATGCGTTATATGTGCATTTATGTTACATTTCCTATCTATAGTTACCAAATTTTTTTTTTTTTCAGACACCTAGTATTATTTTTTCAATGTGTCTGATTTATATCACATACCAATATAAGGAAGCATATTATACTTAAACAAAAGTATAATACCATCATAACAAATATATATATTTATATTTTTTTAAAGTAGTCTCTCAGACGACACATCAGTATATATTGTTACGATATTTTGTGTTTTGTTTAAAATGAATGTTTTGAAAATAATTATATTCTTGGGCGCCAGACAAATCGCATGCACAGCAATATGTCAAATTTACTATACTACACAAAACAGTAACTTTGTAGCATGATGTCTAGTCCCTTAATTTGGACAGACAGACTCTCCAGGGCTCAAGTCGGTTCAAATTTGCTCAGGTTAGCATTGGTGCACACAGTCTAAAAAGGTAAATGAAAGCCAGAGTTCAAAACAACAAGAAACAAATATTTATTTATAAAACTCCTTCCTGGAAACCTATACTGGAAAAATTACACAAATACATACGTTGTATGACTTAAATACTAAAATAAAATTTATTTGGCCTTTTATTTATGAAAATTGCAATTTTTAAGAAATATTTACCATGGATTTATTGTCGCTGCTCGATTAGTTCGACATTTCACTCGCGCTTGTGGCGCTGCCGGCAGTCTTACTTCTTATCTGCGATCCCTGGCGAATCGTTGACGTTTGGAACTTCACCTTAGTGGCCTGTGATATGAATTCTGCTTTCTTGATTAATTTACTGGACGAAACACTTATTTTTAATACCGAAAACACTTTATTTTAAAAGGTAGGTACTGTTACCTTTCGTAGCACTTAATTTTTCTCTTAGGATGTTTACAACATATGAAATACTTTTAATTATAATTTTGTTTACCTTCTCAAAACATTTAAAAATTTAAATTTCAGGAACTTTGTAAATTGTATATTATTAATTATCACTTCTTGCTAGATATGCATTTAAATTATTTGTCTACTCTTAACCTTGAGTACAAACGGCTCTACTTTAACTTTCTTGGCACTTTTTGTTATTATTTGTTTATTTAAATTTTTTTTTTAAGGTTATAATTTTCTGGATCAACAATTCTAGATGTTGTCTCTACGAACTCTAATGGGTGACTGTTTTAAAAATTCAAGCTTTTTAATTGGCCTAATTTGACGTTTTTGACATGATTGGATTGCTTGATTATTAAAATTATTTTATTGAATTCTGTATTTACACATATTTTTGTGTATGAGTTCTAAAGCTGGATTTTGCTATTAAATTATTAATCTGCATTAAATTCTGAACATTTCCATATGCCACACTCTATATTTTATTTAGTATCAATGAAATTTTCAAAATTGCTGAAATTTATACAATATTTTTCTTAAATTCTATTTTACATGCAAAGTTTGGTTTCCAGGTTGTAAACGAGCTTTGTATTACTAATTATACACACAATAAACATTGTTACAAACATTTTAAATTCATATAGATAACATTTTGTGTTCTAGGGGTAGCGGGTACTTTTCAACACCATCTCATACCTCCTAGATGAATAAATTAATGGAACATAATGCAATGTAAATGAAGTATAGTGAGTCCTGTTTCACTGCAACCATATATTTCATTGGTAAAGTTCATTTATATAATGGTTTTTATAATAATCGTTGAGCTACGCTATGGTCATTCTCAAATAGCATCGTGGGCCTTACGATAGTCCTTTAAATTATGGGCACACACAATGTAAGTATAGTTTACATGAGTCTTTACATATTTTATACCATTTGGAGCTATTACGATGTGCTCTAGTAGTAATATTTTCAATAGACGAGTCTCTATTTTGACATTTAGGTAATACTGTTTTTAAAGTGGAGTACACCTATTGTGTTTGTATTCTAATTATATAATTACTTTTTAAATGATTAAAAGTTCATGTTTACACTAGCTAGGTAGCTTTTAAGTTCTTAATTCAAAATATTTTAACAAAATTTATTTTTATTATAGCCCAGTCGCTGAGCTTTTGCATGGGTCTTCAAGAAGATGAAACTAGAACATGTCTTTGGACACCATGGATGCTTCAGTACTGTTCTGGCTGTATATGGGCGTTTTTACAATCACGTTTCTTTATTTAAAAGTCCATTATGATAAGGTAAAATAAAATTAATGTTTAAAATCATGTTTTCACAACTTACAATTATACACATATAATTCTAAATACTTGAATTCTGCTACTCTGTTCCCATTTACAGTTCAGGCTTAGTTGTAAATACATTCTGGAGTCTGCTCGATACATCATGCCTCGAGTGCTCGTTTCTATAGTATAATAAATTAATTCGCGTATAGCATTATGTTTAAATTTTTTAATTTTAATTTATTTTTTGTTGATATTATTTATACAGTGTCTGTCTGTTCGTGTGGCAAATATCATGTCATATTTCCCCCTTTAACTATAATAAAATTTTAATTTATGAAAATTTTTGTTAGTTACACAACATGACGTGTGTTTGACACATGTAACTGCTTATTTAGCCTATAAGTAATATTTTATTTATTTAAAGTTCAAAAGGTATGAATTTTAGGTATTAACATTCCCGTTTATCGTTTAGTTCTGTTAATAACTCTTCATAATATTTAAGAATTAGAAAATCTTTTTAATTGTACTAAATGCTCCCCCCTTATCGTGATATCTTTTTAATGTTATAATCTAACCTTGTTCATATGGGTACATCATTTCTATATGAAACTTCCCTCTTATTGTATCATCTCGCTCATCCATCAACTCATACGTATTCTCGTTAATTACTTTGTTAATTACATATGGGCCTTCATATGGGTTCTGAAATTTCGCACATATATTATTTTTGTGATCAGATACGCGCATTCGCTTGATTACTACTGAATCCCCTACGTTAAACGTGGTTCTTTTCCTTATACGCTTATTCTCCCTACTTTGATATCGCTTAGCATTTCGTACTAACCTAAGCTTAACATTCTTACGTATGGTCTCTAAGTCTAATGTTTTGTCAAAAGTCCATGGCCTATTTGGTTGCTTCCCCATCATACTAACTACAGGAGGTATTTCTGTAACCGTACTAGGCACATTATTTATATAATTTTCAACTTCCTTAGTAAAGAAATACCATTCTCGATGGTTACTTTGTAATACAATTCTCATAAATCTGTTTACTTCCTGAATATACCTCTCAGCAGGATTAGCTTGAGGTCTACGAATTGTCGTATATACTAATTGTATTTGCTGTTTTTCTAAATACTCTTTGAGGCGTTTGTTATTAAAATAGGTAGCGTTATCTGCTAAAATTCGTTCGGGTTTCCCTATGGTTCTGCAATATTCGTTTATTTTTCTTTTTATTATTAACGTATTACACCTTTTGGTGGGGTATAATTTAACAAATTTGGAAAATATGTCTACCATAACTAAAATATGTTTATACCCATCTTCGCTGGGAATAAGATTACTAACAAAGTCGATAGCCACTAATTTCAATGGTTTGGTAGATATTATGCTGTATACTATGTTCTTGTTCTTATAATTTTTAATTTTTCCTAATGTGCATTCATGGCACTTAGTCAATAATTCTTTTGTTAGAGAGAGATCTTTTTCACAATAATAAGTTTCACGAAAAATTAACCATGTTTTTCTTATTCCTACATGTCCATATCTAATGTGCAAATCTTTAATTATTAGTGAAGCTAGGGTCTTATCTATTACAAATTTTTCCTCGTTTGAAATGGTCTTTATAATAAAATTGTCTTTGAAGGTGAAGCCTCTGCGTGGGGATGCTAGTATTTCATTTCTTAGTTCTTGTAAGTGTGATTGACTATCGTGTACATGTGCGTATGTGTATGGATTATGTGTGTGTGATAAGGTGTTTAATGCAACCGTAAATGTGTTAGTGTCTTCTGTTTTTACATGTCGGTTGCGTGTCAGTGCGTCTGCTGTTACATTGAGTTTCCCCGGCTTGTGTTTAATGGTAAACGAGTATTCTTGTATCAACAAAGACCACCGATATATTCTGTTGTTTGCAAATTTTGTCTTCATTAGATAGCATAGTGCAGAATGGTCAGTCTCTATAATAAAATGATTCCCGGTTAAGAAGAACGATAGCTTGGAGATCGCATATACGATACTGACCATTTCTTTCTCACAAATTGAGTATCGCGTCTCATAGGGCTTAAGAATCCTAGAAATGAAACATATGGGAGTCTCTGTTCCCCCCTGCCATTGTGTTAGCTCTGCGGCAATAATATTTTCGGACGCATCAGTGCGTAAAATGAAAGGTATTGAGAAATCAGGACTGTGAAGCAGTAGATTGTCATGGAAGTTTTTCTTGATGGTTTGGAAAGCTTCTTCTCTCCTCTCATTCCATTCCCATTTTTCATTCTTTCTTAGTAACTCAATAAGCGGAACTTCCAATTCTGATAATCTAGGAATAAACTTTTTGTAATAATTTAACATTCCTAACAAACCACGCAACATTTTTAAATTGATAGGTCGAGGATAATCTTTTATCTCTCGAACCCTCTCCTCACCTATGCTGATACCCTCCTGTTTTATTTTGTACCCCAAATATTTAACGTATGTGCGGAAAAATTCACACTTTTCTATGTTTAATTTCAACCCGGCTTTGTTTAGTTCACCAAGAATTATGTCCAAATGTTCACAGTGTTTTCTATCTGTTTCAGAAAAAATTAGGATATCGTCGATGTAGTGGACACAGAAACTGTCATACTTATCTAGTATGTTCTGCATTGCCCTAACCAGTGCGGATGAAGCTGATTGCAATCCAAAAGGTACTACTTTGAATTGAAAGATATGGCCATCCACGCTGAAACCGGTGTATTTACAAGAGTCTGGACTTAATGGAATCAACCAGAACGAGTTTTTTAAATCTAACTTAGAAAATATGCTATTTTTACCAATTTTCGATAATAAAACGTCAATTGTCTGTGGCGCATCGAATTGAGATTTTGTAATACTGTTTAAATTCCTAGCATCTAAACACAGTCTAATAGTATCGTCTTTCTTTTTTACCACAACGATAGGATTAATAAAATTAGTTTTAGCAGGTTCAATGATGTTCGCATCTAACATATTATTCAGTTCTTTTTGTACCTTTTCCTTGTATTTGTAAGGAATAGGGTACGTTTTGCATTTGAAAGGTTTTTCTTCATCTACCTCTAACTTGTGCACGTAGCCTTTAGCTACTCTAGGTTCATAGTTCACTAATGTAATATATTTTTGTAATAAAGTTTTTGTAACTTTCTCATGTTCATTCGGACAATTTATGGTTAACTTATCAAATTCTATGTAACCAGTATTCATGACGTACGTGGTTAATGCCCCCGTATCCTTAACGTAATCATACATATTATTTGGCTTTTTGCCTTTTGACTTCCAGCGTTTCTTTTTAATTTCAAGTAGCCTTTTGCTGCTCCCCCCTATAAACATCACATTTACAATTGGTTGCATATTACTTAGCTGCAATTTTAATTTGTTATTTAAATTCTTATTATTTAAGGATACAATGATTGTATTATTTATATTGTTAGTATAGATTAGTTTGTATTGTGTTTTATTTTTTTGTTTGAACTGCATAGGGTTTATAATATTTGTAATATGTTTACTTTCTTCCATTTTAAACTTATCCATGTAACCTTTTTTTATACAGGGTTCACTATTTATTCTGGTATCATGTTTTTGTAGCAATCTTTCATCTTTTTTGTTTTTCTCAGTTAAACAACTCATTAATTCATTGGGCTTAATAAAACTTGTATTTATTTCACACGTGGACATTTCCATCGTATGTTTACCGCAGCATTCATACATATTATTTGGCTTTTTGCCATTTAAATACTCCATATTGGCACATTTGCCTTCAACAATATAGGGACTCTTGCCCTTTAAATATTCATTACCCTCGGGACCCTTGCCCATTAATTTATTTAAATTATATATCGGTGAACTTTCACCTTCGACGAACAACATTTTCTCACCCAAGTCTATTTTTGCCCTTATAATTGATAAGATATCTTCCCCGATTATCACATTATAATTCAGGTTTGCTACAATTACGAAATCCCCTTTAAAAGTTTGATTATTGATTACAAAATTACTATTCAACACCTTGTCACATTCCGCGAACTTTTTTCCGTTGGCATTAACCAACTTTATCTTTGATACCCTTATGCATTTAATTTGATTTAAGTATTTGTTATAAATATCCTTATCAAGCAGACTAATTTGCGATCCTGTATCGACTAAAGCATGCAAAACATGATTGTTTATTTTAATTTGAACTATTGGCAGTTGGCTTATCTTTGCGTTTTGTATTTCGTTACCATTCTCGTGTCCAATGAACTCTTTTATATGCATATACTTATGAGCTACGTTTAAAATTTGGTTATTCAAAAATCCTGTCTATCCCTAGCATTGACTTGCGCAGTCGTTTCTATTTTATCAAAATCGGATTGAGAGTTTTGTTTTTCCCTCGTATTTCTATTGATATTTGTATTTGTCACTTGAGCATACGATCTCGTATCTCGTTTATCACCTTCCCATCTTACATGTTTACGATCTATCCCCTGATTGTTTATATTTTCCCTGCAATTATCATACTCCCGATATCTGTTAAAATTTGTCGCATTTGGAGACCTTTGTTCCCTACGATTATTATTATTAGAATAATTGTTAAACCTGTCGTTTGCCCCATCTGTACCTTTGTCATTATTTCTCATATTTTTGTTCGTTTCATAATTATTGTTTCTCTTATCAAAATAGTTAGAACTATTCCCCCTATATCTAAAATTCTGATTAAATTGGTCGCGATTTGATTGATCATAATTATAAGTATTTTGTCGATAATCATCGATCTCCCTCAAATATTCAATGAGATCATCCAACAATACAATCCTTTGGGTGATTATAACATTCTGTATATCGTTGGAGAAATGTCTCGCAAGATATTTAACTATTTCCCCCTCTGTGAATTTAGGTTCTAAGTACTTTATGTTATAGACTTTTCTCAACACGTAAGTCTCCCTAGTTATTCCTAATTTTTCATTGAATTTACCATTGAAAAGGTTTTGTCTTATTTTTTGTTGTGTGTACTGGCTCCAATATTGTTTGAGTACCAAGGTTTCAAAATCGTCAATATTCGAAAATTTGTCCTCGACCGTCTGGTACCACAATTCTGCTTCCCCCTTAAGCATGTTTTGGATATTTGACCTTAAACTCACATGGCTGGGTAGTGTGTCCATGTGTTGTCGTAAGCGTGTGATGAATATTTTGGGATGTGTTCTATTGTCCCCAAAGAAATAGAAAGGTGTTTTCGAGCATGTGTACGTATGTGTTGATGTTTGACCTTGATTCCTTTCTTGTAATAGCCGCGTATTCTTTTCAATCTTACTTTCCTGTTCTTTTAATTTGGAATTATATTCCTCTCCATGTTTCTTAATCCTCTTATCCATCTCTGTTATACCATCATCTATCAAACTTTCTACTTCTACCCTGACTTCTTGTCTAATTTCCTGGGTAACTTCATTCGTTCTTGTTCTTATTTCTTCACTCATCAATTCTCCAATTCTTTCCCATTTGTTCTCAAGACTTTCAAACTTATCTCGCAGTTCAGTTTGACTTCCTTCCATTCTTCGCATTTTCTCTTCTATTTTCCTGCTAATATTTTCTTCCATTCTTCGCATGTTTTCTTCTGCTTTTATATTTAAATTTTCTTCCAAATTTCTGTTGTTTTCTTCTGCCTTTTTGTTTAAATTTTCTTCTAAATTTTTGTTGTTTTCTTCTATTCTTCTATTTAAATTTTCTTCTAGTTTTTGATTGTTTTCTTCTATTCTTTGTATGTTTTCTTCTGCTCTTCTATTTAAATTTTCTTCTAAATTTTTGTTGTTTTCTTCTAGTTTCTCTTCCAATTTCTGGCTGTTATTTTCCAATGTTTTATTCATGCCTGCCATCATGTCCATTAGTTTCCGGAACATATCAGGTTGTGTATTTGCATCCCCCTCTGATTGTGTGTTTGATGTACCAGCCGATGCTTGTTCTTGGTCCATGCTTATTTCTTTACCTTTCCTAAGTTTCATATATTGCAATAGACAATTACCAGTTGTGGTACTAATAAAATTTTTATACCAAAAATAAATAAATATACCCTTATTATTTGACACACTGTATACCTTATATCAACACAAACTCTGGCTTTTCTGTTTCCTGAAATATTATAAATTTTATAATTCTGACAAATTATTTATTTGTGATTTTGATAATGCTAGATTACAAAACTGGCACCGCGTTGGGCGACATTTGTTACGATATTTTGTGTTTTGTTTAAAATGAATGTTTTGAAAATAATTATATTCTTGGGCGCCAGACAAATCGCATGCACAGCAATATGTCAAATTTACTATACTACACAAAACAGTAACTTTGTAGCATGATGTCTAGTCCCTTAATTTGGACAGACAGACTCTCCAGGGCTCAAGTCGGTTCAAATTTGCTCAGGTTAGCATTGGTGCACACAGTCTAAAAAGGTAAATGAAAGCCAGAGTTCAAAACAACAAGAAACAAACATTTATTTATAAAACTCCTTCCTGGAAACCTATACTGGAAAAATTACACAAATACATACGTTGTATGACTTAAATACTAAAATAAAATTTATTTGGCCTTTTATTTATGAAAATTGCAATTTTTAAGAAATATTTACCATGGATTTATTGTCGCTGCTCGATTAGTTCGACATTTCACTCGCGCTTGTGGCGCTGCCGGCAGTCTTACTTCTTATCTGCGATCCCTGGCGAATCGTTGACGTTTGGAACTTCACCTTAGTGGCCTGTGATATGAATTCTGCTTTCTTGATTAATTTACTGGACGAAACACTTATTTTTAATACCGAAAACACTTTATTTTAAAAGGTAGGTACTGTTACCTTTCGTAGCACTTAATTTTTCTCTTAGAATGTTTACAACATATGAAATACTTTTAATTATAATTTTGTTTACCTTCTCAAAACATTTAAAAATTTAAATTTCAGGAACTTTGTAAATTGTATATTATTAATTATCACTTCTTGCTAGATATGCATTTAAATTATTTGTCTACTCTTAACCTTGAGTACAAACGGCTCTACTTTAACTTTCTTGGCACTTTTTGTTATTATTTGTTTATTTAAATTTTTTTTTTAAGGTTATAATTTTCTGGATCAACAATTCTAGATGTTGTCTCTACGAACTCTAATGGGTGACTGTTTTAAAAATTCAAGCTTTTTAATTGGCCTAATTTGACGTTTTTGACATGATTGGATTGCTTGATTATTAAAATTATTTTATTGAATTCTGTATTTACACATATTTTTGTGTATGAGTTCTAAAGCTGGATTTTGCTATTAAATTATTAATCTGCATTAAATTCTGAACATTTCCATATGCCACACTCTATATTTTATTTAGTATCAATGAAATTTTCAAAATTGCTGAAATTTATACAATATTTTTCTTAAATTCTATTTTACATGCAAAGTTTGGTTTCCAGGTTGTAAACGAGCTTTGTATTACTAATTATACACACAATAAACATTGTTACAAACATTTTAAATTCATATAGATAACATTTTGTGTTCTAGGGGTAGCGGGTACTTTTCAACACCATCTCATACCTCCTAGATGAATAAATTAATGGAACATAATGCAATGTAAATGAAGTATAGTGAGTCCTGTTTCACTGCAACCATATATTTCATTGGTAAAGTTCATTTATATAATGGTTTTTATAATAATCGTTGAGCTACGCTATGGTCATTCTCAAATAGCATCGTGGGCCTTACGATAGTCCTTTAAATTATGGGCACACACAATGTAAGTATAGTTTACATGAGTCTTTACATATTTTATACCATTTGGAGCTATTACGATGTGCTCTAGTAGTAATATTTTCAATAGACGAGTCTCTATTTTGACATTTAGGTAATACTGTTTTTAAAGTGGAGTACACCTATTGTGTTTGTATTCTAATTATATAATTACTTTTTAAATGATTAAAAGTTCATGTTTACACTAGCTAGGTAGCTTTTAAGTTCTTAATTCAAAATATTTTAACAAAATTTATTTTTATTATAGCCCAGTCGCTGAGCTTTTGCATGGGTCTTCAAGAAGATGAAACTAGAACATGTCTTTGGACACCATGGATGCTTCAGTACTGTTCTGGCTGTATATGGGCGTTTTTACAATCACGTTTCTTTATTTAAAAGTCCATTATGATAAGGTAAAATACAATTAATGTTTAAAATCATGTTTTCACAACTTACAATTATACACATAATTCTAAATACTTGAATCCTGCTACTCTGTTCCCATTTACAGTTCAGGCTTAGTTGTAAATACATTCTGGAGTCTGCTCGATACATCATGCCTCGAGTGCTCGTTTCTATAGTATAATAAATTAATTCGCGTATAGCATTATGTTTAAATTTTTTAATTTTAATTTATTTTTTGTTGATATTATTTATACAGTGTCTGTCTGTTCGTGTGGCAAATATCATGTCAATATGTTCCTAGAATTGTATGCCAGTACTTAAGGGTTAATAACAAATGCTCCACATGACGTCCACCTGTTTCAGTACACAAATTAACACTTTTAAAATTTTGTGTAATATCAACGAAAAATCAATTATTATTGTTTCTTCTCTGTAGGCCATAGGTGCCTGTGAAACAGGAAGCCTGTCGTGTTTGAGGAACAAAAGATATTTAGTTGTTATCAAGCTACATAGAGTACTTATAGAGATACAGGTAACATGAAAACTTGAAAATTTTATCTTCAGTATAACTGATATTATTGAAAAACATTTTTTTTTGTCTCACTTTAAGACTATGTAGTTGCTCAGGGATGCATTTTTGGACTAAGGTAAGCTGGGTTATGTGGCTCAATATGAACTCAGGAAGCACAGGTTCCCATCCGGCAGCTTAATTCGGGGACACCCTGTATGAAAGAAAATTTCCCTTTTGGTGAACATTAAAACCGGTACCCACTCCCAAAGCAAACAACGTAATAAAGTGTCCTAAATCATCAATTTGTTAATTATGTCCACAAAAATTGTTTATTGTTTGAGAACAAATCCAGATTCAGGAAACATTATTAGTATGAAACTATACTGCAAAGGGTAATTGTGGAATGGACAGCATTTAAATAGGAAAACGAGGATAGTATTCCTTGGTTGAAAACATGCTTTTCAAAGTTACACAAAAATATAGTGTGACGGAAGGTATTACAAATATTTAATGACCATTTGGGAGACAGATTCATCATATAAAAATAAATTTGGACTTCCTAACTGTTTTACAGTAGAACAACTTCTATTTATTATTTTTATTAACGATTTACGTCAAATAATGAATACATAAAAAATAAAAATGTATTGCAGAATATGCTGATATTATATTTTTTTGAATAGCAGAAGTGTTAAATAAAGTACTTGAACTGGTGGAGGACTGAATAAGTGTAAATTAATTAAATATGACATAAAAAATAGAAACAACATTAATTGATAATATGTATTGACAATGAATGCATTGAACGTTTTACAATGTTTAACATCTGGGATAGTTTTCGATGAATATTGAAATGAAACATGCAATTCGGATAATTAGCAAAAAAAATGTACCTGTATTTGGGTAGAGTTGAGCAGGATTCATATAAATAGTATAATGCCAATGAAAGGAACATTCAAGATTTCGAGGTTGTAGTAAGTCGACCGTTAAGAATTATCTTAAGCACTATCGGATTTGTCAGTCCGACAATAATGTTGTCACTTAAATATTCTTTTTGTTAAATAGTGCAGTTAGTTGTAAGGTTAATTCACGGAATGACCCTAAAATTAATTCGATATTACTTTCAAAAGTCAACTAACTCAATAGGCATCCGTCAATATAGTACTCGAGATGCAAAAAGCTGTTATGCGTTATAATGGTTTAAACTGGTACAATTAAATAGTACAACAAAACAATATTTATGTTTAGAAGAGTTTAATATGGAAACAATAAGAGTTGTGAAAAAATCTAGATTTTGATGACTATGTAGTAACTAAACATATTGTTTCTTTTATGAATAAAGTTTTATATTTCCTATATTATTTGTGTTATATTTATATTGAAAAATGTGACGTTTCCTGTACTAGTAAAGTTTATTTATTTATTTGGAAGTGAGATAGCTTTCAAGGAACATTTTGTTGTAAATAATAAAGCATAGTTAACACAGTGTAATTAATACAAAGTCCCGTAGTCTAAATGATCTTGTGCGTGAGAGGGAATCTCTGTTCCTAAAATGGACTAACTTCTGAGCAAGAAATCGAATCCAGGGATTCTGGTCTAGAGTAAAGTGGATTTACTCTTGATTAACCAATAATTACAATGAAATATACTTCTCGACGGATTTGCATGCTGCCTTTCTTTTTAAATTTGTTACCATGGAAAGAAGTAATTTAATAATAATATATAAGGTATCTTATAAGTCGTGTGCCAAACTGAAAGCAGACATAAGAAATGCATTTTTGAGTGTGTTTTTTTTATATAAAATTTATCTCCGATTTGCACAAGTTGATTGCTAATTGTTATTAATGATTATGGTCACTTGCCCTAACACTTTTAAAATAAATGAACGAAAATCATGCTGTGAAATAAATTTGAAATATCTGACATATTTAACAATGTTTGCAACATAAATGTCACATCATGCATCTGTTGTTTCTAGTTTATTTGGTGCATACCGATAATTCATCTACGTATATGTTTGAAAAATGAACAAAAAGATAACCAAATATTTAAAGTATTAACAACTAAAGTAAGGTGGGGCAAGTGCGAATTTGGGGCAAGAGTGCCCTTCACCCCCAAAAATTGCAAATACCGTTATTTTCTGAATTTCCCTGATTTATCACTTCTTCACAACTCTTGGCAACAGCGCGTAACAGTTCAAACAATTGATGGGGCAAGTGCGTTTTTGTGACTATGAAAATTAAAAAAAATCACTAAAATTTTACATCTGCAAATAGTAGTTTGGTATTGGTATTATACAACGGAAATATTCCAAAAAGTATGCAAAAAATTATTTGATCAATTTTGCTGAAAAACAAAGTAGTTGTGATTTTGCAAAGCGTTACTAATCAATTTTGAGGGTACGCTTGCCCCACCTTACCTTATAGAAAACACTTTGCTGATTTATCGAAGTTTTATGACTTCAATTTTCTTGGTGAAAAACTCATCAGTATAAAATAAACTAAAATAAGTGAGGTCCCGAACCAGTAATCCTTAAGTTCCAATCAAAAGTTTAACAATGGTCAGCCCCAGTTTCTTTAAAAATGCAGTAATATTCATAATGAATGTGACAAGATAAATATATTTCAACTAATATATTATAATGATATTAAAAAAATGTATAAATGAATAAACAAATAATGATAGAATATCACAATTCACAAGATATTTATTAAATTACAAAATATAAAAATCACCACCTAAGAATCACTGCTTCCGTATCCAAATTTTTCATCCAAGTGTCATTATAGGAAAATAAATGTTATATTCGTACCCCAGTATGTGGAAATAATAATAATAATAATTTGAAATCATCTGTCCCAAGGTGGTGGCTAATGCAAATAATAGTCTTGGGAACTTTTGTTCTCGTACACACACTAAATCACAATTTTATGTTGTTAACACCTTTAATATTGGAGTGATTGATGGTGGAGGTGGGAGAAGTCATCGAAAAATTCGAGACTTTAAGTTCTAGTATATACAACAAATCCCAAGTTTCAGGACTCTTACCAGTTTGCTTTACTAATTTAGTCCCATTTACCCCTATTTATCCGCAACAGAATAAGCTCAACGTATAATTTAGCTCTAGATCTCATTATAATATACACGTGCACCAAATATCAAGCTGATATCTTAATTTTGTCTTGTTAACCCCTTTAAGAATGGACTGAGGGCGGTGGTGAGGGTGTCAGATGTCATAAAAAAATTGAGACTTCACCTTCTAATATACACATGATGTATCAAGGACAAGGGGTAAGGACAAATAGACCTGAGAAATTATGAGGTGTGTTGGCCTGAAGTGGGCGGCATTTGGAAAACTTGCTCACATCCTCAGGAAACGACGACCGTTTATGACTGTATCACTTACACTAAAAAGAGAAAACCTTCTTCGGGTTTGCCAACGAGCAATGGAACGTGTAATGCAAAGGGTAGACAGACGAACCGACGGACGGAGGTTTATAAAGTTATTTAGAAATAGGTTACTAACACAATATTATGATTTTCTTTTCCTATGAGCGATATTTGTGAATTTAGAAATATGTCTATCAAATGCAATGAACTGTTTATATTCATACTGCGCAGGTGCACAGAATATAATAATTAACAAACAAGAAAACAAAACCAATCACTGTAAATGTTTCAATATAGGTTCTTTAGCCCTAGTACAAGATCTGTTCTGACATATAGGTTCTTCAATAAAATTTAAATTTATTACTTTCAATTCCATTCTAAACAATGGTAACCGTAAAATTGATTTTTTTAATATTTCTGATACCGGACTTGAAACCGAATATGGGGATTTCTTCTTGACCCGCATGTAATTAATTAAATCTATCTGCCAGTAAAGTGTTTATTTAACCATTAAGGTAATCATCTTCGATGATGTAGCGCGTACATTGTGTAATAATAACTGCAAAATGTCATGTTTTCAATTGCGCCTGAATCAAGGTTTATTAACGTCCAATGAACTCAGGATAAATATCAAACCAACAATGTGACTTCGGCATAAATATCTGTACCAACAACTGTTGGGAGATAAAAGCGTTCTACGAGGACACTTTGAACTACATAGAATGATGATTAATTACCAGTAAATTTTGCATTAAAGATCACAACCTAATGTAGGAAAGCTGATTCAGTTCTGTCTGAAAAATACTTACACCCTAAATAGTACCGTATTCTGACAACACCCCTCTTCTAAAGAAGAAAGGCATAACCTGTTGATATATTTGGGAATCAGACTGATTATATTGTAGAGATCATTCATCTAGTAGTGTAAAACTGTGTCATTCTGACCATCAGTTCCTCCACTACACCTATTCGTTGGAGTTCAAGGGCACACACGAGAACATCTGCCCATCACAACAAGTGAAATCAATCAATATAAATAAAAATCGGCTGTTCCATCAGAACATACTTTTATCTTGTTTTGTGAAACATGACTTGAAGATTATTCTTGCACTAACTATGTAATGATCCATTAGATAAAGCTAAACTAAAATATTCTACTTGAATTGAAAGAAATCATTCTCACGAAAACACGGTGTAGCATTTCAATCAGCTACATTTTAAATTTGAGGCCATTGCTTTATTTTATCTGGGTTAAGTCTATTTCATCAATATCTGATGTTAGACACTTTATTAGACCATCTCTCCTTTTTATTCTTCTTCTTCCTCACAACGTCTTTAAAATGTGTATGCAGCTACTTAATCATATTATGGTGTGTTTGATTGTCTACAACCTAGTATTCTTATTATACTCAGTCAACAATCCTAAGTATATATCACAATAGAGCATAAGACATCAGGGTACAGGTAATCCTTGACAGCTTGGCTCAATATTGCTATCACTTACCTTATTAAGTACTCACTAAAACATATTCCTGAAAAGATATAGGTAATATTCTAAAGAACTCAACAAAGAAGATAGTTGGACGCCACCTTATTTTGCGCTAAGGGAAATCAACTAATACAGATATTATTTATCACTTCAAACTATAAATAGGCCCAGCAAATAAGGAAACACCGAGCTATCATAATTTGAATGAGCAAGAAATGATCTAAATTAAACAACGACTAAAACAAAATAATTTATTAACCGTTCTAGGTTACATGGGCAAGTGAAATGCACTATTCGTAAATGGTACAATAAAGATAGCTAAATACAGTATCATACATCTCACGGCCTGAGCTCAATGACCTTGAATACGGAAACTTTTAACTAACTAGCTTAAACTACTAAGAAATGTACAAAATATGTAGGTTAACATGGTTGAACCATTTAACTAAACAACACATCACTATTTCGTTACATTACTTAACCATCATTTGGTTTCAAAACCGAATTCATACAAGATTTAGGTATGCAACAAAAATGCCGCGCCATCCTAAACGGCTTCTCACTTATTCCTAGGCAAAATTAAATGTTACTATGCGATTACGCACTACCTAGGCCACTATGTATGCCTACCGGGACATATGAATTTCAAAAAATCAGGTCAAGCAGCAACTGTCTGTGAATAAGATAAAAGGGGTCAAATTGTCAACTGCTTTCACTCGCTTTAGTTAGACATTGAACAAAAATCTAATAAGAGACAGGTTCATTAGCGGCACTAGAGCACACTGTCCCTCAAAACGCGTAGCCTTAGCAACTACAACATAGCTACATAAGCTAACTTACAGTTTGATTTGGAAAACGCAAACGATCGTTGATCGCATTAAAGGAAACAATCCAAACTAATTAGGCAATTTGCTGCAATTAAATCCAGATTCACTTTGTCATTTAATAACGTAGTTACTTCACTACTATACTCAATAAACCACCTTAAAAACAGCTTCAAATTCACTAAGAATTATTTTCTCAACCACAACAACAAAGACATTGCCTGCTTAGTTTCCAGGCCACTGCTCGAATTCATTACCACGCTTAATAACTGAGGGCGGTTAAATTCACCTGTTCCCTCTAAACGTGGTGTCTCGAGCCGAGGCCAAAACTCAACTCCCCGTTCGAAATCGGACACACTTTGTCTTGAAGTTACATATTTGTTACCTATGCAGTCTTACTCTTCACTCCCCTGATCGTCTTCCTGTGGGAGCAAATGCAACCGAAGTCAACAGTTTTTTACACGCGTGTTTGTGAACCAACGTATTTGTCTTTTAAAATTCAATCTTACAAACACGTATAATTTTAAATATCTTAATTTCTAATTCACATACAGGGTGCTCTATTAATGCAAAATAGTGATCATTAATTCATGTGGGGGTAAATTGACTTCAGTTTTCTTTTAATTATAACTTTTTTCTCGAACGGTTCTCATTATCTAATAAACCACCGTTATTTCAGACTGTTGCTTAAGTAAGCAACGCTAGGAAAAATTATTTTTTCATTCAACATTGCAACGATAATAATTTGTAAATGAAGATTGTTCAAGAGAGTATTTGGCTCTTTGGTCTTTTCTTTGGAAATCTTTTTTCAATGCTTGAGATTTTTGTAGTTCTTCACACGTTAATATCACTTTTCTTAGGTGCTTTAGGATTATATTTTTACATAATACCTTACATTTGCAAAGTATATGCTGCACAGTTTCTTTTGTAGTATCGCAGTGTCTGCATTTATAATTTTTTACCTTGCTCGTGTTCTTGAGATAATATTTTATGCGACACTAGCCTATTTAGACTATTACAATTAGATAGAAATAACTAAATTTAACACAGCTCGGATCGAGATACAGTTTTCTGCATCGACTTCGGGATAATATTAGGAAAAAGTCTACATATAGTGAATATGCCGGTCGAAGAAAATTGCAGAGAGAGTGCATAAAATCCATCTAAAGTGCATAATTTTTTGAAAAATTCTAGAAATTGGGAGAAAACCGTGAAGATCTCGTGGGAATCGCTTCCCGGGGGCTTTCGAGGTCGCTGAGTCCAAATTTGAGATCGAAACTTACCAGGGATGCTCGGGGGTGGCTCTTCTGAGGTGTGAGGAAATGAAATCGAGTGAAAAATTCAGTGCCCAAGAATCACCGGGGTCTAATGCGATTAGACAGAACACACTATGAAGTTTTTGAAAAAATGCACGAACCGAGATTTTTGCCAATATGTAAGGGGAACATGATTAGAGCCGAAAACCAAAAAGTCGGGACTGTAGCTGCTGGCTTTCGGTCGCCATCTTGGAAAACGTGAATGGCGTATTTCTGTTCTTGTTCGTGTTCTCGGAAAAATTATGAGAACCAAAGTTGTATATCTAGTTGTTTATCTTTCATTTTTAGTTGAACCTTTTTTTTAAGGATTAATATTGCAAACGTTACATGCGTAGTATAATACATCTCGGTACAGAATAATAAAAGTGGAAATTTTCGAGTTGAAATTGAGTTCACGCTACCGTGAGCAATCATACATGGAACAGGCGGTGCGAGATACGAGGCTTGCACAAGCGCTGAAGTCTGTGGGGCCAAATTCGCGCGTCCACAGCTTTAGAACTATCGGTCACAGAAACTTCGTTGTGCATTTAAACTAAAGGTGACTACGTCTTCTATAATTGTATTTAGAGTTTTACACCCAAAAGTATCATTTAGTGGTTGAAAAATTGATAAGTAAATAAAATTTCTTTTCAGGCAGCAACTGTAGCTTTTGCAATATCAATCATGCAAAAAAAAGTTAAATGAAAAATGAAAGATAAACAACTAGATATACAACTTTGGTTCTCATAAATTTTCCGAGAAAACAAAGAGGAACGGAAATGCAACGTCATTCACGTTTTCCAAGATGGCGACCGGAAGCCAGCAGATACAGTGCCGACTTTTGGTTTTAGACTCTATTCATGTTCCCCGTCCACATTGGCAAAAATCTCGATTCATGCATTTTTTCAAAAACTTTATTGTTTTCTGACTAACCCCTGTAGAGTCACCCTCGAGCATCTTTGGTAAGTTTTGATGTCAGATTTCGGCTAAGCGAACTCAAAAGCCCTCGGGAAGCGATTCCCACAAGATTTTCACGGATCTCTATCAATTTCTAGAAGTTTTCAAAAAATTATGCATTTTAGATGCATTATATGCACCCCTATGCAATTTTCTTCGAACGGCTTATTCACTATATATAGACTTTTAACATTGGAAATGTTTATGTTTTCGTATATGGGGTAGAGTTACAGTTTTTGTTCAACGTCAAAAGACAGCGGTGTCGCGGTCGACTGAGACTATCGTATGCAACGGCTGATATGCGCAAATGTAATATGGGTTGCATATATCATAGGGGGTCAAGTTACCAGTTTTTCATTTAAGGTGAAAATACAGCGGTGTAGTGGATCGTATATTTCCGGACGAGGCGAGCCGAGTCCGGAAAAAGTTGAAAAAGTTTATGTTTTATGTATGGTGTTATTTCCAATGTCCCGATGATTGCAAGGATTGCGAAATCTGTGAATTTTTTCATAACATTTTTCCAAAAACGATGTCGAAAACCGCGTCTCGATCCAAAATGCATGTTAAAATTTAGTTACTCCGGGCTTTCATCTAATTTTCCTGGTCTAATTGGAACACCTGCCATTAGCCTTAAATCAGATATTTCAAGTTCTAGAATCCTTATGGTATTCTTTGTCCAATAAGATATGAACTTGTCACTTTTCTTTATCATAGAGTATTCCTTTAATAATAGTTCGGTACCTTTTTTGCAAGGCGACCAACCTATTCCCTTTTTCCCTTACACCTGCTGTCGTAATGACCAGGTCACCAGCATATCCCTGGATATGAAGCCCAGAATTACCCAACTTATTCATTTAATTAATAGAATATTGAACTTGACACCTCTGTTTTTTGATATCGACAACTAATTATAATTATGACTATTATTTGGTTTTATAGCGATCTAATATAAAAGTAACAAGAAGCTTTTAATGGAATGGATATTTATATTAAAAAAAAACTGTTTTAGCATCCCTTGTACTTAGCCCAATTTATTCATAAATATAATTATGTAAAATTAACCTATTCCTGTAAAGTTAATAAATTATAAATAAAAATATATTATCAAATGTAGCTGTATAGTTTTAAAATAAATTAATTAAACTTTCTGCGTTCTGTTATAGACAATAAATACATTTCTACTTCATTTGTTTTAGGAAATGTGCTATAAAACTGGGGTTGAAATTGTGAAGTGCCTTTTAAATAAAAAATAAAAGCTTCTCCGTCTGCTTAACTCCAATTTGAGAGATTCCGCTACTAAATCTAATATAAGTGTATGGCAATTTCTAGATTGTCGTACGTAATATAGAAAGAGGGGTGAATAAATTTTAATATTGCAAAGTGCGTATTAAATGGCACTTCTTGGAAATGTACAAAATTTATTAAAGCAAATTTCAGCGCTTTATTTTTTGCAATTTACAATTTAAATATTGCCTTTGTACAATATGTCCCAGGATGGCGCAATTATTTTACAGTAAAAATTTCATTTAGGCTTTGTACTATTAGTTAAAGCAATGTGGCTGTTAATTGAATTTTAATGAATCTCTATATTTTTATACTCTCCGCAATTACAAAAACGAAGAGTATGTTGCATTTGATCTGGCACATTTTTATAACAGTAAATATCGATCGCAGAGAGAAAGATGTCATATCACTGTGTTAGTGATCGAGTTTTGAACAACTTTCAAAATAATCGTCCGTCCGTTATAAATTGTTTAAACTAAAAAATCTACATTTTCGTGTCTTGCAATTAAACAAAATAATGTTTCGAACGAAAACTAACCCACTCCTCTGGGGTGGGGTAGTAAATAAGCCGGAAATTGTGTAAAAGTAAAGTAGTAAAAGTAAAAGTTCCTTCAACCCTCAGGATCATTCGTCACTGGCAACATCTTTGAGGACGGACAAAATGGGGGTGTTATGGGGGTTATAAGTTCCAAATATTACCCAAAACGCCCCAAAAATTCCCCAAAAATAAAGCATTGGAAAAAATATACTTCAAAAATTAAAGTTTCGGCCTGAAAGTCTCTACTTGGGGGGTATTCGAGGTCGTTGCTGACGAATCTGAAGTCCAATTTGGAAAATTCAAAATGGCGGATTGGAAATCCTCATCGGAGATCCTCAGGAAAACCTCGTACTATTTTCGATTTTGGGCTGAAAGTGAGAACTCCGGGGGTTCTCGTGGTCGGTGATAACTAATCAGAATACCAATTAGGGAAAATTTAAATGGTGGGCCAGAAGCAGAGCCATTTTTTAGGAAACCCATTATTTTTTTCGTTCTTTGGGTGAAAATGGGTAGTCGGGGGCTTTCGAAGTCGCTGATTGCAGATTTTTTCCTATTCATCCATAAACACCAACTTTATAAACTTCTTCAATAAAATCTTTTTTATTATCAAGAAGAAAATAATTGTAGCAGAGCAATATTAATATTTTTTCAACTTATCATATCAAGAAATTGTATAACTTTTCAAAATCGCAGAAATAGATGAAAAACGTATCTTTCCTGAGCAAATGGCTCTATTTACGGCTCGCCATTCTGAATTACCCCTAATTGGACTTCGGATTCGTTATCAGCGACCACGAAAATCCCCGACTTCCCTTTTTCAGACAAAAAGGCTACTTTGAATTGCCTACGTTGGACCTCGGATTCGTAAGCAGCGACCTCGAATACCCTCGAGTACAGAGGGTATTCGAGTACAGGGACAAAATGTCCATTTAAATTTTTTCTGGAAAATGGCCTGATTTTCGGTCCGACATTTTAAAATTCCCAAATTTGTAATCAGCGTCCTCAAAAACCCCCGAGTAGAGATTTCGAGGTCAAAGTTTTCATTTTTAAAGTTTTGTTTTCAAGGTTTAATTATTGAGACATTTTTGGGGCTTTAAACTTCCATAACTCGCCCATTCTGTCCTCCCGCAAAGATGTTAGCGGTGACGAGTGATTTCAAGGAACAGAACGCAGAAGAAATTGTTAAAATCGTACTGTTTCCCAACTTTTACACATTTGGCACTTTGTTCCGGCTTACTTTACTGGAGTATATTTATCTAAAAATTGTCTAAATGTTATTTGGGGTACTGTCTTAATTTTTTCTAATTCTTTGGGACATCCTGCCACATGCATTTTCTCTTTTTAACCGGTGCACGGGGAATCTACAAAATATCAAATTGTACACATAGTCTTTTAAAATATGTACACTTTTGGGCAAGATACGTGGATGATGTATTTTGTATATGGACTGGTACGGATAGGCAATTATCACAGTTCGTTCATTTTATTAATTCTATAAACAATAAAATTCAGTTTACAGTAGAAATCGAGATAGAACGTTCTTTAAACTTTTTACATATTTCATTGACACGAGAAGGTCCCATTTTAGAAATCAATATTTACAGAAAACCCACTTTTACTGACACACTCATACATGCAAATAGTAATTAATTCTGGAAGATAAAAATATCAGCTTTTCATAGTTATGTAAATAGATTGTTGTCATTAAAGTTAAATCATGTCAATTTTGAAAAAGTTAGAAATTAAAACCCTTAAAATAATAACAAAAAACAATGGATATCACACATCTCTCATAGACAAGCTAATTAAGAACAAGCAAAGAAAGCCGTTGAAAAAACAATTTTATAACGCATCCAAAGAAAATAAAAAATGACATTGTATTAATTTTGAAAAACATGTTAGCAACTCAATTTGTAAAAGGTTAAATAAACTTAGCATTAATACCATTTTCTCGAATGCAAACAACTTAGGTCGCTTGTTGATTAACAACAAAGAAAAAACTGAAGACTCACAAAAAGCGGGAGTATATGAAATAAATTGTGAAGATTGCGATGCTATATATATAGGTCAGAGTGGTCGAACCTTAGATGTACGGGTAAATGAACACAAAAGTCATTTTTTCAACAACAGTAGTATTAAACTTTTGTACAATGTCAATAAGGGAAATAGGTTAGACAAGCTTGAAATTTTGGAAACCAAGAAGGCCTCAAATAAAGAGAAAAGCGTTACTAACACACAAACCAAATTTCATAATACACCCATAATATACACCATATTAAAATTAAACATACCCAGAAATAGTAAGTAAAATTTAAATTAAATTCCTAGTAGTAGCTATATGAGAAATAAGTAGTGAAATGTTAATAAGGTTATCTATACCTCAAATCCTATAAATATCTTGTAATGGTCACTTCTAGGTTAGTTGTTATAACTCTTTGATAATGGTCGAAAGCCCGAAACATATATCAGAGAAATCTGAATAATAATTGTTAAACAGTAATACCAAGTGTTTTTAATCCTTATTCTATTTAGTATGTTTCACCAAGAACGTACCGCAGACTGTACGATCTATTTTCGCATCTAAGCGTTTAAATATAAATCTCATAATTGTTCCCATGTTACCGTTCTAGTCGAATCTATATAGTATAACTGGTTGCCTACCGTTTGTGCTCCATGTGAGCCACGCATGGTGTTGCTGACAACGCCATGGTGTTGCTGGCAACGCGTTAGCAACACACAGAGGCCGTTCGTTGATTTCTTAGGGAAGCGAGTTCTTAACGGCTGGTTATAACCTTCTCAGGACCGTTATTGCGAATTAAACTTATTGTTTTGTTAATGGAATTACGAAATTCAATATTATGTGGGAATAATAAACGTCGTTAGGGAAATTTATCAGATTTGTGGGTTACGATGTATAGTGGTTATTTGGAACGTACCCATGAAGAGGTTTGGTCATCCTCGGATTTTTGACACAGGTTTCCGTCTTGGCCATTTTTGGTGATTTTTTCCTTTTGCCTGCCGAAGATAAGTTGTGTCGCTGAACACGTGTATAACAATTTTATGAGTTTGCTTCTTTAATGGGATATGGTGCTGTAGTGACAAATTTAGCAGTATTTTATTTTGATATTTGTGTATAATTTTCTGTTGGGAAGTACTGCTACGAAATTTTTTGCTGGAAGCACATGGCAAAGGAATTCTTTAAGCCCACTTAACATCTAAGGTGTGCCTCTGAAATCTCTTTGGAAAATAGATTTGTAATGTTCGTTATTTCTTTGTTGCAGGGCTTTTTAATTTCTATCTGTTTCATTTTCATTTCTACCTTTACGTTACTTTTATTTTGGACTTTTACTGGTATCGCTTCCTGTATGTTTGACCCTACGTCTCACCTTTTAGTTATTTGTACACTTGAGTCTGGATGATACGTGAATTTCGGTTTTGCTGAAACTTGGTTGTCAAACTGTTGGTTGGATTTGGAATCCTGAGTTGCACTGGTGAGACTCTCCTGCCTGGTTCCGTTGGAAGCTACGCTCCCCTGGTAGGCCTACGGTAGACATTGTGAAACCTGCTGGAGGTAAGCGTCTTTAAATAGCCTAACGAGGGACCTGATATAACATCCCACCTTCATAGGCATAGAAAGCCCGTCAGGTTTTTGCGGTACTAAACTGCTGTCATTCGACCCACGTAACTACAGTTTCTATACCTATTTTGTTTAATATTTTACACATTAAATTGTCAATTTTATTTAAATATTTTGCATATAACCAATTGAAATTTTAGTAGTTTTTGAACACCACGCTTGCAGTTTTTTTTCCACTTTTTCCAATTTAACCTATCGTCACTTACCTAGTTCTCATTAACTTGCTCATTGTAACGTTCTTATTCAGAAGTTTAATGTAATTTTCTAATCTAGTATATTTTGGATCATATATTGCAGAGTATTAGTTAGGATTTTATTAGTTTTAAGTTGTCGTACATTTTGTGTTAGGTTAAGTGTGGGCCACACCTCTAGGTATATTGAGTGTGTAATATTATATCTGTGGGATATGGTTGTAGGCGTACCTAATTATAATCATTAAATATGTTATAGTAAGACGCTTATTTGTTTTCACCAGCGTATATCCAACAATTTTTCGAATTCACCCCCAAGGACTTAACTAGTCGGCCGTGTGAGCCTCTTTCGCCACCAATTGAATGCAGAGAGAGGACTGCACGCAAAACATAAAAATTTTGTTCAGGGCACAGGGTGACCACCCTACCCTGCAGTGTAGCTGATACATCAGCCTATAAATTAAAATTTTTTTATACTTTTCCCCTTTTATCTGGGAGCCCTGCAACAAGACTCAGTTCAATTAATTAAATATAATAAACATTGACATATGATTCCACCGCATATGTCTTGTGGTGTACAGTATACAGAGACATTTGAATTAGTAAAATTATAGTATTAGGTAATATTTATCAATGAACTCCATTATGCTGAAACCGACTCTAGAATTTTTGCATTATGCAACCAAAAAAAAATTTATTAATTTGCCTGGAGTAAAATTTTTATAACCTCCTTTAAGAAATCGTTGACCAAAAATTTCTAGTAAAATTTCATTGTCGCCCGATTAATGAATGAACAAATAAGATAATTGAAAGTACTTGCGATATAAGTATCGATATTAAATGATAAGGCTTCATTAACTAGGTGGCGGTGAAATTTTATTTCATATTATAGTGACTATTTTTTGAAAAGGGTTCAATTTAAAAAAAAGTGTTAATAAAAAATATATATTTCAAGGTTTGGAAAAACGATTTAATATTTATTTGTCTACTTTCATTAAGAGAGAAGCAGAAACTGCTCTTAAATGATTTTCATCTCAAGAAACGTTCACCCAACTGTATTTAACTTTATTTCTCACTTATGCAGTGTAGTAAGTTTTATAGTTTGTATGCCAGACAAAGTTCCAATTTGAATTAAGGGTATTACGGTAAGTCACATTAAAGCATTGTATAATAGGCACAATGCCAATTCCAGGATTAAACAGTGTGCTTTAGAAGCACAACGATTAAAATTGTTGCAATAGTCATGGGTATTACAAGAATAGTTGAGAACTTACTTTTGAAGTGTGATAGTTTGTTAGGTATATATAGCATTCTAAAACACAGCTTTGTAATTTATTCACGATAGTGTGATCCCATTTCAAATCTGAGTACACTCAGAAAAGTTGTTTTATTAATCGATTTTGGCAGGTTTATATTTTAAAGGCACAACACTAAAACTTGTACTTTTGGACAAGATGTCATATTTACCTCGTATTTTACTTAATAATCATGGCGTACCACGATTTTTTTATTCGCTTATTTAACGTTGTCCTATTTCCGCTACTAAGGTCAATTACCGAGGCCAGGAGACAAGCTACTCCCAATCTAGAAATTTTGCCGAACCTCTTCTCTATCATCCCCTCCGAAGAATGGTATATCCGCCTAAAGTTTAGTTAGTACCTTCTACTCATGCAATGATATACAAGCCGTTAGAAGATGAAGCGAGACCACTGTGTTTCCCTGGACTGTTTGACCCATCTCGGTAGTTTGCACTCTGCAGTTTTGTATCGAAATATGAGTATCTGCAGACGTATTTTTGAAGGGGTGTAAATCGTATTAGCGAATTTTCTATCCAACATCTAAACACATCCCTATACTCGTAGCACCCTCCTACATTGGTATGTATCAAATTTCATAAAAAATAATCTGCAGGTACCAGAAGCAGCTGGAACCTCCCCACGGTAGATGTTAGAAGCTGAAAAGAGCACTAAATTGTGTGCCATAACGGCACTAAACGTAATCCGATCACAACCATAACTTCTTCAGATTTTTTGGTGCACTAAACAAACCCTCAATCCTCACGCAAACTCCTGCTCTCCTTTGTCACTTCCACCACATAATATCAACACATTGAAATTTCCAGATCTCTTGAGGCACTAAAGGAACCCTCATGAAAACTTCTGCACTTTTTTCTCACTTGAACAACATAAAGTCAACAATTTATTAAATGTTGTTCTACTCTTATGTTTCGGGACATAGGATTGCACTGCACGTATAATGATGCGAGTATGATACTATACTCTGTCCACGATTATTAAATATTTAATATTTATTTAATTCATTTCATTTTATTTCTCCAATTTAAGAAAGATTCATACGCCATAATTCTCAATTTTTCGGGCAACAAGTTTAATGAGGCAATTTCTGTAACTTCCCTTACCTCTGGCGGTGTCAAAGAAATCTCATTTTCACTGTCAGTATCCATTTGTTTAATTATATTACTTTTTTGAGTAATATTGTAATAGCCCCTCTTACCCTGTTTACTCTACTTTGGGGGTTATTATGTTTATTGATTATATCCGTGAAAATTCATGTACCCCTTTCAAATGAGATCAATTTTATACTATATGCGGCTACCAAGGAATACTCTTCCATCCACAGCTGGTCTTTCTCTAAGGTTATACCCACAGACTCTTTGTTTATGGGGCCACGTAGATATCACAATGCATGAATCTCGTTTATACGTGGTCCTTTCACAGAGATATGTGTGTACACTTAAAAAGATATAGTTCAAACTTACCCCAATTTTCTTTGTCACGCCTGCTGGTTCACCACGATGATCTAACTTCGATGACTCTAGTTTCCACTATTTTTGTAATTAAATAAAATGCGAAAATCTAACTACACTTAATTTATGTATACACAAAAGAAGCACGAAACTAAACGGTTTGAAAAATATAACAATAATTATAATTAATACTTGAATTAAACAAAAGACCAAGCACTTAAAGTTAAACAAATAAGAAAATAGGCCAATTGGACCGTAGTCCCGTTCTTAAGGGGAGAACTGTTTATCGTAAAACATAAACTGATTGCCAGAAGGGCCAAAAATACAGTATTATTAACGGGCATGAAGTTAATTATTTCTGAAGACTAAACTTTATAAACTCGTGCAGAAAACGCCAATTGCCAGCGACAATTCGAAGGAGGTGATGTTTAATTTGAACTCTAATGACGATAAGTTAATATTTAATACAAAAACTCAAATACATGAATAAACCCGGTGACACAGAAAAGATTACCACTACGAAGAAAATGGGACACATTTACCATACTCGAGAGCCGAACCAAAAGTGTTTTCTTAAATTGATGGCTTCTCTTCGTCAGTTTTTTTGGGTGAAATAGGGCATGTTACTTTGGGGTTATTTTAACCAATTGACTGTGACCCGCCCCTATCTAGTATTTAGTCGCCTTCTGGAATTTGGCGTCCTCTACGGGCAAAAAATGAAGTACTGAAACAGTACCTCTGGCAAGTGGCGCCCTCTATAGTACCCATGGCCAAAATGATTTTACCCTAAATATAAAACATACTTTTAGCAACGTAAATTATTCTATGTCTAAGCTAGCTAAATTATTCCGACGAGATGAAAAAACCCTTTTTGTGTTTAGATTCCTTCTCATCATATTCATAAAATAAAGGGAAAAATCTCGTCGTGCCTATCTAGTGTACAGTTTTGGGAATTCTTGGAATCGATCACCCCATTTATTGTTTGATTCGCGCCCTAATTAATAAAAATATTCTCCTCTTTTCATTACCCGCGCGTTTTGTCACATTTCTAATAAAAATCAAGTTGGCAATGACGTCGATCGTAACGGATTTTCTCACATGAACTGGTTCTTAAAAACCGTAAATTGTTTACAATCTTGTTTTTTCAATCCTTTAGTATTACATTAAGCCGCCTTGTTCATAACATTTTATAGCCTCGGAACAAATGTCTTAAATTTCTATAAACATCGCGCCAATTTATGCAGAACAATTATAATTTCTTACCCTTTTATTGCATTTGTTACAATATTTAAAATTATTGTAAATAACTGACGTTTAAATCGCACAAATTTTGACGTCTCAAATCGACAACAAAATCACGTTTAGACTAAAATAATGCATTCGATAACACTGAGTTTTGTAAACAGGGCGCGAGCATTGTATGACTAACATAACCTCAAATATTACATTTTTGTAAGTTTATACTCATTTTTAATGTCTTTATTCGCATTTCTAGATTGGTACCTGTGTAACATTAATGAGCTCTCTCGGCTAGGATGCATATAATTTTTTTAAATCATTGATTTTTAAAAATATACTGATATCTACAGGTTGGAAATCCAACCTATAATTAGTGGCCTATTTTTAATATACCAGGTGGTAAATCAAATCAATAGTAGTTGAATAGAAAATCACGTGACGTGACGAAAAGCGATCTTATGCTTCTCGTTTGCTTTGTTTTTAAAATTTTTTTCACGGAAACCAAATCGACAGGGTTCAAGTGTGATATATCATTGAAATCGGAATTTTAACTGCTTTTTACTGGTTCGATGACAAATTGTAAATAATTATAAAATAAGCAACTTGTTGGTCTTCTGGAGCACCAAAGAAACCCTTATGCAAAGTCTCATACAAATCTGTTCAGTAGTAGCCGCTATCATGCTTGCACACATACACACATACACACACTCAGACATTTTTCAAAAACCACATTTTTGGACTCCTGGGACCTCAAAACGTAAAGATTTGATGTTATCTCAATTTTCGTTTTTGGACCAATTATAGTAACCTCCACAAAATTCTGTTTTGTTGAGGTTAATAGTCCAGTACGTGGGTGTCAAAAAGGGGTGTTTGAATGCAAAAGGTGGGGTAGTAGTGATTTTTTAGTATGTTGTTAGGCTTGGGGCCCTAATGAAAAAACCAAGTTTTCGACCTCGAGGCGCATGCGCTCGAGCCGCCATCTTGGATTTTAGGTACAAAAATTTGGTTTTTTGATAATAACTCAAAAACGATGGCTTTCACGACAAAATATATTCTATACAAAGTTAAAGAGGACAAAATTTCCTACTTTTATTGTTAAATTTTTTTTTTTGTAGCACACATATGTTAGGAGTTACAGCTCTGTGAAGTTGCACTATTTGAAAAAAAAAGTATTATATTTTGTTATTTGGCTGTTACAATACAAATACAAAGACCGCAGAAAGTCTTCGTCGATCAAAAAAGCACGTGTCTCCCGATGTCCTTTTTGATGAAACGATGGTGGTGCAAGTTTCGCAGGAGCGATTTTTAGCCAATGAAAAAAATAAAGTTCGTCTCATATCGATGCTGAAGAACACATTTGAGCTGGCTGCATTTACAGTTAAACAAGCTGAAGATGATGCCGATGTGCTAATTGTCAACACTGCAATTTCTTTATGCAGTGAATCAATATTTGATGCTGTTTTTGTGGTCGGGGAAGATGTTGACCTTTTAGTACTTGTGACAGCCTTAGCGCCAGCCGAAAGTTCTATCTACTTCCGTAAACCTGGAAGAGGAAAAACTGCTGAGAGGACATATTCAGCAAGTAGCCTCAAATACGAAGAAGCAACCAAGCACATTCTGTTCTTGCATGCCTTCAATGGTTGTGACACAACGTCATCCCTATTCAATCAGGGAAAAACTAAATTTTGTGCGCTGATAGAAAAAAACAGAGCGGTTCATGAAATAATTGAAATTTTCAACCAACAAGATGCCACGTCAGAGGAGATTGCCGAGGCCGGAGTACGCTTTCTTGTAGCTTTATATGGTGGCAACATGGATAAAGAGAGTTTCCAATGCTTCGTCAAATCTACGCTGAAAAGCAAATTTAATCTTGCCTCTTTGCCACCGACAAAAGACGCGGCGCAATTCCACGCCTTTAGGACGTACCACGAAGTACAGAAATGGAGAGGCATAGAGAAAAATCCTGAAGACTGGGGTTGGAAGCATAGCGCTTACGGGCTCACTCCCATAACAATGGCGGAAAAACCAGTTCGCCATTCCTTATTAAAATCGGTACCTTGTAACTGCAAAAAGGGGTGTGGTGGGGCATGCAGCTGCCGAAAGGCTGGACTTAAATGTTCGGTTGTATGTGGCTTCTACAACGGAGAATCTTGCGGAAATATGCCGGAAATCCGCATTGAAGGCGAGGACGAGGATGACGACATTTTTCAGGCTACGGACCAAAACTACGACCAGGACACCGACAATAACCAACCCGGACCATCGAAACGTACCAAAATGTAGTAGAAATTAATTTTTGTAACGCTCTAAAATCATCATTTACTATTCTTAAATTAAAACAAAAAATGCGATATATACTTTTCGCCTTTAACTTTATTTACGATAAGTATAATAGTGTTAAATGATAATATTCAAGTGCCTTTTAGTTTTTTTTTATAATTATGTACAAATATAATGATATATAATAAGAATAATAAAATAAAACTCAACCAAAATGAAGTTTCCGCATTTTTTTTTCAAATAGTGCAACTTCACGGAGCTGTAACTTCTAACATATGTGTGCTACAAAAAAATTGTTTTAAATTGTAGGACGCTTTGTCCTCTTTTGCTTTGTATAGAGCATCTTTTGTCGTGAAAGCCACCGTTTTTAAATTATTATCAAAAAACTAAATTTTTGTAGCTAAAATCCAAGATGGCGGCTCGAGCGCATGCGCCTCGAGGTCGAAAACTTGGATTTTTCATTAGGGCCCCAAGCTTAACAACATACAAAAAAATAACTACTACCCCACCATTTGCATTCAAAAAACCCCCACATACTGGACTATAATACGAATTAATAAAATTTTTGCAGATAAATTAATAAAAAAATAAAAATACTAGTAGTATGCATTTATTAATACAGACATAGTAAGTCATGGAATAAACGTCAAAAGCACATAACAAAATTAATTCTAACAATGTTAATTAAAATTAATGAGACTGATAACAGCGACGTAAGGTAATCCCCTTTATGTTTAATTTGGGGCTCAATTTTCGTGAATGGTTAACACTGTTTTTCGCCCTATATAACCTTTTCAACGTTTTCAGAAAATATTTTTTCCAGCTTTATCACGAAATCGGTAAATAATGACAATGACTTCAATATCAAATATATTCCTTTCTTTAAAAAGTACGTTCTGGTTGTTTTTCTAGATTTGCAATCGAAGTTATTATTTCCTTTGCTGCCTGTAAGTTAATGAAAAGGCAATTGTTGAAACAACCAAACAACATTTTTAATTGCCACTTAGAGTTTGAATAAGTTTTGTGTGCTAAATATTTCTAAAAATACGTGACATTTGTTATGGAACAACTTTTGAGGAATAAAATTGAAATAGTTCGTCTGATTGGTAATAATGCTCGTTCGACAAGAGAAGCAGCTAAGGAATTTAATACTAGATATCCCAATGGACCGACAGTCAGTAGTAATACCACTATATATACAATATAAATAATGTTTTAAATGACACAGGTTCCGTATCAAAACATATTATCAGAGGCAGAAATTACGCATATTTTTTAGCTAGACACAATGATCATAATGAAATTTTGGAGCATTATCATACTAGTCCTAATTCCAGCTTTAGAGGTGCCAGTATAGATTTAAATATTCCAAGAGAAACTATTAGAAGATTTCTTTTAAGGATCCATTTGAAACCACACAAACCAAAGTTGTTGAATACCTTAGAGTCCGGAGATGAAGATAGAAGATTGGAATTTTGTTTACGGGCTTAAGGAGAATACCTCAATAATACTGATTTCATAAAAAAGAATTATACACCGGTGAAGCCATTTTCACCACCAACGTCCCAAAATTCTCGCTATAGGTCAGTAGACAATCAGAATGGGTTATCAATTGTAAAATAATATATTCACTAAAAGTAAATATGTGGTGCGGGATATTATGTAATAAAATTATTGGTCCGTTCTTCTTTGAAGGCAATTCAAGTACATTTCAATTTTTTGAGGAATGAATTTTCAGAAGCACTGGGCAGTTTACCCATTCGTAACCTCGTTAATTTAAAATGCCAACTAGATACCTGTACATAATGCAGTGATAGTGAGACAGTAGTTAAATAATTCTCGAAATCAGTGGAAAATCGACCTATATGGCGTTGTAGTGTTGATATAGCACAATCAGAATCTGCATTGACTCAAATTTTCTGCTTACCAGTTTTTTCTTTTAAGTTCGAATTTGAATTTTTGGTTTGGGTCAAATTATCTCAAGTGGGCCACCAAAAATTGAAAGTGTTTTTTTTCACTGTAAAATA
Source organism: Stenurella melanura (assembly GCA_963583905.1). NCBI lineage: Eukaryota > Metazoa > Arthropoda > Insecta > Coleoptera > Cerambycidae > Stenurella > Stenurella melanura. The sequence continues at coordinate 83,076,740 of OY757310.1, forward strand.
ATTTTTTGTAGCGGTAATGTTAAGAAATATTTCCCTAGGTTTTGGCTTCAAAAGCAATTTTTTTGGCAAAACTTGTTAACAATGAAAGTTTGATGTTACACCAAATAACATCATCTTTCCTCGTGAAAGGCTGAAAGTATTTTGATGATTCTTATGTTGAAATATTTAACATTAAATTTGTTTAAAAAATCATACAGGCACACAGAAAAAACTACATGAACGTTTGAACAGAGCATGATACACCCTACATATTTAATCCAACGCAGGCGTCAGATTTGCTGCATCACATCAGGATTTTTCCCCAATTCCCATAATAATTAAGATTTTCATTGATTTTAGAGGAATCTTCTTGAACATCATAGCTACTAGAAAATATCATTTTACAGCGATAAAAAAAATTCCATCTACTATTGGTAACCCACACAGGATGATTTGAACCAAATCCAAAAAGTCAAACTCAAGTAAAAAAACCGCTGCCTAAGGAATCACTACTTCCACATCCAGATTTTTCATTCAAGTCACTTTAAAGGAAACATCTTGAGTATATTTGCACTCTAGTATGTGGAAATTATTGGTCATGAAATTTTCATAATATTTGGGGCAGATGTCATAGAAAAACATGAGGCGTTGGTTTCTACCATATACGTTAAAAGGGCAGTGGGGGGATGGAAAATATTATAAAAAAACCTAAGGCCTCCGCTTCTAGTATATACACCAAATCCCAAATTTCTGTATTATTACCAGCTTGCTTTACTTATTTTTACCTATTTACCCCTATTTAACCCCAACCCTTCAATGGAATCATCTCAAAATACCAAATTTCAAGTGAATATCTCAATTTTATTTTATTAACCCCTTTAACAATGGGGTGGGGGTGATAGGGTGGGATCAAAAATATTATGTTTTGCTTTGTTTTTTGTTCTTCTAATTTAGTATGCCTCTGTTGTATATGATAAAGGCATTTTTCGATATACCTACCATCATTTATATGTAATTATTATAATGTATTACTATTAGGGTCTGTTTGTTTAGTTATAGATTTAGTTTTAGATATGTTCTATGTGTAAAAAACATATATGTGTATATAGAATATCCATTATCTATTTCTCCCTACACATTTAAGTAGGTTTCTTTGTTATCACATTATAAGTATATTGTCATCACCTATTTTAATTATTGTGATAATAGTAAGAAATAAATGTTTACTTACTTACTTACTTAAAAAAATTTGAGACATTGGCTTCTAGTACATACACCAAATTTCAAGTGTCTGTACTCTTACTAGCTTGCTTTACTTATTTTCCAATATTTACCCCTGTTTAACCCCCAACTCTCCAACGAAATAATCAAAACATTCGTGGTATTTCGGAAATAATTTCGTAGTACTTTCGAAAAAATTTCAGTTCACTTCTAGAATCTCCACTATTTACCATATCTCTATCGCCAATAGTAACCGAGATCCCAGTGAGCAATAGTGGATCACACAGAGACTTAAAAGGAACGTCGATAAAACGTTGGAATCATGTTTATGGAACTTTTTTGAATCATTAAATTAATATGGAAATACTCCGGAGAAACATTGGAAAAACACGTTATTCCAACCTTCCTTTCGAGCTTTAATTTACGTTATGTAATAAGCTTATTCAATGTTATTTGGAAACGTAAATATAAAAGATATTAGCAGCTAAAAATTATTATCGCTTCACATTTACTAGTAATAAACGTTTGTACATGGGTTTGTTACATGGCACATGTAGCAGACATTATTAAATTGATTGTTCAGGATATTTTTCAAATGTTGTTTGAACATCATTATGTTCCTATTATATGAGTGTTTACTTGTGCCACAAATACATCATCAAAGCTTACGGCATGGCACTTGCTTTTTAAACACTTGCGCCCAGACTATGTTATAATGTTGTATCCCCCGAAATGTTTGTTCTCGACAAAATCAGATTTGATGTCTGTTAGATGATAAAAGTTTTGTTTATTTTAGTTTCAAGGAGAGCACGCCTCCAATGCCTGAGTATACATAATTAGATTTTGCACTAAATTCCAAAACATGTTCGGCTTTCTCAGTAAACTGAATCAACAATTTCTAGGGGGATGAGTAGTTTAGTATGATTTTCTTATAAACTGAAGCATTTTATATTAAAAGCAGGCAATATTCACAGAGCTTGCCTCCATTATCAACGTTATTCGAGTACATTATAATAACAGAGACAAGTTGTTCCACTACGCTGGGGACGAACCCGAGGGAATTGTTAGGCAAAAGAAAAAGTTTGTGTCCGAAAATGATTCATAAGGGAATTATATCCCTTCAGAGGTGTAATCGTTGGTAAATCCTAAACGTAGCAAATTCAAATAATATTGGGATGTATTATTCAAACAACTACTTTTTAGTTGTAATATTATTTTTACATGTATTTTCACTATACTATGTTAAATATTTCAAGAGTAACAAACGAGAATTTCGAAATTTTTTTTAATTATACAAATATACAGGGTCTTACCGGAAACTGAATTGATCGATATAGGGAAAAGTGTGTAACAAAAAATTTGCAAAATTTTGGGAGGATTTAAATAGTAAGTTAAAAAATGTCTTCTTCAGCTAATATGTCTAAGGCTTCCTCCTTGAAATTTCTACCTTAACAGAGTCAAATATTCTAAAATTATCGAATACGCGTTTTACAGTGTATGGTGGTGGATGGTTTCTGTTTTTGTGGGTACCGAGTAGCTAGTGTGTTCCATGTTCTTGATATTACTTTATCACATTCTTCAAAAATAATAAATAAATCTAGAATGCCTTCGTGTGTGTAATTTAATCATGCTGGCATTTTACTTCCACATCCACGTAGAGGATTGGAAGTATAGTAATCGCAAAAAAATTTTCAAAAATTTATATTCCTGAAATAGGTTTAGAATGTCATGAAACGTCGAGATTTTAAATTTGAGCGAAAAAAAATTTTCTGTCTGTCTGTCTGTCTGTCTGTAACTATTTTTGTCCTCACGTTTTCCCCGGAACGGTTTAAGATATTGACTTGAAATTTTGTACACGTATATATTATAACGAGATCTGAAACTGGATTGTTTTTTGAGGATATCTGGTAAAGGGTTGGGGGTTAAATAGGGGTAAATAGGGGAAAATAAATAAAGCAAGTTTGTAAGAGTACAGAAACTTGAAATTCGGTGTATGTACTAAAAGTTAAGGCCTTAGATTTTTTTATAATATTTTTCAACCCCCCCACCACCCCTACCCCATTATTAATGCGGTTGATAAAATAAAATTGAGATATTCATTTAAAATTTCGTACACGTATGTATTATAACGACATCTGGAATTAGATTATTTTTTGAGATGATTCCGTTGAAGGGTTGGGGGTTAATTTGGGGTAAATAGGGGAATATAAGAAAAACAAGTCGGTAAGAGTACAGAAACTTGAAATTTGATGTATGTACTGAAAGCCAAAGCGTCAGATTTTTTTATAATATTTTTCAACCCCCACTCCTATATGAAAAGGGTTGATAAAATAAAATTGAGATATTCATTTGAAATTTGGTACACGTTTCTATTATAACAACATCTGGAACTAAATTATAATTTGAGATGATTCCGTTGAAGGGTTGAGGGTTAAATAGGGGTATATAAGGGAAAATAAGTAAAGCAAGCTGGTAAGACTACAGAAACTTGAAATTCGGTGTATGTACTAGAAGCCAAGGTCTCAGATTATTTATAATATTTTTCAACCCCCACCACCCATACTCCATTATTCAAGGGGTTGATAAAATAAAACTGAGATATTTACATGAAATTTAGTACGCATATGTATTATAACGACATCTGGAACTAGATTATATTTTGAGATGATTCCGTTGAAGGGTTGGGGGTTAAATAGGGGTATATAAGGGAAAATAAGTAAAGGAAGCTGGTCAGACTACAAAAACTTGAAAATCGGTGTATGTACTAGAAACCAAGGTCTCAGATTGTTTATAATATTTTTCAACCCCACCACTCCTATTCCATTATTCAAGGGGTTGATAAAATGAAATTGAGATATTCGCATGAAATTTAGCACGCATATGAATTATAACGACATCTGGAACTAGATTATATTTTGAGATGATTCCATTGAAGGGTTGGGGGTTAAATATGGGTAAATAGGATAAAATAGGTAAAGCAAGCTGGTAAGACTACAGAAACTTGAAATTCGGTGCATCTACTACTAGCCAAGGTCTCAGATTATTTATAATATTTTTCAACCCCCACCCACCCCACTCCATTATTCAAGGTGTTGATAAAATAAAATTGAGATATTCACATGAAATTTAGTACGCATATGTATTATAACGACATCTGGAACTATATTATATTTTGAGATGATTCCGTTGAAGGGTTGGGGGTTAAATAGAGGTAAATAGGGTAAAATAAGTAAAGCAAGCTGGTAAGACTACAGAAACTTGAAATTCGGTGTATGTACTAGAAGCCAATGTCTCAGACCGTTTATAATATTTTTCAACCCCCACCACCCCTACTCCATTATTCAAGGGGTTGATGAAATAAAATTGAGATATTCACATGAAATTTAGTACGCATATGCATTATAACGACATCTGCAACTAGATTAAATCTTGAGATGATTCCTTTGAAGGGTTGGGGGTTAAATAGGGGTAAATAGGGTAAAATAAGTAAAGCAAGCTGGTAAGACTACAGAAACTTGAAATTCGGTGTATGTACTACTAGCCAAGGTCTCAGATTATTTATAATATTTTTCAATCTCCGCCCTTACTTCATTATTAAAAGAGTTGATAAAATAGAATTGATATATTCGTTTGAAATTTGGTACACGTATGAATTATAACGACATCTGGAACTAGATTATACTTTGAGATGATTCCATCGGAGGGTTGGGGGTTATTTAAGGGTAAATAGGAGGAAATAAGTAAAACAAGCTGGTATGGGTACAGAAACTTGAAATTCGGTGTAAGTACTAGAAGCCAAGGCCTCAGATTTTTTAATAATATATTTCAGCCCTCCACCAACCCTACTCCAAGGGGTTGATAAAATAAAATTGAGATATTCACATGAAATTTAGTACGCATATGCATTATATCGACATCTGGAGCTAGATTATATTTTGAGATGATTCCGTTGAAGGGTTTGGGGTTAAATAGTTGTATATAAGGGAAAATAAATGAAACAAGCTGGTAAAAGTACAGAAATTTGGGATTTGGTGTATATACTAAAAGCGAAAGTCTCAGGTTTTTTATTAGTATTTTCCATCCCCCCACCACCCCCACTCCCTTATTAAAAGTGTTGATAAAATTAAATTTATATTTTCACATGAAATTTGGTACATTTATATATTATAACTATAGTTGAAACTAGATTATATTTTGACATGACGTTGAAGGAGTGGGGGTAAGTAGAGGTAAATAAAGAAAAATAAGTAAAGTAAGCTGGTCAGAGTACTGCAACTTGAAATTCGGTGTATATCCTAGAAGCAAAGGCCTCAGATTTTTTAGTAACATTGTTCAACCCTTCCGCTACCCTTACTACATTATTAAAGCGGTTGATGAAATAAAATTGAGATATTCACTTGTAATTTGGTAGACGTATGTATTATAACGACATCTGGAACTAGAATATATTTTGGGATGATTCCGTAGAAGGGTTGGGGTTAATAGGAGTAACTAGGGGAAAATAAGTAAATCAAGCTGGTAAGAGTACAGAAATTTGGGATTCGGTGTATATGCTAGAAACCAAGGACTCAGATTTCTTTCTAATATGTTTCAAACTCCAACACCTCCGCTTCATTATTAATGGGATTGATAACTTAAAATTGAGATAGTGACATCTGATTGAGATGACTCCATTAAAGGGGTGGGAGGTGGTAGGTTGTGAATAGTGGAAAATAAGTAGGGTAAACTAGAAACTTCATTTTAAACATATATGGTAGAAACCAACTCCTCAAAGTTTTCTATGACATCTGCCCCAAATATAATTAAAATTCTATGACCAATAATTTCCACATACTAGAGTGCAAATATAGTCAAGATGTTTCCTTTAAATTGACTTGGATGAAGAATCTGGATGTGGAAGTAGTGATTCCTTAGGCAGCGGTTTTTTGACATAAGAGGATGACTGACATTAATGATTGTTTCTGGCAATTTTTACTGAAAAATTCTTGAACAATTAAGAAAATCGCCAATATTTTAAAAAGTTGTAACTTTAACCCCACAATGCCTCTACTAGCAAAGAGGAAAGTTAATTTTACATAATTTGATGTAAAGAAATACAGGGTGTTCCATTTGAACTAAAAAAGTTCTTGTGGTTTGAATTTAACATAATGTAACGTGAAGAATAAAACACTAGGTATACTGCTATTGAATTTATTTTCATTTTTAAGAATAGAACATCCTGTGTTCTTTTTACGTGACAAAGAGCAAATGAGGACCTCATACATGAAGATACTTATAACGGTTTTTGCAAACTGTTGCACCTGTCAAATTCTTTATAAAACGTTAAATCTCCGAGACTGCTGGGTTTAAGTATAGGGTATGCTATATGTTTCGGCTCAGAACTTTATGGTCATAACATTAGGACTCATTATGTATATTAATTACAATTTGTGTATACTTTTCGCAAATACAAAACGAAGAGTATATTGCACTCGATCGGCACATTTCTAAAACCTGCAATATCTTCTGTAAAGAAAAAATGTTCATATTACCATGTTCGTGATCGAACTCTGAACAACTTTCAAAAGGTCCGCCGTCTGTCTGTTCATCTGTCCGTCCGACTCTCCGACACGTTTTTTACACGCACGATAGATTAGATTAGATTAAATTAGGAAGGAGGAGTTGGCTCATTGGCCTTGACTACCGCGACCCCATGGATCTATTGTGATGCTCCTGTTTATTTTCCTTAGAGCCCCTTATCTAGCTTTGTCCTTTGTATTAGACTCCACAGCCTTGATAAGGGCCTCTTAGTGTAGCTGTCTATTCTTGGTTTTTCCTCACCAAGTAGTTGGAATCTCAGTTTAGCAACGCCTTCACAGTGGCACAATACATGGACTGAGGTTTCTTCTGCCTCTAGTGCCTCTTGGCATATGTCTATTAAGTCGGAAGTGATCGGTTAGAAGACCCACTATTATTCCAATGGCCTTTCTATTCTAGCATAATAGGTTTGCATGACTTGGCCACGCCGCAAAAGGGTTCGAGTGCTATAAGAGTGTTACGTGCGCCTTCTCTGGCCACACGCAGTATAACTTAAGAGCTAAAATTGCAATTATATAGAAAGTTGGACTTTAAGTTAATGTTAGCCACAGGAAGAGCCATGTTACTTTTGAACAATATAAATAAGTAAATAAAAGAGCTATTAATTGTTTAAGTTTTACAGAAATCAATGTTTTGTTGTTTTGTAATTAAACAAAGAATGTCTAAACCTAACATTATTTGCGATAAAAGTGAAGAGTAATACTGCTTACTCTAGTTATTATCATATCAAATTCTTTTACACTAGTATTAAATGAAAATATAGCATTTAAATTATATAAAAGGGTAATACTTTTATATTTAATTTAAAAAACCGCTGCCTAAGGAATCACTACTTCCACATCCAGATTATTCGTCCAAGTCACTTTAAAGGAAACATCATGACTATATTTGCACTCTAGTATGTGGAAATTATTGGTCATAGAATTTTAATAATATTTGGAGTAGATGTCATAGAAAAGTTTGAGGAGTTGGTTTCTACCATATACGTTAAAAATTAAGTTTCTAGTTTACCGTACTTATTTTCCACTATTTACAACCTACCAATGGAGTCATCTCAATCAGATGTCACTACAATACATACGTGTACTAACTTTCAAGTGAATATCTCAATTTGATGTTATCAATCCCATTAATAATGAAGCGGAGGTGGTAGAGTTTGAAAATTATTAGAAAGAAATCTGAGGCCTTGGTTTCTAGTATATACACCGAATCCCAAATTTCTGTAGTCTTACCAGCTTCCTTTACTTATTTTCCCCTATTTGCCCCTATTTAACCCCCAACCCTTCAACGGCATCATCTCAAATTATGATCTAGTTTCAGACGTCGTTATAATACATACGTGTACCAAATTTCAAATGAATATCTCAATTTTATTTTATCAACCCCTTTTCATATTGAAGTAAGGGTGGTTGGGTTGAAAAATATTATAAGAAATTCTGATGCTGTGGCTTCTAGTACATACACCGAATTTCAAGTTTCTGTACTCACACCAGCTTGCTTTACTTATTTCCCCCTATTGACCCCTAAATAACCCCCAACCCTTCAACGGAATCATCTCAAAGTATAATCTAGTTCCAGATGTCGTTATAATTCATACGTGTACCAAATTTCAAATGAATATCTCGATTTTATATTATTAACCCTTTTAATAATGAAGTAGGGGTGGTGGGGGTTGAAAAATATTATAAGAAAATCTGACGCTGTGGCTTCTAGTACATACACCGAATTTCAAGTTTCTGTAGTCTTACCAACGTTTTACTTAGTTCCCCCTATTGACCCCTAAATAACCCCGAACCCTTCAACGGGATCATCTCAAAGCATAATCTAGTTCCAGATGTCGTTATAATTCATATTTGTACCAAATTTCAAATGAATATCTCGATTTCATTTTATTAACCCTTTTAATAATGAAGTAGGGGGGCGGTGGGGGTTGAAAAATATTATAAATAATCTGAGACCTTGGCTTCTAGTACATACACCGAATTTCAAGTTTCTGTAGTCTTACCAGCTTGCTTTACTTATTTTCCCCTATTTACCCCTATTTAACCCCCAACCCTTCAAGGTAATTATCTCAAAATATAATCTAGTTCCAGATGTCGTTATAATACATACGTGTAGAAAATTTCAAATGAATATCTCAATTTTATTTTATCAACCCTTTTCAAATTGGATTAGGGGTGGTGGGGGTTGAAAAATATTAAAAAATCTGACGCTTTGGCTTCTAGTACATACACCGAATTTTAAGTTTCTGTACTCTTACCAACTTGTTTTACTTATATTCCTCTATTTACCCCAAATTAACCCCCAACCCTTCAACGGATTCATCCCAAAATATAATCTAATTCTAGACATCGTTATAATACATACGTGTACGAAATTTCAAATAAATATCTCAACTTTATTTTATCAACCCCATTAATGGGGTTGGGGTGGTGGGGGGTTGAAAAATATTATAAAAAAATCTGAGGCCATAACTTCTAGTACATACACCGAATTTCAAGTTTCTGTACTCTTACAAGCTTGCTTTACTTATTTCCCCCTATTTACCCCTATTTAACCCCCAACCCTTCACCGGATTTCCTCAAAAAACAATCCAGTTCCAGATCTCGTTATAACATATACGTGTACAAAATTTCAGGTCAATATCTTAAACCGTTCCGGAGAAAGCGTGCGGACAAGAAAAGTTACAGACAGACCGACAGACAGACCGACAGACCGACAGACAGACAGAAATTTTTTTCGCTCAAATTTAAAATCTCGACGTTTCATGACATTCTAAACCTATTTCACGAATAAAAATTTTTGAAAATTTTTTTGCGATTACTATACTTCCAATCCACTACGTGGATGTGGAAGTAAAACTAAAATATTTCTTTTAAATTCTCTACATCATTGCGGTTGTTTTGTTACGTCGCGCGTCGTCATGTCTTTTAATTTATAGAATTTCTTGTATTGGTATTGAAGTTGAAATTTCAACTTATGTAACGGGTCACTTTTTGTCCACTCGATAAGAGTAATTTACCTAAAATGCTGCTTTTATTTAATATTTTGTACCAAAGTTGCCTTAAGCCTACCCTGCAAGTACGCTACAAATCTATACGAATGACTAAATAGATCCACTGTCCGGCAGATCAACTGTCATTTTATAAACAACAAATCAAAACTATCCCGCCATTTTTGATCTGAGTACGGTGAATCGCGTCGAAATACATCATTCCCGGCAGACCCCTCACCGGGGCGCGTAATTTCAAAACATACTTAAGCACAACTCCAGACCCGCCCATCCAAATGCTCATTGGTTATTTCAAAGTATACTAACGCAGGACGGGTTTCTCCAAAATGTACTTCGTTTCAAAACATTTCATAACTCACAACATCACCTGCCAAAATATACGCCAGCACAACGAGACCTTTCGAAACATACACCGTTATAACACAAAAAAATCATCTTTGCATACCTTAAATAATAAAGTAAAACATTGACAGCCAATTTCACAAACAGCTTTAAAGGAGGCTTTAATAAAAGTCAAATTATGGAACTGGCTGTAAAGCCAAATCTTATCAATTTATTGCAAGTTTATATTATTATAAAATTAAAGATTTTCCTAACAAGTTTTAAATAATTCGTTCGAGACAAAAGTAACTTTTTTACTAAATATAATAATAATATAATGTATTTTAGCATTTGGCCTATTATTTAAAATAACGTCTGTATGATGGCAGTAATACATTTTTCTAAATACCATTCTTTGTAAACGAGGCCATGTATTTCGCACAACCCATTGGCTTTTGGATACAGTAAAAAATTTCTGGACCAACACATTACACTGGTTATTATAATTGTCTTCAGATCCTTGCAGTTTCAACCTCAAGCGTGCTTTATAATCGGACTCACCATTAAATTTTAATATTTCCACATTCCCTTGTTTACCGACAACACTCGTTAAAAGAAGTTTTAATGTTTCCATAATTATTTGCAAAATTCACTCAAACAAATACAAGCTATACTTCTCGATGCTGTCAATAACTTTGCAATGTTTTTATTTAGGTTATATTGTTTTTGCGGTAGAATAACAGTGCTGTATTAGAGCAATCATTTGGGAAGCGCTGTAACGGTGTATGTTTCGAAAGGTCTCGTTGTGCTGGCGTATATTATGGCAGATAATGTGAGTTATGAAATGTGTTGAAACGAAGTACATTTTGCAGAAACCAGTCGTGCGTAAGTATATTTTGAAACAACCAATGAGCGTTTGGATGGGCGGGTCTGGCGTTGTGCTGAAGTATGTTTTGAAATTACGCCACCGGGGCTGTTGTGCTCGAGAATTGTCGTGACACTTGTAAATGTTTATAATATTGGTCTTCCAGTCTACCTGCTTTGTTAAATTGATATCTAGAATTAAGGTTATCAATATTTATCAAATTGTAAAGTCAGCTCGGTGGCACAATGCTGAAGGTGTTTGGCTTGCGACCACGGAGTCCCGGGTTCGAATCCTGGCTAGGGTATGGATGTTAGTGGCGTTTTTTCATGTGTTACCGAGACGGTAGCAGTGACCTAGACCACTGTTGGGTGGCACAACATGTCTAGTCGCTGTTATCTCTCCTGGGTTCGAGTCTCAGCTGCGGTAGATGGCAATATCGCAGGGAATGGTTGTTGTGGAGCAGCAATAGCTGAACTTCGCCAGGACGTTAATATAAATAAGGCATTAAAATAAATAAATTAAATAAATAAAGTAGTGTCCCAGCAAACATTTTTGTCAAAATTAGCTCCAATTCGACTTGGGACAAGACAAATTTACTTACCAAAGTAATTATAATGTAAAATTGACTGGAAAAATAGACCTCCAATAAAAATTGACCAATTAGTCTTAATTTAGGTTTAAGTTTACGTAAATAATACCAATTAATCTACCTCATACACAATTTTCTTTGAAGGTAAATTTAACGAAAACAGAAAGTAGAAAACTACTAAAAAAATCTACCAAAATTGACCTCAAGGGTAAATTTCCAATAAGGTCGAAATAGGTAATATAATTAGGTAGTTTTTACCTTTTTAGCGAGTAAAAATATTTCTAATAGTCGAATATCTTTCTAGGTAGATTTTGTTGGAAATCCTACGTAATACATACCTAAATAGCAACTTATTTGGTCACTTTTATTACTCTTTGAAGTAATATTAGGTAGACAACATCGGTAAATTCTACCTGGATTATCTACCTAATTTCACCAATTAAGTCAATTACCCTTAAACTGACCTTAAAGTTACTCTAAAAAAAATACATTTTAAACCTCTTTGTCGCAGTAATCTGGCAAATCGACCTCAAAGTAAACTTCACTATAAAATAGTAATTCAGAAGCTAACGCCCGTCTAACTTGTTTGTAGACTTCATATTATTCAGGTTATTTGAACTATTAGGTACTTAGGTGGTATAGTTATTATCTAAAAATTATTTCAGTCATTAAAAGAGGCCATTAACGTAGCATGGTTGGATAATTCGTGGTGCCAATGTATAAATGAAGTATGCCAAAGCTAAAAAACCACCACTTAAGGAATCGTTACTTCCGCATCCAGATTTCCCATCCAGGTCTTTTTGAAGGAGAACATCTTGACTATATTTGCACTCTAGTATGTGGAAATAATTGCCTATAAAATTTCAATACAAGGGTATTGCCGAATGCCAGCCGAGCTTCCAGAACTTTTGGACGCTGTCGAATACCAAGGCAATATCATATGGCTCCATTATGACAACTCACTCGTCAACACAATACACTAGTCGAGTTAAAATTTACACATAATAAGTAGAATTTACCAATAGGTAGTATATTCAAAAGTAATATAAATAGGTTACATTTACCTACAAGTAATTATTTGATATAACAAAAGAGTTAATAATACTTTCAATAGGTAAAGTTAACCAAAATGTCGTAAATTGACCTGTGATAATTTCCACCTATAAAATACGTAGATTGTCATGGTAATTTTAACTTAGAGGTCTAATTAGCACAAGACGCCATATTTTCTCAGCGCAGTTGAAGTACGATTCCAAATTGTAGTTTGTAAAATGAGTGTATATGGAAACAAACTGACAAAAAGTTTAAGAAAATACCTACATAATTATACCTGTAAACTCATATTTAACAAGTATAGTATATTTTCGGCTCAAAATATTACAATAATTTATTTATTTAGTAATATAAATTTTCTTATAGATGAATATTTTTGAGGCGCATTAGTATTTTATGGAGTACAGCTGCTATCATTCACAGAAAAATTTTCGGCGCATTGATTTCAATAAGCGAGAACTGCAAATACTTTCCTCATAAATTGTATTTATATTAGTTACCGGCATTCATCTTGTATGGTTATTGTGAGTTAGGTATCTCTTCAGTTTTGTAAGTGACTGACAACCATATGTCGACTACTTATAGAGAAAAATACCAAATAAGTGTAAAAATCTTATTTTTTTCCACTTGGTGTCATTTTTAAATTACACATATGCCCGTAAATTCTACCTAAAACTAGTCAACTTGATGTCAAATTGACGTTGAATTCAAGTAAAATTTACCTAAACAGGTATTAGTAACCAAATGTACTGTGCGACTACAAGTAAGATTTACATGTAATTTTACTTAATTTCGACGTTGTCTTATTCTCCACTTATGTCGATTCCACGTAGCATCAACGTAAATTTTACCAAAATATGTTTAATTCTAATTTTGCGACTAAATTTATTATACATAATTTAGGTAGTCTTGACGTCAAATAATACTTAAATGTTTGCTGGGGTAGTACCATGTTAGAGAAGAATCAAACTGTAAGTGCTTTTACCAACTTTATACCTTCTTCGTTGTCTGCATTTTAAATGGCCGACGCCAGGAACAACGTTTGCTAACGTATTTAGTTAGTCATGACACGATTCTGTAGTACCTGGATGTTCGGTAACCAGAATTATAATTTTCGGCATTACATCCTGTTCTAAACATTTAGTTTTCATCAACGGTTTCCCTGAAAAACCAATTAGTGAAATCATCGCGAGTGTCGAATTTATTCAGCGTGTTCTCAAGTAACTATTTTTCATGGTGTGCGAAAATATATGTTAGATCGACAACTAACACATCGAATATTAACTTGTCGGTTTCACTTTGTAACTAGTTTAAATAGATTTTGGTATTGTTGTAAAAATTGTTATCAGTTAACTGTTGTTTCTGAATTAGTAAAATATTTATTTTACGCGGAACTGGCTAGACGCGAATATTTGAGTTTATATTTTGCATTTCCATCCAATAAGTTTTTGTATATGTATTTATTGTTTGTGCTATATTGTTTGTGTATATTTTTATAACGAAAGAGTTTTGTTATTCACTCACCTCTGGTGTCTCATGTTCGAGTTTAGTTAATAAATAGGATTAATTGCTATTTGCTAGTTTCATTGTTTAATCAATTTCAGGTAGTATATTTTACAACTTTGCATTTTGTATCTTTCTCCCTTGGCTTAAAACTTTATAAGTTTCACTTACTAAATCGAAATTTCGACTTATTGTGTTAAAATTTCAACACAATTAAGTTGAAATTTCAACTTAATTATGGCGAAATTAAGACTTTTCGAAAAACTTACTTTTGAGTTGAGCAATTTAGAGTATGGGCAACGGAGTGATTTTCAGTGCAACATGTTTACAGCAAACAACGATAAATATTTGCCTAAAGGAGAGTTTATATTTTGAGTATCGGCATAAGTCATATCTAATTGTTCTTTCGAAGAGAGCTACCTATAATAACTGCTCTGATAGTCTTTCAGTTCCTTATTGAGAGTTAATGTTTAAAAACAAACCTTAATATAATACTCAATGTTTTTTACTCACTAAATGAAGATGTTATTAGTGTTTATGACGGGACTTGATCATTTAAAAAATTCTGGTACTTCAACGTCTCCTACAACTCCACCACGTGATAATGATATTAACATAGCCGATAAGTTTATTGTGCCACCTGAATAATACATGAAGTGTATATGTAGGGAACAGTTTATGGTCGATATCATTACGCTACTAACTTTGAAAACTTTGGGAGTTATTCCATATTGGCTAGGACTTGTGAAGCAGCTGTCCACTTTAATTACCAAGTGTTTGTAAGGTCTATATTAAACGTATTACAGTGCTATGTCTAAGCTGACCTCTCGGGAAATTTCAACGAGATAAGTCGCTGGCCTGACTCGTTAAAGATGACCGTATGTTTTGAGACCGAGTTCAAATTTCACTTAAACTAAGTCATTCCGCTAAATCATGATAATTCATGAGGTACCTGGCGCATAATAGCAGTTATCGTAACACCATTGTAAATAATATTTTAAACAATAATATGACATTTTTAACTCTATTTACCCCCCAACCCTTCAACGGAATCATCTCAAAATATAATCTAGTTCCATGTTAGTCGAGGCGCTGTATCGAAATTTATAAAAAACCCAAAAAATGTTCAATACTTTACCGATTTTTTTGAAACTTTGGAAATATCTTCTTGGGTCCATAAGTCGAAAAGTTAAGAGTTTCTTTTTATCGGTCCAATCTCCGACATTGTTATATAAACAAATTAAGTTAACAATTGAATAACATCCTGAATAATTATTCAAAATGGCTGAAATTTTTATAGGGAAGGTTTGGGGGTCGCTGATTACATATATAAATTTAAAAATTCATAAAAAGTATTTGTTTATTAACAAAAAATTTATTAAGATACAAAAATACGCGCGCATTTCCAAATAAACGATAGTTTTTACGAAGTGTAATAAATTAATCATCATATATATCAGGCATATATTTATGTGAATCTTATAGATACGTCGTATGTAGGTATACACCAAAAATAGAATTCCACACATACCACATATTCTGGAAATTATATAAAAGAATTTTTTCGTTGAAAAAGTGAACATAAATAATTAAAGAACTAAACGTGATTTTAGACTATAACAACAACAAATGATAAAAATCTGCTAGAAATTGAGAATAGTCGAGGGTGCGTTCATTAGAAACATTTCGTTTTTTGTTTCACTACAAAAATCGAATCCGTTTTCCAGAACTAAAAAAAAAACGGAGCGATTTTCCAGCTGTACGCTGGTGTGATGGGTGCTTATGAGGGGTCGCATTTGAAAACAATTACACGTATTGGCTCCAAACAAAAACAGTTGAAAAGTACGCATATTGGCTTTATTTTGCATTTTATTTCATTAAAAAATTCCAAACCGTTTTCTAGATATTGAAAAAAAAAACAGAGCAACTTTCCGACCTCACGCAGGTGGGATAGGTGCTTGTGAGGGGTCACATTTGAAAACAATTAAAGATATCGACTTTAAAAAAACAGTCTAAAGGTACGTTTATTAGCGTAACTTTGCATTTTATTTCATTCAAAAATTCTGAAACGTTTCCCAGAAATTCGAAAACAACGGAGCGATTTTCCGACCACGCGCTGGTGTGATAGGTGCTTGTGAGGGGTCGCATTTGAAAACAATTATAGATATCGATTTCAAACAAAAAACAGTCGAAAGGTATGTTTATTGGATTAAATTTGCATTTTATTTCATTCAAAAATTCTAAACCGTTTTCCAGAAATTTAAAAAAAGCGGAGCGATTTTCCGACCGTATGCTCACGAATTAGATGCTTATTACTAACGGCCTTTGAATACAATAACTGATTTGGACTCCAAAAACAATAACATTTGAAACGTACGTTAAGCATGGTCATATTCAACATTTTGTTATATTTAAAAATTCCGTTTCTTTGACAGTTATCATTTTTTTAGAAAGACAGATTTACAAAAATATTTAAAATAATGGATGATATTTTGGCCATTTTGAATCCGCCATTTTCAATTCTGACTTTTCCATGTTGAATTAATAATTCGCGACCTAAGAAGCTTTTGTGGAAATTTTTCGATAGAATTATGAATATTCACAGAAAATATTCTAAACAATTAGTGTCACAACCGCCATTTTGATTTTGAACTCTTTGATATCAAATTCGTAATCAGCAACCCCTAAAACCCCCTAGAAAAAAAATCAGCCATTTTGAATAATTATTCAGGAAGTTATTCAATTGTTAACTTAATTTGTTTATTTAACGATGTGCGACGTTCGACCGACAAAAAAAAACTCTTAACTTTCCGATTTATGGATCCAAGAAGATATTTCAAAAAAACCGGTAAAGTATTAAACTTTTTTGGGTTTTTTTTTAAATTTCGATACTGCGACTCGACTATATGTCGTTATAATACATACGTATACCAACTTTCAAGTGAGCATCTCGATTTTATTTTATTAACTCCTTTAATATGATAGTGGGGATGGTTTGGTGTGACCATTAATGAATCGTCCAAACAAAAAGATATAAATATTTAGGAAAAATTAAATTTTGCCCAAAATTTAATAAAAAAAATCGGTAAAGGTCTTTACACAGAACTTCCCTCGTTATTTGTGCATGGCGGTCACTCTAAAAAATTAATAATTACGAAATGACATTGAGAATAATAATCGGAATATAGTTATTGCTATTATTACAAAGAAAACTTGATAAGTTTTGGTCAAAAAAATATACAGATTGCTCATCCAACAGCAAAAGCTCAATACTAAATAACAGGTGCCACATATGGCAGGCTTGCGCAAATATCTTTACAAATGTCCACCATGACTGAATTATTTCTTGGGATGACCACCCTGTACATTTTTCAATAAAAGTATGATAGGTGTATATGTCAGATATTATTGCCATACGTCACATCAATTCAACATTCGCGTAATGGAGTGGAAGTATAGTGGTGGTTAGAAAATTTCATTATTTTAATTTTTCAAAAATGTTAAAAAAAAAATTAAAATTTTTTCTTCTGAAATAGGTTTAAAATGCCAAACGTAGAAATTTTAAATTTGAGCAAAAAGGAAAGTTTCCGTCTATTCTATAATAGTAGGTAGTAAAAAAAGTTTAAGATTTAAAAATTACATATTTTTTTTAAACAGGTTTAGAATGTCATGAAACGTGAAACTTTTAAATTTGAGTAAAAAAAGTTTCCATCTATTCTAGTGTTAATTTTTTTTTCAAACTGGTAACAAAATGTTGCAATTTTTTTTTTCCGAAATTGGTTTGGAATGTCATGAAACGTGGAAATTTTAAATTTGAGCAAACCAAATTTTTCGTCTATTTTGTAGTAATAGTGATAAATAGATTAAAAATGTTTTCAAATTTTTTAAAAAATTTTTCAAAAACATTTTTAAATTTGTTTGAATAGTTTTAGAATGCCATGGTAACGTGGATAGTTTAAATTCGAACAAAGAAAAAAAATTATATCTTACTGGTAAAATTTTCTAAAAATAGTAAACAAAATTTCTAATTTTACTTTTAAATAGATTTAGAACGCTATGAAACGTGGAAATTTTAAATTTGAAGAAATAAAAAAAAATCCATCTATTTTAGTGGTAAAAAAAAATTTCAAAAAATTTTCTATTTTTTTTTTCTGAATCAGGCTTAGAATGCCATGAAACGTGGAAATTTTAAATTTGAAGAAAAAAATTATTTTAGTACAAAACAATTTTTCAAAAATGGTAAAAAAAAATTAATTTTTACTTCCCTCGCATACCGAAGGGAAGTATTGTATTCGAGAAAAAATCACCCTCCGAGATTTTTACGGATTCTGACGTTTCAGAACACGTAGATTACGAAAATATAGGTTTTTCAATTCCGTCAGTGTGTCTGTCTGTCTGTCTTTTCGCTCAAATTTAAAATTTTCACGTGTCATGACGCGCTAATCCTATTTCGGGAAAAAAAATTTTTGAAAATTTTTTTCACCATTTTTGAAAAAATTTTTACCAAGATAAAAAAAAAAAAATTGTTCAAATTTAAAATGTCCACGTTTCATGACACGCTAAACCTATTTCTGAAAAAAAAAAATTTTGAAAATTTTTTTCACCATTTTTGAAAAATTTTTTACCAAGATGAAAAAATTTTTTTTTGCTCAAATTTAAAATTTCTAGGTTTCATGGCATTCTAAAACTATTAAAAAAAGAATTAAAATTTTTTTACCAACATTTTTGAAAAATTTTTTTCTACTAAAATGATAATTTTTTTTTTCTTCAAATTTAAAATTTTCTCGTTTCATGGCATTCTAAGCCTGATTAAGAAAAAAAAATTTGAAAATTTTTTGAAACTTTTTTTTTACCAACATTTTATAAAAATTTTTTACCACTAAAATAGATGCATTTTTTTTTATTTCTTCAAATTTAAAATTTCCACGTTTCATAGCGTTCTAAATCTATTTAAAAGAAAAATTAGAAATTTTGTTTACTATTTTTAAAAAATTTTACCACTAAGATAGAATTTTTTTTCTTTGTTCAGATTTAAACTATCCACGTTTTTACTCAAATTTAAAAGTTTCATGTTTCATGACATTCTAAACCTATTTAAAAAAAATATATATTTTTTAAATCTTAAACTTCTTTTACCACTAGTATAGAATAGACGGAAACTTTCTTTTTTGCTCAAATTTAAAATTTCTACGTTTGACATTTTAAACCTATTTCAGAAGAAAAAACCGCTGCCTAAGGAATCACTACTTCCACATCCAGATTCTTCATCCAAGTCGTTTTAAAGGAAACATCTTGACTATATTTGCACTCTAGTATGTGGAAATTATTGGTCATAGAATTTTAATAATATTTGGGGCAGATGTAATAGAAAAGTTTGAGGAGTTGGTTTCTACCATATACGATAAAAATTAAGTTTTTAGTTCACCCTACTTATTTTCTACTATTCACCTCCCACCCCTTCAATGGAGGCATCTCAATCAGATGTCACTACAATACATACGTGTACTAATCTCAAATGAATATCTCAATTTGATGTTATCAATCCCATTAATAATGAAGCGGGGGTGGTGGAGTTTGAAAAATATTAGAAAGAAATCTGAGGCCTTGGTTTCTAGTATATACACCGAATCCCAAATTTCTGTACTCTTATCACCTTGATTTACTTATTTTCCCCTAGTCACTCCTATTAACCCTAACCCTTCTACGGAATCATCCCAAAATATAATCTAGTTCCAGATGTCGTTATAATACATACGTCTACCAAATTACAAGTGAATATCTCAATTTTATTTTATCAACCCCTTTTATAATGTAGTAAGGGTAGTGGAAGGGTTGAAACATATTGTTAAAAAATTTGAGGTCTTGGCTTCTAGGACATACACCGAATTTCAAGTTGCAATACTCTTACCAGCTTGCTTTACTTATTTTTCCCTATTTACCTCTACTTACCCCCACTCCTTCAACGCAATCATGTCAAAATATAATCTAGTTTCAGATATAATTATAATATATAAATGTACCAAATTTCAAGTGAAAATTTAAATTTAATTTTATCAACTCTTAATAAGGGAGTGGGGGTGGTGGGGAGAAATAGAAAATACTAATAAAAAACCTGAGACCTTCGCTTCTAGTACATACACCGAATTTCAAGTTTCTGTAGTCTTACCAGCTTGCTTTACTTATTTTCCCCTATTTACCCCTATTTAACCTCCAACCCTTCAACGGAATCATCTCAAAATATAATCTAGTTCCAGATGTCGTTATGATACATATGCGTACTAAATTTCATGTGAATATCTCAATTTTATTTTATCAACCCCTTGAATAATGGAGTAGGGGTGGTGGGGGCTGAAATAAATTATCAAAAAATCTGGGGCCTTTGCCTCTTGTACATACACCGAATTTCAAGTTTCTGTAGTCATACCTGCTTGCTTTACTTATTTACCCCTATTTACCCCTAAATAACCCCGAACCCTTCAAAGGAATCATCTCAAAGAATAATCTAGTTCCAGATGTCGTTATAATTCATACGTGTATCAAATTTCAAATGAATATCTCAATTTTATTTTATCAACCCTTGTAATAATGAAGTAGGGGTGGTGAGGGTTGAAAAATATTATAAATAATCTGAGACCTTGGCTTCTAGTATATACACCGAATTTGAAGTTTCTGTAGTCTTACCAGCTTGCTTTACTTATTTTCCCCTATTTACCCCTATTTAACCCCCAACCCTTCAACGGAATCATCTCAAATTATAATCTAATTTTATTTAATCAACCCTTTTCATATTGGAGTAGGGGTGGTGGAGGTTGAAAAATATTATAAAAAAATCTGACGCTTTGGCTTCTAGTACATACACCGAATTTCAAGTTTCTGTGGTCTTACCAGCTTGCCTTACTTATTGTCCCCTATTTACCCCTATTTAACCCCCAACTCTTCAACGGAATCATCTCAAATTATAATCTAGTTCAAGATGTCGTCATAATACATACGTGTACCAAACTTCAAATGAATATCTCAATTTTATTTAATCAACCCTTTTCATATTGGAGTAGGGGTGGTGGGGGTTGAAAAATATTATAAAAAAAACTGACTCCTTGGCTTCTAGTACGTATACCGAATTTCAAGTTTCTGTACTCTTACCAACTTGTTTTACTTATATTCCCCTATTTACCCCAAATTAACCCCCAACCCTTCAACGGAATCATCTCAAAATATAATCTAATTTCAGACGTCGTTATAATACATACGTGTACGAAATTTCAAATGAAAATCTCAACTTTATTTTATCAACCCCATTAATGGGGTAGGGGTGGTGGGGGGTTGAAATATGTTATAAAAAAATCTTAGGCCTTAACTTCTAGTACATACACCAAATTTCAAGTGTCTGTTCTCTTACAAGCTTGCTTTACTTATTTTTCCCTATTTTCCCCTATTTAACCCCCAACCCTTCACCGGATTTCCTCAAAAAACAATCCAGTTCCAGATCACGTCATAATATATACGTGTACAAAATTTCAAGTCAATATCTCAAACCGTTCCGGAGAAAACGTGCGGACAAAAAAAGTTACAGACAGACAGACCGACAGACCGACAGACCGACAGACAGAGAAATAGAAAATACTAATAAAAAACCTGAGACCTTCGCTTCTAGTACATACACCGAATTTCAAGTTTCTGTAGTCTTACCAGCTTGCTTTACTTATTTTCCCCTATTTACCCCTATTTAACCTCCAACCCTTCAACGGAATCATCTCAAAATATAATCTAGTTCCAGATGTCGTTATGATACATATGCGTACTAAATTTCATGTGAATATCTCAATTTTATTTTATCAACCCCTTGAATAATGGAGTAGGGGTGGTGGGGGCTGAAATAAATTATCAAAAAATCTGGGGCCTTTGCCTCTTGTACATACACCGAATTTCAAGTTTCTGTAGTCATACCTGCTTGCTTTACTTATTTACCCCTATTTACCCCTAAATAACCCCGAACCCTTCAAAGGAATCATCTCAAAGAATAATCTAGTTCCAGATGTCGTTATAATTCATACGTGTATCAAATTTCAAATGAATATCTCAATTTTATTTTATCAACCCTTGTAATAATGAAGTAGGGGTGGTGAGGGTTGAAAAATATTATAAATAATCTGAGACCTTGGCTTCTAGTATATACACCGAATTTGAAGTTTCTGTAGTCTTACCAGCTTGCTTTACTTATTTTCCCCTATTTACCCCTATTTAACCCCCAACCCTTCAACGGAATCATCTCAAATTATAATCTAATTTTATTTAATCAACCCTTTTCATATTGGAGTAGGGGTGGTGGAGGTTGAAAAATATTATAAAAAAATCTGACGCTTTGGCTTCTAGTACATACACCGAATTTCAAGTTTCTGTGGTCTTACCAGCTTGCCTTACTTATTGTCCCCTATTTACCCCTATTTAACCCCCAACTCTTCAACGGAATCATCTCAAATTATAATCTAGTTCAAGATGTCGTCATAATACATACGTGTACCAAACTTCAAATGAATATCTCAATTTTATTTAATCAACCCTTTTCATATTGGAGTAGGGGTGGTGGGGGTTGAAAAATATTATAAAAAAAACTGACTCCTTGGCTTCTAGTACGTATACCGAATTTCAAGTTTCTGTACTCTTACCAACTTGTTTTACTTATATTCCCCTATTTACCCCAAATTAACCCCCAACCCTTCAACGGAATCATCTCAAAATATAATCTAATTTCAGACGTCGTTATAATACATACGTGTACGAAATTTCAAATGAAAATCTCAACTTTATTTTATCAACCCCATTAATGGGGTAGGGGTGGTGGGGGGTTGAAATATGTTATAAAAAAATCTTAGGCCTTAACTTCTAGTACATACACCAAATTTCAAGTGTCTGTTCTCTTACAAGCTTGCTTTACTTATTTTTCCCTATTTTCCCCTATTTAACCCCCAACCCTTCACCGGATTTCCTCAAAAAACAATCCAGTTCCAGATCACGTCATAATATATACGTGTACAAAATTTCAAGTCAATATCTCAAACCGTTCCGGAGAAAACGTGCGGACAAAAAAAGTTACAGACAGACAGACCGACAGACCGACAGACCGACAGACAGACAGAAATTTTTTTTTCGCTCAAATTTAAAATCTCGACGTTTCATGACATTCTAAACCTATTTCACGAATAAAAATTTTTGAATTTTTTTTTGCGATTACTATACTTCCAATCCACTACGTGGATGTGGAAGTAAAATTTTAAATTTTTTTTTTAACATTTTTGAAAAATTAAAATAAAAATGAAATTTTTTAATCACCACTATACTTCCACTCCATTACGCGAATGTTGGATTGATGTGGCGGATGGCAATAATATCTGACATATACACCTATTATACTTTTATTGAAAATGTACAGGGTGGTCATCCCAAGAAATAATTCACTCATGGTGGACATTTGTAAAGGTATTTGCGCAAGCCTGCCATATGTGGCACTTGTTATTTAGTATTGAGCTTTTGCTGTTGGATGAGCAATCTGTATATTTTTTTGACCAAAACTTATCAAGTTTTCTTTGTAATAATAGCAATAACTATATTCCGATTATTATTCTCAATGTCATTTCGTAATTATTAATTTTTTAGAGTGACCGCCATGCACAAATAACGAGGGAAGTTCTGTGTAAAGACCTTTACC
This sequence comes from Stenurella melanura, assembly GCA_963583905.1. Classification (NCBI taxonomy): domain Eukaryota; kingdom Metazoa; phylum Arthropoda; class Insecta; order Coleoptera; family Cerambycidae; genus Stenurella; species Stenurella melanura. The sequence goes on from OY757310.1 coordinate 83,100,567, forward strand.
GATTTTTTTTAAATAGTTTTAGAATGCCATGAAACGTAGAAATTATAAATTTGAGCAAAAAAAATTTTTTTCAACTTGGTAAAAAATTTTTCAAAAATTTTTTTCCAGAAAAAGGTTTAGCGTGTCATGAAACGTGGAAATTTTAAATTTGAACAATTTTTTTTTTTTTTTTTTATCTTGGCAAAAATTTTTTCAAAAATGTTGGTGAAAAAAATTTTCAAAATTTTTTTTTCCAGAAATGGGATTAGCGCGTCATGAAACGTGGAAATTTTAAATTTGAGCGAAAAAAAATTTTTTTCACTATTTATTCCGTTTAGACGGTCTACCCTGTATATTTTCCAGTGAAATTTCTACCATTTCTGCGCTGACAGTAGCGTCAACTACCTGCCAAATTTGACTGCTCTCCGTCAAGTAGTTTTTTAGTAAATGCACCAACAGACAGACAGACAGACAGACAGACAGACAGACCGACAGACAGACAGACAGACTGACGGAATTGAAAAACCTATATTTTCGTAATCTCCGTGATCTGAAACGTCAGAATCCGTAAAAATCTCGGAGGGTGATTTTTTCTCGAATACAATACTTCCCTTCGGTATGCGAGGGAAGTAAAAATCCCACCACCCGAATAATCGGGTAGGGTACTCTTTCGTCTAAAGAGTGATAAAAATATTTTACTGAAAATGCACTTAAAAATAACCTTTTTCAAATTTCAAATTAAATTGGCTGACCACTTCTCTTAGCGTGTTTTCACCGCCAATTCCGTAGCATTGCACATGCACAATATAAATTTTTTCACGCACTGTGAGTACCATTTTCACTTAATTTGTTATGCTTGGTTCGTTAATTTGAAACAGAAATTAAAGATAATATTGACTACTTTTGACAGATATGTCAATAATAAATGATAAATATGTATCCACTGCTTTTCTTATAGCCTACTTTTAGGTTCTACGTAACTTTAAATATAAATTCACAAAAAATAATTTCTAGGCAGTTTTAATTGAATGGTTCGAAATAAAATACTAATTTATTGAAAAAATGGGAAGTTTCAAAAAAATCATTTTATATTCCTGAAATTTGGTATAGAGGTATAAAATTGCATTCTAAATAACTTTTCTTAGTGGAATTTTTCATATTTTGAAAAATAATGGTACTTTATTAGTGATGATTTTTACAACTTTGCTTATAGAACACCAAATAAAGTCATTTTTGGTATACTTTAGTTTTACAACAAGCAGGACTCAATCCTCAAATAGCATCCAAAATTCCAAAATTTTTGGTCCATTACACCTCTTGTTACATCTATCCTGGGACACACTGTACTTTATTAGAACAATACGAGTGTAATAAATTTACCAATTCCATAACATATTTTCTACATGTAGATCTCCCTACTTTCAAAATATTTGTATATCTGGTGCGTTTATTTCATTTCCCTTAGTACGCCTCTGTTCATACACAAACGCACAAATCGATAAAATGTACTTTCAAGATACGAGCATTACTATAATCCTCTTTATTCGTATAGAATATCATAAAAACGAAATAACACTCTGACTAGTTAGCAAGCTAACTCCTTTAATAAATGTAATTGAGTGATATATTTATAGCGCATCAGCATTTCCTATTCTGAACCTACAAAACACGGTATGGGTAATGAAAAGAATCCTTGAGTGATAAAACGTTCATTCCTCACGTTCTGGAATCCTGGAGCAGTCCTGATATAGAACTCCAGGATAATCCTGGATATAAACGTGATGCTGCTTAAACGAAACACGTGAAATTACTTGCTTTTCTCTACATCATCATTCATTAGGATTTTCAGCCTTTTGAGCCTAATCCTTGCCCACGCTTTAAGACAGCAAACTTTCAAAATGCCCTTTATTACTATTATTATTAATTGAAGAAATATGCAATTAAACGAAATGTTTCATAATTAAATATTTAAATATTTCATTTATCGTAATGATTTTTTTCTTATTTTCTTAGTTTACACATAGCATACACATGTATAGGGCAGGTAGAAAAACTCTATTATTATTAAATGTACAAAGAATATACTAACGGAAAGTGGTACGGAGTTGAACGTTTTGTCTTTTATACGAACTGTCAGACGGTTTCAAGTAATTATAATTTTATATTACAAGACAGCTGAGTGTACGTAAGATATTAGCCTAAAAATCGATGCTACTAACATTTTATTGCAGAAAATTGTTCTTAGGATCTCCTCATAAACATGTAAACAGAAGCCTACCAAAATTTTGATTTTTTCGGTTTTGATGGGAAGGATTTAAAAGACGATATTTTTGCGAATATCTTAAAAACTACTAATTTCATGAAAAAGTCGTTAATATGTAACTGAAATTATCCAAGATCTAAGATTTGTTCCCTGCAATTCGATCAAAATTAACCAACATATGGTTCTATAAGTCTACTGTTTCATCGTCTCTTATAAAAAGCAAATTTCAGCGCGGTATCTCCATGATAACTTAAAAATTAACGACTTACAGATACAAAGTGTAATTAGTTTGATGATATTAAAAAAACTGGTGGTAGGGAACGACAAGACAAACAAAAAAACCTTGTATAACATGGGGTCTAAAGCTCATAGTTTGTGGCGTTGTTTTGGAAGGTTTTACTCGATGTTAAAATATTGCCCAAGTGTTTGATTGTGGGCCACCCTACGAGCGACGTGGTTAGTGTCACTGGTTTCACCTGGCTAGCACAGTAAAGATACGGAGATCAAAAGGGCGTGGAGTTCAAGGCTTGGGCGCCATTGATTACTTAGGGTAATCAAAGAAAATTAAAGATAAAGATAAACAAAAGACAAGAGTTACATATATACAATAGTACTATATTACAAAAATATTATATTACAAAAAATGAACGAGCTATCACAGCATCAGCGATACTGTATAGCAAAATATCACACAGAAATATATACAAAACACTATATTACAATAACCGAAGTTCAAGATAAACTTGAGACTTTTACGAGAGCCAAATTAAATATATTACAAAAGAGATGACTCGTAAATTGTCTCAATTATGAAACAAAAGTATATATTACAAAACAACAAAACACTATATTACAAGTTACACTATATTACAATTTTGCTCAACAGCAAAATAAATTTGAGGTGTTTACGAGAGCCAAAAATATATTACAAAAGATACGTCTCGTAACTTTCACCTCAATACTAAAGTCATATATTACAACAAAACTAGGAACTTGAGATCCTTTACGAGAGACAAAATACTATATTACAACAAATATGTCTCGTAACATTATCTCAAAGTTCATAAACCTTAAACACTCTCGTTACCATCAAGATGAACCACGACTTACTATGTTACCAACAGAAATGCATTACAATACTACGATAAAATATTTACAGTAAGGAATCACGATAAAATTAACCACGAAATAATAATAATACTACGATGAAATATGTGCAACAATGAATTTAAGATATAAGTAACTATGAATTAATGTACGACAACGGATTAACTATAACAGCGTATTTAAAATATAATCTAACAATAATTATAATAGATTAAATTTGAATTTCATATTTTAAATTTAGACACTTGGCTTTTATGACCCGAAACTACAATCATTTGAAAATAATCCCTTTTATATGTAGCAATCAAAAGTACTTATCTTTTATTTTGTTATCCTGATTAAGGAAAGTCCTACATACGATCCTGTTCTCCGATGATTATGGATTTAAATTTACATGTGGCTGCCTTAATCCCATTTTGAGGTTATCAAATCGTAGAAACGTTCGTACAAGATTTGTTGCCAAGACAAAATGAAGAAAATCTCATCGCTCAGAATGTTTTCGTATCCAAATTCAAAATGTAGTATAGAAAGGTCGACTTCATACGAATATTGCTTGCTTAGCGGAAAACATAGTAGGTATCGCAAATCGAATGTAGATAATCTCAAATCTTGCTTAAAGCAAATAATGTAACGTTGAAATACTTCTACGTTAAAATCATTAGACGTGAATAAGTTTTGTTCTTAAGAAATTAATTCTTAATTTATAAGAATGTAAGAAAAACCTAAAACAATATTTCAAATGTTAGATGGTATTTACCGGTATAATAATTAAAACCTTACCTCATGTGATGATCACGAGGTTTTTCAAATTCTAACATCCCCATTACAGGTCAAACAAAATTATAAATACGTCTAATTAGTGCAATGGTTCAACGAGAAAGAGTTTCACCCGGCGTTATTTAATTGAAATATCATTCCTCGTGCGCTATCTAGTATTCACGAACTTTAACTGCTGACAGATGACGTATGTTCATCATAGTCTAAGGAGTAAGGGCACTCTATTAGTGCTAGAATTTGCGAGAATAATATTTCCCATAACTTACAATTTTTCTAATAAATATTAACAGTGTAACGAAGGATGCTATTTCCACATGTTACAAGTTTTGGAGAAAAAGAATAAACAAAAATTTCCAAAATACTTAATAACATAATTTGAGAACTGCTGGCATATTGGGGTAGGTTTTATTGCCTTGCGTCTTGTCGCACATGATACTCTGACATTCCTGCAAATAAGTATGCCGACAAAGCAGTTAAAAGCGACCGACAGAGGACACCGCCATGTTTATTGCCTCTTCGTGGCCAAATTATCTTATTGCGCGTGTCTCCCTTGTAATGTTCTCAAGTAATAATTTCAGTCTGTGTCCTTATTTTGTAAACAACGTACACACGACGCGACCTATCCGTTCCTTGCTTTTGTATGTTGCTTTTGTTCTTTTTGAATTCTGCGCCACTTATGTTAAGATTTATTTTATCGACTTATCGTTCAAGTCGTTAGTACTTGGTTACGTAAGACACTACTTCACGTTCGTGCTTTTTGTGTTACTTTTTGGATCTTTGACCAAGTTTTTCTTTTTGTTTTCTTTATTAATAACGTTAATACACAGTTTAGTGTGATGTTTTAAAACGCAGATTTTGGACATTATGGGAGATTACGCTTATCCAGAGCTTAAAGAATTATTTACATTTTCATAATTTGTAGTATAAAAAACTCGGTACAAGTAATTCCATCAAAGTGCCGCTTTTCTTCCGGTGGGAGCACAAGTCGGGTATCACAGTTTTTTATTATTTCTAAGATTCGGAACTATAACATCCATTGACCCTGAAAAACAGTGGTTCTCAAATGTTTCCTACCTTAACATTATAATATTAAACCTAGGTCAGTTTCTTTCAAAGTGCCCCGAGAGAAAAAGTCATATAGGTTTTTTGTCTAGTCCGTCTCTTTTACCAGTTTTTTTAATGATATAAAACTAACTACACTGTATATGTTCATCGCGAAGTTAAGAGACAATTCAACTTTCAATCATTTGGTTAATAGTACAACCGTCCGCATTAAGAATTGGTCAAGTTAGTGCTATTTATTGTAGAAGAAGTACGTTTTTGGTGAAATTCGAAACTGCAAATTCATTTCGTAGATTGTTAGGCAACATTTGTCTTAAAAACACGTTTTCTTCATTTGAATCAAAATTACCCCCACATTCTCAAAATATTTTCATAACAAAACGAGTTTATGATATTCTGAAAAAATGGCCGGCAAAGAACAGTGGAAGAAAGCAAATCATCATTATTGTTGATTGATTGATTGATTTGCCAGCGTAAGGTGGGCATTGCTGCCGATTCCGGTGCAGGGAGATTTGTTCCACCACGCAGCCCGATCGCCCACCGATCATCCCACCGTGTGCCGGAACAAACCCCCGGTGCTTTTATATACCGTCGGACCAGCTGCATACGCTGGATTGGACATTGGACATGCTTGTTGTCAGCAGCGAGAGCCGCATGACGCATGGGGTAGGAGTATAGGATGGACCGTGTAGGTGTTTGTGAGATGTTTCTTCTTGTTTTTCCTTCTGTCTTCATCGGATGGAAAGTGTAGGCGTTTGTGAGATGCTTCTTTTAGGTTTTCGTGCTTCTTTTTACTTTCAGGTCTTGTGATATGCTTCTTCTTAGTTTCTGTCTGTGATCATCTTCTCTCCTATTCTACTTCTGAGTTTTCTGTTTCTTCTGTTTCTGAGTCTGGCAGTGTGTATATCCTTGATATTTCTTTATTGTATTCCATTTTTTGTTGTGCCAACTTTTCCCAGTGTGTATAATCCTTTCCTAGCTTATTCATAATCCTCTCGATTGTTGTAATCCATGTGTAGCATGGCCTCCCTATTTTCAGTTTGTTGCTGTTCATTCGCAGCGCTTTCTTCAGTAGGTGTGTCGTGTCCCGCTTTTGGACGTGTCCCCAGTATTTCATTGTGTATGATTCTATTCTTTTGATTATTGTTCTTCCTTCTAGTAATGTTGACGTTTTCTGTCGTTTTTATGGTTTTCCTGATTTTGCTAGCAGTTGGATAATGTCCCTTTCAGCTCTTCTCAGGCTTCTTCTGTTGGCCTTTGTCGTTGCTGCGTTTTTGACTCCATATATCATCGTAGGCATTATGATGGTCGTGTATACCTTTTTGGATAGGCACCATGGTGGTTTGTTGTCCTCAATGAAGGGTAGTAGAGCTCTTGTGACTCTGTAGGCTGTTTTGATTCTTTCCCTCACTGTCTCCCTCCTTTTTAGTTGATTCGTTAGGTATGTTCCTAGGTATATCATTCTATTCGTGGTTCTAAGGGTGTAGTCTCCTATTTTGTATTCTTCCCCACTTGTTGGACTTGTTTTTGTCAATGGGTCTCGGACCATTATTAGGCTCTTCTTGAAGTTTATTTTCATTCCAGTGGAATCCAGATGTGGTGTCATGTTTCTTAGAAATTTAACGATGTCTTGTTCTTCCTCGGTGATGATGAGTATATCGTCGGCGTATGCAAGTACGATGGGGGGCTTTATCGTTCCATCGTTTCCATTGAAGTTCTGATTCTCCTTTATTGTGCTTTCTATCACTTGGTCCAGGACTGTGGTGAATAGTCGGGGGGATAGGGGACATCCTTGTTTGACTCCTATATTCTTCATTTTTGATTCCGTCGTCTGTCCAAACCATTGTATTGCAGTGTTTTCGTGTCGGCATACTTTTATTATTCTGTTTATTAAGTAGTGCGGTACTCCCCTGTTGAGCAAAGTGTTGACTATAGCCTCATGCCTTATGGTATCAAATGCCTTTTGGAGGTCAATTGAGACTATATATAGTTTTGTTCCTTCTTTCCACTTTTATTTCCAGGATCCGCCTGGTGGTGTACATGTGGTCGTCTGTCGATCTACCCTTGATAAATGCCGTTTGATAATCTGGTAGTTCGCCGATGTATTTTTCCATTTCTCTGAGGAGGAATTGTGCGTAGTATTTGTACCCTACACTGCAGAGTGTTATTCTTCTGTAATCGTCTACGTTTTGTGGTGATTTGATTTTAGGGAGCGGTATCTGTATGGTTGCATTCCATTCCTCAGGCAGGGGTGTGGTTTCCGTCCATGCGTTGGTGATGAATTCTAGGATTAGCTGTTTTATGTTGTCCGGTCCATAGTATACTAGTTTGTCATTTATTTTATCTATTCCCGGGGCCGTGTTTCTTTTAGCTCTGGCCATTATTTATAGTAGTTCGTCTTTTGACGGTGGCTTTCCCAGAGGCCAGTGGTCCATTTCGTGTATTGGTTCTATTTGACTTCTCTCTGCGTTTCCTTCTTCTAGTTTCCTGACCCAATGCTGCAGTGGTATGTATTTTCTTGACTGCGTATTGTTGTTTCTCCTGTATGTTTTGAGGTGTCTAAAAGTTTGGTTTAATCTCTATCCTGCTGGAGTGGATTCTATGTTTTCGAAGAATTCCCTGCATTTTTTCTGTTCGTGCCTCCTCTCTGTGTCTCTTTTTTCTTTCCTCGCTTCTATTATCTTTTTGTCTATGTTTGGTGAATATTGTTTTCCTGTGGCCTTTATTTTCTTTAGTTTTTCGTAATTTCTTTTCGTGTCTTTTCTTGTTGGGCTCATAGGGGATTTGTTCCTTTTCAACGTTTTCCTCGCCGCTATTTTGATTTTTAAACCCATTGTTGACCAATTTAGTTCCTTTCCTGTTAACTGTTTTTCTATCTCCTCCTGGTATTTCTTTTTTATTTCTTCGTTCTGTAGCAGTGATATGTTCCATGTGCCATTTGCTGTTTTGTTGTATCTTTTTTTTGCTTCTTGTTTCTTTTTTACTAGTGTTCCATATAATATTTTGTGATCTGTTTTGACGTTTGTTGCTTGTCTTGCCTTAATGTTTTTGACCCTATCCCTTATTTTTCTATCCACTAGGATATGGTCTATTTGAGAGTTGATGTTTCCTTTACTCCAGGTATTAAGGCAGGTTAGGTTCTTGCTCCATGTGTTTCTAACTGTTAGATCGAACAGATGTGCCAAGTTTCTTTAGTGAGCTTCCATTATCGTTTGTCCATGTGTGAAGTAAGGTTTTTCCTATGATATTCTTGTCTTCATGTGTTTAGTCGTCCTTTCCTATATGCGCGTTGAAGTCTCCTAGTATTATTATGTTCATTTTTCGATTCCTATTTCTTCTAGTCTCTTGGGTAATGTGTCTGAATACACATCTTGCCCGTTTGTCGGAGGGCACATGTACTCCTAGTATGCATATGTTTTCCTTTCCAATTTGTAAGTCTGCCATGGTTATGTTTTCGTTTACTTTTCTTGTCTTTATCTGGATAGGGGTGTTCCGTCTTATTCCCCATGCGACTCCTCTGCTGGTTTTTTCTCTGTCCCCTCCACTTAGATGCCATTTGTAGTTTTGAGTAACTGCAGTTCCGTCTATCATGTGTGTCTCTTGTATGCATGCAACGTGTATGTGTTCCATCATAAGAGCCTCATCGATTTTTTCTCTTTTCTCTCTCGTTATGCAGCCTCTGACATTCCACGTCGCCAGAATGATGTCATCGTGTTGTAATTCTTGACTGTTGGCTTCCTCTGTTCTTTGTGATATTTGGTACATGTTTATGTGCGTTGCTTCCTCTAATTCTGGGCGGTGTGTTATAGCCCCAGTTCGAGCGTGTGTTTCTTCTGGTTGTTCTGCTTCATGTTTTTCTTGTGCAATAATCACGCTATCATAGTGATTTCTTTCGTTTCCGTGCTTCCTATATACTATCTCTAGTGGTGTGTTCTCTCTTCCCTGTTGGTTAGTAGGCTGGAAGATTATATGCTCTCCTTCTTCTTGATGTACTATTATTGTCCTGTTTTTCATATTTGCTGTTGCTGCAATTGTTTCCTGCCCCCCCCCCCCAAAACCCTTCTCTTCTCGGATCTCGAATGAACGCATTTATTTTTCCCGTATTAGAGTTGTATCTATTGTAACGGGGTGCTAGTTCATGGATGGATACCTGCATGAATGGCATGAAATGGTCCAAGTGATTTTCGATACAGTCAGCTACTTGTTTTCGTAGGATTTTCGTCGCATTGGTATGTGCCTGTGATGTTTGTGTGTTTCTCCCTCCAGTTGGTGGCTTAATGCTCCATATAGGCAGTTTCCGTCGCCGTCGATTTTTTGTACCAGTAATTGATGTGTTCTCGTTTCAACGTCCTGTATTAGTGTGTACATTTTATTTGCCTTGTTTTTCAAAACCAATATTAGCTTGCTGTAAGAGAGTCTTTTTATTATGTTATCTGTATCGCGGTAAAATAACTTTTTAGTGCGAGTTGCAAATGAGAAAGCGGCCCGAGAGAAACCTCCGCACACCCTGTATATTGTTTTGATTTTTGTAGTGCCTAATTCAAACTGCCGTTTTCCAAATGGGAATAAAAATAAGATATTGTAAAAGTAAAGTAAAAATAATACTAAAAAATAGAGGGGCAAACATAAATATAAATTATGAATTAATTAAGTAACTAATCAGTCAATTAAATAAACGTATATCTTATCTTTCTTTCTTGTAGTAGGCTGGTGATGTTTGTTGAATCTATGAAACTCCACTTCATGCGAATTGTTTATTTACACTTTCCAAGAAAACATTGGGGTTCTAGTGCCAACGTCTAATTTTATATTACTTGACACTGACCTTTAATTCATTTTAATAAAATTTTTGTTTTTAAAAAGTTTCTTTTACTTGTATTTTCTGAGAATTCTATCATTAGAAGAAATTATAAAATTTTAAAAGCCATGAATAATTTACCACCTAGGAGAATAATAATAATATCTCATGTTCATACAATTATCGAAAACATTTCAAACAGGATGCTATTTTCTGTACTTTAATGTAATTTCATCTTTGTTCATTATATTATCTTTCCATCAATATCGATCTTAGCTCAGATACTGACTGCATCCATTTGAAAACTAAGATAAATTCTTACAGAATGTGTTCTAATAAATTTGTGTTTAAGTCCAAACGGGGAAAACGTTACAGGTATTTTATGTTGATGATAATGTATTGCATATTATCCAGACGACATGAGGTAGTAGAACATTTAATATAAAAGCGTCTGCAACGTTGAAGGAAAACAGTTTTAAATCATTTTGTCTGGAAAATCTGCTGTACATACACCAAGCAATATTCAACGCTTATTTACAACAAAGTACAAATTTAATTAGTACATTAGTCACCAACTGTCATTCCCACTCTTAAAATCAGCAAAGTGCACTTGCAATGCATGTTCATAGCGTGGTTTTACACCTGTTTAATACCGGCCTAGATAAATATTCTTTTACGCCTTATTTATGATAACATCTAGATGGAGTTTAACTGCAGCTATTCTACCACTCAACCAAGAAACTTACATATAGATATCCACACAACAACTATTTCCTGCGACATTGCCATCTACCGTATCTGTGACTCAAACTCAGGAGAGATAATACTGACTAGACGTTTTGTGCCACTCAAAGGCGGTCTAGCCTTTTGCTACCACCTCGGTAACGCATTAAAAACGTCGCAAAATATCCATATCCTAACAAGGATCCGTAACTCCGTTGTTGCAAGCCTAACACATAAGTTCTGCAGTAACAAGCCGACCGTATTTTACAGAATAAAAAAATCGGTAAAGGTATTTACACAGAACTTCCCTCGTTATTTGTGCATGTCGGTCACTCTAGAAAATTATTAATTACGAAATGACATTGAGAATAATAATTGGAATAGAGATATTGCTATTATTACAAAGAAAACCTGATAAGTTTTGGTCAAAAAAATATACAGAGTCATCGTCCAACAGCAAAAGTTCAAAACTAAATAACAGGTGCCAAATACGGAAGAGTTGCGCAAATACCTTTACAAATGTCCACCATGACTGAATTATTTCTTAGGATCACCACCCTGTACATTTTCAATAAAAGTATAATAGGTGCATATGCCAAATATTATTGCCATCTATCACATTTTCAATCCCACATTCACGTAATGGAGTGGAAGTATAGTGGTGGTTAGAAAATTTCATTTTTTTGTAATTTTTCAAAAATGTTGGTTAAAAAATTTTCAAAATTTTTTTCTCCTGAAATAGGTTCAGAATGTCATAAAACGCAGAAATTTTAAATTTGAGCTAAAAGGAAAGCTTCCTTCTATTGGTGGTGGTAAAAAAGTTTACAAATTTAAAAATTATGTATTTTTTTGAAATAGGCTTAGAATGCCATGAAACGTGAAAATTTTAAATTTGAGCAAATGAAAAAAAAAATTCGTCTATTTTAGTGGTAACAAATTTTTGAAAAACGTCCGGCCGGTGCGGGAGGAGAAAAAATTACCTGAAACAGTAGCAGAGATAACGTCGCGTGTGTTAGTCGGTGACAAATACGCAGAAAATACGGACAAGTTCTTATTATTCCTTACCGATGGAGTGAATTATATGAAAGCTGCTGGAAGAATTCAGAAACATATCGGAATATACTGCGTGTAACATGTTTAGCACATGGGCTGCGTAGGACTGCTGAAACTATTAGAAGGTGCTACACTAATGTTGATAAATTAATATCTAGTGTAAAGAAAATTTTTCTTAAAGCACCAGGTCGTGTACAGTTTTTTGACGATATTCTATCAAATATTCCATTACCTCCAGCGTCCATTATCACACGATGGGGATCTTGACTACAGGCCGCATCGTACTATTACCATCATTTTGAAAATGTGAAATACGTAATACAACAGTTAAATCCAAATGACGCAGTTGCCATTTCACAGGCGCACCAGGCATTTCTAGATCCAACTGTTTAAGAAAATCTGGAGACCATGCGGATATTTCTCACGAATTCCTCTAGCCATACGGGACCTTCAACATCGGCCAACATCAGCCATTACCATAATTGATGCAAGAAACATTGTGTTCGATCTTCGACAATATATTTTTCAATTACAGGGAGACATTGCTGCGACAGTACAAAAAAAATTCGCAACTGTGTTAACAAAAAATCTCGGATTTGTTACGATGACAGGTGTAACACCTTTTACAAGGCAAAGAAGTAGACGTTGCTACACCCGGCATGAATGTGGTGACTGCGAAAGTTTCGATATTTTAAGTATGGAGCAGTTACATCTGTCGACGTCGAGAGGTCCTTCTCGCAATATAAGTGGCTTTTTACCGAAAGGTGCCGAAGTTTAACTCCAAAACATTTAGAGCAGATATTTGTGACATACTTATATTCTTGTAGTGAGTGTTATAAAGTGGCGTTATTACCTTTAGATACTACATAATTCGCCAAAAAATATTTCAAGGTAAGATATCGTTTCATACATGCATCCAACTCTTTATGCGCTGATACATCATCATCTAAAGCCAGCCCTGGTTTTACGTTATATCTGGCCGCTAAATCCGAGGTCTGTTAATTAAACATAGACGCACTAATTTTCAGCTGTTGAATTTTACGTACAGTAGTTATACATATTGAGAAAATACTCTATCCTATGCGCTTTAGCATTTACGATGACCATTAATAAATTACGACGAGAAACTCTAATAAATTATGCTAGGAATATTTTTGCCGCAACTAGCATTATACACTGTGAACCTAAAGAAACGGACAAAATTCATATCTTTGTATGTGTCATTTTTCAAAAAAATTCTCGAACAGGTCGATTTTAGTTTTGTAAATGCTACATTTTGTCACTATACCAAAATTTCTGAGGTCATTGGTTTTTGAGTTATGACGCCATTATAAATTTTTTTAAATGGAAACAGACATTTTGGTTTACTGTTTTAGGTGGTATATTCCTTTAACTTTCTCGTGATATAAAGAAAAATGATATTACCTGAGCCACTCTTTTGGAAAAATGACATTTCTAGTAAAAATAATTTACCTTTCGCAAATTCACGAGTAATGTTTCACTTTCTTATGGACTGATAAATCTTGTTGCCTACAATTTTGTTTCAACTAGCATAAAAACATTTGACATAAAACAAAACAAAGAAAATAATAAAATAACAATCACTTTAACAACAGAGAGATACAGGCCTTCTTGTGTAAAGTATCGATAACTATTTTGTTCCTGGCACGTGTGGAACCTCAGTTTTGTGACACTTCTGAGACAGTGTAAAACTAGCGAATGCAATGCCACGTTTAAGTTAAAGAGAACGCGTAGAGCTTTTGATGGTGGTTGGATATGGTGATAGGCTGAGGACTCATCAGGAAGCATCTGATGTTTTAAATGCCAAGTATCCTGAAAAGCAAATTTCTAGATCTACTGTAAGTAGATTGGTAGCTAGATATGATGAATCTGGCAGTGTAGCTGGCTTCCCTCCATCTGGTCGCCCTAGCACAAGCAACGAAACCAAATTAAATATTCTTCTAGAAAGTGAGAAAAATCACCATCTTTCGACAAGGCAGCTGGCTTTAAATCATAACGTGAGTCAAACTTCTGTTGTGCGTCTATTGAAAAAAGAAAAATACCATCCATACAAAGTGCAATTAATCCACGAATTGAATGATGACGATCCAGATCGGCGCTTACAGTTTTGTGAACAGTTGATAACCTTGTGCGATGAAAACCCAAATTTTTTAAGGAACGTTGTTTTTTTCTGATGAAGCTACATTTTCTTTTAAGGGGACTGTACATCGGCATAACTGTAGGTATTGGTCACGCGAAAATCCTCATTGGACTCAAGAAGCCCATACACAGCGACGAGGCAAAGTAAACGTGTGGGTAGGTATGATTGCTGAACGTTTATTGGGACCTTTTTCTTTGAAGAAAATCTTACGGCTGCAAGATATTTACAGTTTTTGCGAGTTGAGTTAGTGCCAGCCTTAGCAGTTATGTTTCCGTACAATAAAGATGAAGATATTCCTGCTGAAAACGTCTGGTTTCAGCAAGATGGGGCCCCACCTCATTTTGGAATAGTAGTGCGTCAGTTTTTAGATGACACTTTTACTGGAAGGTGGATAGGTCGTCGAGGTCCGATTGAGTGGCCCCCGCGTTCACCAGATTTAACCCCCTTATACTTTTTTCTTCGGGCTTACTAGTTTAACAGACCGGATATCATAGAAGAATTGAAAGACAGAATTGGCTTGAAGATGAGACGAATTGCCCATAAGATGATTCAGAACAGCGTGCAAAGTATCTACACCCGTCTTGGTTAATGCCAAATGGTTGGAGGGTCGCAATTTGGGCAATGGAGATGATTTTTTTCTCACAATTACTTATGTAAGGTGTCAATCAATAAATATTTTTTCCAAAGGAATGGCTTAGGTAATATCAATTTTTCACCAGAAGGTTAAGGAATATACCACCAAAAATAACAAACAAAAATTTCTGTTTCCATTAAAAAAAATTAATGATGACGTCATAACTCAAAAACCAATGACGTCATAAATTTTGGTATAGTAACAAAATGTAGCATTTACAAAGCTAAAGTCGACCTGTTCGAGGATTTTTTTGACAAATGACACATACCAAAGATATGAATTTTGTGCGTTTCTTTAGGTTCACGCTGTATAAAACTGTCACAAATATAATTTGTGATAATATCACATGTGCGTGGTTTTCAAAATTAACAAATAGAGATATTGCCAAATAAAATCTGCATTAACATTATCTACAAAGAAGTGTTGATAATTTCTCCAATGTATACCTTGTAGAAATTATAATATAATTTAACACAGCACATTGCAAATATTAGACAACCTCCATAGCTAAATTCAAGGCTATCTGGAAGGAGGTAACACATTTAAAAAAATCGGTAAAGGTATTTACACAGAACTTCCCTCGTTATTTGTGCATGGCGGCCACTAAAAAATTATTAAATATGAAATGACATTGAGAATAATAATGGAAATATAGTTATTGTAATTATTACAAAGAAGTCCTGATAACCTTTGGTCAAAAAAATAGTGCTCATCCAACAGCAAAAGTTCAATACTAAATAACAGGTCTACCTTGAATTATTTCTTGGGATGACCACCCTGTATATTTTCCAATAAAAGTATATTAGACACATTTTCAGTTCCACTTTCACGCAGTAAAGTGGAAGTATAGTAGTGGTTAAAAATTTCATTTTTTTTTTTAATTTTTCAAAACTGTTGCTTAAAAATGTTGTCTTTTTTCTTCTGCAATAGGTTCAGAATGTCATGAAACACAGAAATTTTAAATTTGAGCAAAGAAAAATAATTTTCCATCTGTTTAGTGGTAAAATTTTTTTAAAAAATGTGTGAAATTAATTTTCAAATATTTTTTTTCTGAAATAGGTTTAGAACGTCATGAAACGTGAAAATTTTAAATTTCAGCAAAAACAAATTTTTCTGTCTATTCTAATGGTATTTTATTTCCAAAATGGTAAAAAATGATGCAATTTTTTTTTCCGAAATAGGTTTGGAATGTCATGAAACGTGGAAATTTTAAATTTAAACAAAAAAAAATTCAACTATTCTATAGTAAGTAGTGAAATAGATTTTATCAATTTTTATTAAAATTTGTTTGAATATGTTTAGAATGCCATGGAAACGCTGAAATTTTAAATTTGAACAAAGAAAAAAAACAATTTTTTTGAAATTTTTCCAAAATGTTGGTTAAAAAATTTTCAAAATTTTTTCTTCTGAAATAGGTTTAGAATGTCATGAAACGTGTATATTTAAAATTTGAGCAAAAAAATGTTTCCATCTATTCTAGTGGTAATTTTTTTTCCAAAATGGTAAAAAAATGTTACAATTTTTTTTCTTCCGAAATAGGTTTGGAATGTCATGAAGCGTGGAAATCATAAATTTGAGCAAAAAAAATATTTTCTTCTATTCAATAGTAAGTACTTAGTGATGAATGCATACATTTTTTCTCGAAAATTTTTCAGAAAAATTTCTAAATTGGTTTTATACGTTTAGAATGCAATGGAAACGTGGAAATTTTAAATTTGAACAAAAAAAAATTCCACCTGTTTTAGTGGTAAAAATTTTTTCAAAAATGTTGGTAAAAAATTTTTTGAAATATGTTTAGAATGCCACGAAACGTGAAAATTTTAAATTTGAAGAAAGAAAAATATTTTTTTCCTGTTTTAGTGGTAAAAATTTTTTCAAAAATTATTTTTTTTGAAATAGGTTTAGCGCGTCATGAAACGTGGAAATTTTAAATTTGAGCAAAAAAAAAATTTTTTTCACTATTTATTCCGTTTAGACGGTCCACCCTGTATATTTTTCAGTGAAAATTCTACCAGTTCTTCGCTGACAGTAGGGTTAACTACCTACCAAATTTGACTGCTCTCCGTCAACTAGTTTTTAGTAAATGCACCAACAGACAGACAGACAGACAGACAGACAGACAGACTGACGGAATTGAAAAACCTATATTTTCGGAATCTACGTATTCTGAAACGTCAGAATCCGAAGAAATCTCGGCGGGTGATTTTTTCTCGAATACAACACTTCCCTTCGGTATGCGAGGGAAGTAAAATACAGACAACAACTATTATCCAACAATATTGCCAATGTCATAACTGGGGACTCAACCCTGTACACGGTTTCTTGGTTTAAGTTAGGGTTTAGTCATCCATAGGTTGTCAACTTAGCTAGTTGAGCTTGAGTTGTAATTCTTCTTGTTACAGGGTTTCTAGGAAGTACTTCAGTGTTAATGTCATATCAGAAATTTTTACTCTCATCATGAATATATCTGTCAAATATCTACGTGGTGAAATATTATTAAGAGGTTTCGACGGAAATGAAATTACTCACCGAAAGGGAACAAGAAAGCTACGATTAACTCAAAAACAATGGGTAATTAAAGCCGTATTTAGCAAACAAACAAGTAAAACACAGAAAGTGAAATATTTGGTTAGTGAAACTTTTAATCAACATAGTAAGAGGCAATTGCGCCACATTATCGTCAGCGGAAAGGGAAATGTCGGAAATGTGGAACATATCCCCTTGAGTCAGTCACGGCCCGGCTTTACATAGAATTTTGATTATTTACTTAAACCGATGTTAATTTGATATGTTTGCGAAGAAATTCTATGCCAGCAAACTACTTGCCGGAAAGTTGAACATACTTGGGCCCATTTACATTTATAATTTGTAATCTCGGGAATTGTCTTTAATTAAATGACTTAAACCATTAATTTACACAAAGGGTAAGTGCTGGTAACTTTGTTTGACACAGTCTTATCGAGAATAACAATTAATTGTGAACAGTTTGTCATCGAACACGTAATTTTGCAAGAATTGCAAATGCTGAATAACGTCAGAATTTGTGAACTTTTATGTTAAGATATATTATAACAACTTGACGCATGAAGGTTCTTCTACACAGGCGTAATGTATGGAAAATGCGACACCATTTTTGGAGTTTCGTAGAACCCTTATAGTTTCGTTACGTCTATCTGCCTGTTCGTCTGTATGTCACAATATTTTTTATATTAGAAAGTATTGGATTTATATGCTGAAATTGTAGAGCATGGATTATTATAACCGTTACATAGAAACATAATAAATCTTAATTAATAATTATTTTCGGGTACCTGTATTATACCGTATATAAATTGGGGGTGAAATTTATTTTGCACGCACCCCCTCGAATAGGGTGTCACTGCAGGTATTTGGGAAAAATGAAGTTGGACAAACTTCTTTCACACTAACAGGCGGAACAAAAATTCCATCCCTACAATTGTCCCAGAACGTACTTTTAGAAATGAAAAGCCTAGTGGAGATCAAGTTGCAGTCGCACGAAAGCAATAAAATATATAATTTGTAATAATTTCTTCTGTTGTTCAGAAAAAAAAAACGTGTCAACACAGATAAAATATGTGAGTCATGAAATCAATAATCAATGAATCTATAATATTCTTCCCAATATATTTTCCTCCCATTTGGTAAAATTAATAACTAGAATATACATTACACTCCTCGCCAATTTATTAAATTTTTTATATAAACATCGTTTATTCTGTAGAATGGTAGTGGCAATTTTTTAGTAAATATGTAATGTTAATTTGACGCATTTTTCTTAAATTTTTATGTTTACTAATCCATTTTATGCAAAAACAATACTCTCTTTTTTTAGCTCCAACTTACTGTCCATATTTCAATATATTCGAACTTTTATTTCTTAAGTTATCGGCTTGTAAGGATCATGATGGACGGATGGACATACGGACATTGTTAAAGTAGTTCAGAATCCGTTCACTATAAGAGTGATTTAATTTTTATCTCTTCGTGAGACACAACCCACACAGCACATGACATCCCTAGGATATCCTCATTTGGTCCCGTATATCCCAATCGAGGACAACATTACTCAGGATATCCTTAGGATATCCCAATAAAACATTACAACCTGGGAATATCCCAAATGGGGATATCCTAGACAAATCCTGGCAGGATGTCCTGGTAGTATCCTGCAAAGATATTGAAAAGATATTTCAGCACACTATGATTTTTTAAAGTTACATATCATCCCTTATAACTTCTAACCACCCTAAACTCTATTGATTTTAATAATGCCAAAAAAAGGCAAGAGATCATTTTTTGTAATATTTCATGCTTTTACAATTTTTATTTGAAACTTTTTTTACTATCTTTCACACAATTTGAGTAATTTTGAAAAAACGCTTACATTTTTTTCACCTCTTCTCGGGATTGAAAAAAATATTCTTTCATTCAACTACTTCAAAGTAACATATCAAAAATTCAAGTATTTACCTTAAAATTTTGATTTGTCGACCTATTTCATTGGACTATATATAACCTCTATTAGTTTAGTAAATTTGCTTTTAAAGCGATATACGCCAATTGATAGATACAAATATGTGTATGGAGTTGTACATATATGTATCACATTTTTATCAGTCGTTTTATAAACTTATATTCCTTTGTCTTCGCTTATTGGCTCAGTTTAAAAGTAATGTCAATGTCCTCAGGTTGTTCATAGTAAAGCCCAGGCATAACCCATATAAGAGCTGATGATGTCCTGTACACACCCGTACTGATGTCCCGAGGACGTCATCAGCAAAGCCCGAACTGTCCCATTTGGATATCCTACGGACATCCTAAGGTGATAATGGGATCTTCCCAGAATGTCCCATATGTCCTGAAAAGTTGTCCCCAGTATGTTCTGAGGATGTCCTTGTGCTGTATGGGAAGCGCTTTTAGAAATGTGTTGATCAAATTCAATATACTTCTCGTTTTGACATTTGCGGAGAGTATGACAATAATTCATCATTAGTAGAAATATCCATCCATTTGAAAGAGAAACCCGAGCATCCCATGTAATATAATGTATTAAAACCACCTCCTTCCTTATACTATCTAGTCAAATGAACAGAATATTGCATATACCTTACAATGGCAGCTGAAATTTGTATGCGAATTCTCGAACCAAATGTAATATGAGGAATTTGCAATGATGCGATGGTCCTATTGTCAACGCGAATAGTTTGTTTGGATAACCAACAAATAGAGCAATATAATATAGTATTAAATTCTGTATTATTACTTATTTATTTTACTTCATCAGCTTATTAAGTATAGGTACACATTTTAAAATAGTAAGAGAAACAAACTAATAATTATACTCCGCCGATTTACTGCACTTTTTATATAATTGTTGCACATTCTATAGGATACTCTTCGCAGTTTTTTTTTGTAAATAATATTAGTTTTAGACATTTTTTATTTAATTACAAAACATAAAGGAATTTTCTTTCTTTAAATTTAGATAATTAATAACTTTTTTATTTATTGATCGATAGGATTCCTGCCCTAGCTAACACTAACTTACTGTCTAAATTTCGATACAATCGAACTTTTCGTTCTTAAGTTAGCGTGCTTAAAGGAACGTGACGGACGGACGGACATTTTGAAAATTATTCAGAATTCGAACATCAACACAGTGGTGTGAAATTTTTTTCCCTACGAGCAATATTAACAGATTTAGAAATGTGCCGATCAAATGCAATATACTCTCAAAATTATCAAACAATTAATAGACTGAACATGTAATTATATCTTCCCGATCACGGTTAATGGTTACAAATGATGTAAATTGGATGTAATCATGGCATTCGTTCATATGATTAATATCGACTACTGGACTTAGTAGTGAGACTACGGGGAAATAACAAAAGTAATATAGATTAAATAAATCGATTCAGCATGTAGACAAGCAGGGTATTTTTTTCTTAATAGTTCCACATTTATTGTCATAATATTTTAATTGAAATTCATGCACTGAGTTGTTAAGCCACTATTTTATGGCAGTACATTATTATGATCTAGTACTGCAGTTTCGACCCTCGGTAGATTATTTTCAAACATTTACAAATAAATGAGCATATCACAGAGTATTAGAGTATTTAAAACCAAATAGCTTTAGGTAAATACCCAAACAGGATTCTCTGATCTGGTTTTAATAAATGTATAGAAGTCATGATCAATATTAACATAAAGAATTAATTAAATTCATCGACAAAGGAATTAGAAAATTTTACAATAGCAATTAGGCTATTTTCAAACATTTGCAAATAAATATCAGATGGTACTACAGTATTTAAAGCCAAATAATTTTCGGTAAATAAATAAACAGGATTCTCTAATTTAATTTAAAAAATAAATTATAGACGTTATCCCAATATTAAGATAAAGAATTTATCAAATTATGAGAAAAATACTGACAATCACCCCCAAAAGCTACACCTTAAATAGAAGCGAGGGTTGGATTCATACTATAAAACCAACTAGCACCTAGACCCCAAGCGGTCACAAATAATCCTCCATAGTGCTTACAGTCGGGAAATATAGTGATTTTTCAGTAGCTGGTGAAACCGGTTTTTTGTTACTCTGTGGGAAAAGAAGCGGGAAGGTGAGAACCCCTTTCTTTGTTTGCGACGTTAATACTGCCTTCAGCGCTGATAATTATTAACAATTAGATAGCAAAATAAAAATCAACTTAACCTAACGTAAAGGAATCACATGAAAGAATGAAAAATCGATGCCTAAGGAATCACTACTTCCACATTCAGGTTCTTCGTCCAAGTCACTTTAAAGGAAAAGTCTTGACTATAGTTGCACTCTGGTATGTGGCAGTTATTAGTCATAGAATTTTAATAATATTTGGGGCAGGTGTCATTGAAAAATATTAGAAAGGAATCTGAGACCTTGGTTTCTAGTATATACACCAAATCTCAAGTTTCTGAAGGTACTCTTACCAGCTTGCTTTACTTATTTTTTGCTATTTACCTCTACTTACCCCCCACTCTTTCAATAGAATCATGCGAAAGTACAATCTAGTTTCAGATGTCGTTATAATACATACGTGTACCAAATTTCAAATGAAAATCTCAATTTAATTTTATCAACTCTTTTAATAAGGGAGTGGGGGATAGAAAATATTACAAAGAAAACTTGAGGCCTTCGCCTCTAGTATATACACGAAATCCCAAATTTCTGTACTCTTACCAGCTTGCTTTATTTATTTCCCCCTATTTACCAGATATGCTAAAAAACAATCCAGTTTCAAATTTCAAGTCAATGTCTTAAACAGTTCCGGAGAAAATGTGCGGCCCAAAAAAGTTACAGACAGACAGACTGATCGACAGACAGACCGACAAACAAGTAGACAGTTATTTTTTTTCACGCAAATTTAAATGCTCGACGTTTCATGACATTCTAAACTCATTTCATGAAAAAATATTTTTTGATTTTTTTTACGATTACTATACTCCCAGTCCACTACGTGGATGTGCAAATAAGTATTATAGGAAAAATAAGGAAAGCATTATTTCTGCAGTCAAATTGTAACAAAATTTATTTTTGTCGTTTAGCACCCGTGCTACATAATTTTAAATCTTTCGCGGTAAACACCACCGCAAAGTCACCATGTGCGCATACGCGGCCGCGTATGCGCACACCCGCCCGCGCGCGGGCGGGTGGAAACATCACTGAGGTCATTGTAATATCGATGCTATTTCACTTTCGCTTCCGCCGCTAGCGCTGGTGAGTTGAGATTGTTTAGTTATTCCTTTATCGAATTTTCACTCTTATTTCTTTAATCCTTTGATATTTTGAATATACTTGAATATTAAATGAGGCCATATTATTGAGCTAACGTTGCTGTATAGTTATTTTGGGAACTTTCAAAGGATATTCCGTGTAATAATTAAAATTTTTTGAGGCACATGTTGGTGCGATTTCGGTGTCCGCAGGACACATGTATCTTTGTTAATTTATTTTAGATTGTGTGGACGAGGATTAAACTCGGAAATTTTTAAACAACCACGTCGTGCAGTAACCCATCGGTTTAGGACCAAAAGAACCGAATAAGGCAACAAAGCGTCGAACTACTCCGGTAAATCTACCGTAAGTGAGTGAACCTTAGTTTTATCATTGGATAATCATTAAATAATTTGCATAAGTGTTCGCTTGTCCTCAATAAAATTTAATTATTACACCGAATATCCTTTAAACATTCCCATAATAACTATAGAGCAACGTTAACTCGATAATTTAATAATCAAATACATTCAAAATATTAAAAAATTAAAGAAATAAGAGTGAAAATCCGTTAAAGGAATAACCAAACAATCTCAACTCAGCGGAAGCGAAAGGGCTTCCCTTTCGCTTCCGACGCATCGATATTAAAATGGCTTCAGTCATGGTTCTACCCGCGTATGCGCACTTGGTGACCTCGCGTTGCCGCTTACTGCAAACGATCAAAATTATGTAGCACGGGTGCTATACGAAAAAAAAATTTCCTTACAAAATCAAACAGGAATTTGTGAAAAAACACATTAATCGTTACAAAATAAAGAAAAAGTTCGGTGTGTCCAGGAGTTGAAACCGGGATTTCTCGCAGCCTAAGCGAGAACATTACCCATTTTCATTTCCATTTTAATATTGTTTATTTTATTTAACTATGGATAATATTTCAACCAATAAGATATGTCAAGTTTCAAATATGAATTTGATATTTTAAGGAAGTCGGAAGATATTGAAGAAGTGTTGTCCCCATTTTAAGGGGCATATCTCCCATTTATTCATTGTCGGAAATAAAATATAAAATATTACTATTATTTTTGGATGTACTGTATCGGCCACAGAAATATCGGGAGACAATATTAGACCACCTTGTATAGGTAATAATTTGTACGCCCCTGGCAATCTGCTGAAGGATACTGCGCTCTTTTATATACATACCAATTTCGAAACAGAATTGGCGATCGGGCTGCGTGGTGGAACAAATCTCCATGCACCGGAATTGGCAGCAATGCCCACCTTACGCTGGCAAATAAACCAATCAAATCAATACCAATTTCGAAACCGAAACTTTGAGTCCAGAAGAAATCATCGGAGTGAAGAAACGGTCTACAGACAGAACTGTTCGTTAATCGATAGTTGAGTTCAGTGTATTATGAAACAGACTTCTGCACACTTTTTTTTTCTACGATGGTCGTTGAGTCTGATTAAAACAATTAGATATAAAAATACTTGGAGAATTATTTTAATTTAGAGTTATAATTTGATAATATTCAAAATGATGGATACTGCAAATAATATTACAATAGTAATAACATGGTTTAGTCTGTTACTATAAATAAGAACGATATAGAAGAATACGACGACATTCGTGAGACAATGGCCAGCAAGTAACGTTCATTTACAAGCGTCTCTTCAATACAGTTCGTCGCACTCTTTATTGATACTCAGTGAATTCCATATCGTTTCATATACACATTGATCGCACCATTTACATCAAAAACTATTTTGTGAATAACCAGTTTCCAGGAAAAATAAGAGAATGAACATTTATTTAATTCGGTACCAAAGGCGAACCCCTATTGTGCTTATGCTTTAATATGAACAATAATTAAAATGTGAATAATTAATTCATACTTTTTATGTACCCATTATTACAATCCTCTCTACCTTTGTTTTCACGTAATTAGGTTTATGTGCTTTATGTCAATATACCTTACTTCATACAAAATTTTAAACAGCAGGCCCAGGAACTTTTAAGTCATGCTTGATTTTCTTTTAAAGAATTATAACCGCAGAAACGTAACAGGCAGAGGCGTTATTATATGTTTCAAAAGAGGGATGCTATAATGAAACTTTGAATTTAGACTTTCAATATATCATTAGAATTATAATAATTTAAATTCATTATTTATATTTACTTTTCATAAATAGAGATATTTAGTTACACCAAGCTAAACCCACCTACGGTTATACTAATACGTATACCCGCTCAACTAGATTTCGTTATACATGGCTGCTTGCTTTAAAGGCAAGCACATTTTACTCTCACCAAGGAGTCCCGGGTTCTATTCTCGGCCGCGGCACTATGATTCTTTAAGAAGAAAATACCAGTATACTTCGATATTGGCCGTTTCCCTTTTTTCCAAATGTTTAGCTGGCAGCTTCTCCTGCACAAGGCTCTTTCAGAACTTTCAGGAATAAATCGAGTCGCAGTACCTGAGTTTCAGTCAGACCATTTTACGGTTTATGAGGTGCGTACTCAGGCGTGTTTGTAAGAATGTTTTGATTTTGACAAATATAACTGAAGCTTCGCAATTGTAAGTAACCGCTCCGTTTACAACGTGCTGCTGACTAGAGATGGGTCGTTATTTCCGTACCGCTATTTTGTCGGGGTGTTTTTAGACGTAACGTCGAGTTACTTAGTGCTAAAATAACAATGAACAACAGGACACGCTTTCACTTTTTTCGAGATCATTATATAGGGATCATTCCAAAGTAACTGTTTATTGTCAGCTCTAATATCCCTAAGACATTGATAATGTACGAGATAATTTTGACAAAGCACGTTGTATAAAGTATATTTGAGTTCAGTGCCGTTGGTACGTTTACGCTAGCAGGAACACCATTGAACTCATATAGGTAGCTTCTTTAAGCGTCCTGGCAAGGATTTCAAGCAATTCGAAAATTTTAGTGCAAAATTAAAAGTGAATAATCCACTAATTATAAGATTTTCGACCGACATGAGATTCAGTGGAGTGAGTCGCATAACTACTTACTACGGGTATCCCTTGATCCCGTCACGTTGTTGTACCTATACGAATACTTATAGAATCCATCGACGGTGTTACTTATTAAAAAGTGTTTCTGAGAAAGTGCTCAGATTTTGACGGAGAGAGCAGACTGTAGCAATCACAGTAAGTATAATATTGTCTATTTTCGTCTTGGGGAGTCTGAAGGGTAACTTGAATCCCCCTTCTCAGTAGAGTTGATAGATATCGTAGCGGCGACACGGCTCCGGATTAATTATTATAAAATCCTTGTCGTGTCCATCAAACCCAACGATATTAGGTACATCTACATTATCAGTGTAATGTTAAAATTATTGGGTAATTTGTGTCATATGACAAATAACGAAATTTAATTGGTTGTTAGAACTATCAAAAAATTTTCATGGTAATCTTTTGAAGCGGCCACGCTGGTAATGATAAATATTTGGAACTGCTTTTCCCATCCCCATCACCGACAACGTTATCCTAATTTAGTGAGTACCTACAAGTAATCGCCAGTGTTGTTAAATCGAGAGGCAAGCGTGACCTACACTTGGATGAAGCATTTCAACAAAGGAAATACGATTGTACATAATATAACGTTGCGAATGTTCGGGGAAACAGCAAGAATATCGACAAATCGGTATACCTTAAAGTATATTTGTGATGTCCATCTACACCTAAGTTAATTTGTAAACAAAGTGAACATTTAATTTAGATTTAGTGAAAATGATGGTTGGATATAATATTTCAAGGAATAAACAGAAAGGTGGGTTGTTCATCACCTTTTTAGGAAATGTAAAAGCTTTAGCGTTCCTGCTAAGTCGATCAGAGGGATAAACTATATGTCGTGATTACATACAATAGTGTATTCTATATTTATAGTAACTTTAACTTAGTAACTTTTATTGTTGTGGCATCACCAATGAATAATGTTGGTGTTTCAAGTATTTTATTGTGACAATTTCAAGTTGTAGGCAGCACCATCGCTTTGACAAGATATGATTTTAATCATTTTTATGAATGAAACACGTAAATACAAAGTAAAATCATTTCTGATAAGTTATAATATTGCACTTTGACATACGCTCTCTGGTTATTAAAAACACTGGAGGAGAAATATATTGTTGCCCAGATAACCCCAATTCTTAATAATAGCAAACTTTATTAATATAAGAAACAATGTTCGTCTACATAATTGAACATAAGTAAATACTTTGGTGTACTAACATATACCTAACTTAGCAGTTTGTGCAAGAAGTAGATTGTTTACAGCACGATATGGTATATAAAAACAACAAATAAGATTAAAACATATTAAGAACAAAATTTTTTATGTTATGCCATCTTAAAGTGCATAATATATTCTGTATATTGACATAGTTTGTTGCTCAACGACATGTTGCTCAAAAGTTATCAAATATTCAAATTTTTATACAAGACAATGTGTCAGCCAATTAAATAATTGTAGTTTCAAACTGACCACTCCACACTTATTTATTACCGTTAGTAACTTTCTCGAAAAATGTATCCAAATATTCACACTTCAATCCAAGTACTTACCTAATTAAAAAAAAAATCGGTAAAGGTATTTACACAGAACTTCCCTTGTTATTTGCGCATGAGGTCGCTCTAAAAATTTTTTAATTACGAAATGACATTGGGAATAATACTCGGAATATAGTTATTGCTATTGTTACAAAGAAAACCTGATAACTTTTGGTCAAGAAAATATACAGAGTTCTCATCCAACAGCAAAAGTTCAATACTAAATAGCAGGTGCCATATATGGCAGGCTTGCGCAAATACCTTTACAAATGTCCACCATGACTGAATTATTTTTTGGGATGATCACCCTGTACATTTTTCAATAAAAGTATAATAGGTGCATATGCCAGATATTATTGCCATCTGTCACATTTTCAATCCAACATTCACGTAATGGAGTGGAAGTATAGTGTGTGGTTAAGAAATTTAATTTTTTTTAAATTTTTCAAAAGATGTTGGTAAAATAATTTTTAAAACTATTTCTTCTGAAATAGGTTTAAAATGTCAAACGTAGAAATTTTAAATTTGAGCAAAAGGGAAAGTTTCCTTCTATTCTATAGTAGTGCTAAAAAAAGTTTAAAAATTAAAAATTATGTATTTTTTAAAATAGGTTTAGAATGCTACGAAACGTGAAAATTTTAAATTTGAGCAAATAAAAAAAAATTCGATTTATTTTGGTGGTAAAAACTTTTTGAAAAATGTTGGTGAAAAAAATTTTCAAAAATTTTTTTCTGAAATACCTAGGTTTAGAATGTCATTTAAATTTGAGCATTCTGGTGTTAAATTTTTTTCCAAACTGGTAACAAAATGTTGCAATTTTTTTTTCCGTAATTGGTTTGGAATGTCATGAAACGTGGAAATTTTAAATTTGAGCAAAAAAATTTTGTTCGTCTGTTCTATAGTAGTGATACATAAATGGATTTAAAATGTTTTCAAATTTTTAAAAAAATTCTTCAAAAACATTTTTAAATTTGTTTGAATAGTTTTAGAATGTCATGGAAACGTGTATAGTTAAAATATGAACAAAGAAAAAAAATTGTATCTTAGTGGTAAATTTTTTTTAAAATAGTAAGAAAAATTCCTAATTTTTCTTTTAAATAGATTTAGAACACTATGAAACGTGGAAATTTGAAATTTGAAGAAATAAAAAAAAAGTCCATCTATTTTAGTGGTAAACAAATTTTCAAAAACGGTAAAAAAAAATTTCAAAATATATATATATTTTTTTGAATCAGGCTTAGAATGCCATGAAACGTGGAAATTTTAAATTTGAAGAAAGAAACAAAAATTATTTCATTTCAGTATGTAGTACTTAAAAATTTTTTCAAAAATATTGAAAAAAATTTTCAATTTTTTTTTCCTGAAATAGGTTAAGCGTGTCATGAAACGTATAAATTTTAAATTTGAGCAAAAAAAAATTTTTTTCATCTTGGTAAAAATTTTTTCAAAAATTTTTTTTTCTGAAATAGGTTTAGCGCGTCATGAAACGTGGAAGTTTTAAATTTGAGCAAAAAAAAATTTTTTTCACTATTTATTCCGTTTAAATGGTCCACCCTGTATATTTTCCAGTGAAATTTCTACCATGTCTTCGCTGACAGTAGCGTCAACTACCTACTAAGTTTGACTGCTCTCCGTCAAGTAGTTTTTTTAGTAAATGCACCAACAGACAGACAGACAGACAGACTGACGGAATTGAAAAACCTATATTTTCGTAATCTACGTGTTCTGAAACGTCAGAATCCGAAAAAATCTCGGAGGGTGATTTTTTCTCGAATACAATACTTCCCTTCGGTATGCGAGGGAAGTAAAAAAACAAAAAGTGCTATAGATTTTAATTTTATTTTGAGGTTATGTAATTCACTTAGAGTCGAAACCATATAGATTTGCAGTAACATTTATCCTAAACAATTTTATTTTTGACCCATTTCAACCTGACCCATAAAACCTGAGATATTCAAATTATGCAAAGCAGAAACAAAAGAGTTTTTTACAAAACTCAGGAAAAGATGCCTTCTATATCACGGAGTAAATAAAGACTTGGTCAACAAACCCTCCGTGATGTCCAGAATGAGCTAAGAATATCTCGCTACTATAAAATAATAAAGTAATTAAAAACTTGTCTCAACTCTTAACGAACAGCTTAAAATTAATAGAACTTATAAATAAGTGACTAAAATTAACTAAAGTAACCAATGCAATGGTTTTAAAAGACGAGAAAGAAGAGTGCCTGGCTGCTGAAGTCTGTGTAACTATCTGGTTATAAAAGTGGATAAAGATTGCTACTCAAATCCTAGACATCTCATCGCTTTTCAGAAAGACCTACATTCATTTTTATTCTGAAATAACATATTGGCAAAGCTACTTGAAGCTAGAATATATCTTAATACGAAGATATTACTTGAAAATCAAAGCCATTCTGATTTTACAGTATTCGGATTATAGGCAATGGTTCCTTTTAGAGTTATACAAGCGTATCACTTGACCACAGTATTTTAAATATCTGGCGATTTAACAATTTTCAGTGACACTAAAGTCTAAATGGCACTACATAAAATTGTAAATTCGAATATAAAACGGTTCAAATCTTGCTAGCATCATATTATTTGACTATAATTGTCTAGAGCAAAGTATACCCGCTACGCCAATGTGGAAACTAACAGATGCTAAGCGGATTTTAAAATGCAAATAGGATGAAGACTGTAGGACAGTAGTCGCTTCGGGATTTAAAACCTTATTTACAATAGAACATTATCGTTAATAAGCAAACAGCAGATCCTGCTTTTCTCAGACGATAACAAATGTAAATATGATCTACGTTCATAAATATTTCCAATTTCACCGACATCTATTTAGTATTGGTATTCAGGTTGGTTTTTAGCAAATCTGTTTTGATCTGCTTTTAAGATTTATTACCCTTTCGCCAAAGTTTAATTATTTTTGTTGTTATCCTATCTATTCTACTTTGGATTATAGGTGGAACGTATCCTCACCGCGCGCTGCTTCGTTCTAATTTCTAAATTTACTGTGCAAAAAGTGTGAAAAAAATCCCGATTATTAATACTATCAACGGAAATTGTAACGAACGCTGTGGAAAAGTGCTTTCTGAAGAATTTTTAAATTACTGTTCACTATCAATTTGAAATAGCTATTAATACGTAAATGTATAGCATAAAGTTGAAGAAAATGTTAGTGAGCATGGCTACGGAACTCTAACATGTGCGTGCCCAATACGGTCTTGGCCAGCTTATATTATGTACGATGATGTTCACTGTTAGATATACTAAACATTAGGGTGGAGCAAAAATGGCGAAAAAAAATTGTTTTCGAATTTGATTTCTCCTATATGTGGAAAAGTGGCTACATGTAGGATAAATTTACTATGAGAAAACTGAGCCTCATACGATTACGTTCTCCGGTGCCCCAGGTTCTACAAATTTATGGCTTTTTTCTAAATAAGTGAAACTGTTAAAACTTATGATTTATGCAGCTCTTCGCTTGTTTTAATATAAAACAACCCAGAACTCATCACGTGGAGGTGGCTGCATAGCCAAATCCTCCGATATGTTACCCTTCGATATAGACAAACTCATGTTATACAAATATTTTTGGTCTGTGCTTAACATTTGTAAGTCAATTTCGGGAAGTTCTGTGGTAATCTTTTGAAACTCTGTGTCTGGTATAGATTCGCAAGATTGTAATGCTTTTCCGATTTCCCCATAAAACCCAGAAGGGCTAGTAATTTCCTCATCTAAATGTTTTATTAAATGACACAAAGGTAATTCATTTGCGTGTAACATACAAATGAACCACTGTAGTGGCCTTCCAATATGCATTTCTAGCTTTCTATTTACGCATTATGAATTCCCGTGTTGACAGCAGTCCCCATCACATCCAATAGCCACTGTGACATCATTAGTGTTAACAACTTTCTCAGGGGTATACTCATAATATTTTGGCAGTATCGTATTGCTTACACATGCAGTTGCGCACCTCTAGGTGCGTCAAGGTATTGGCATTTCCCCAGGTAATATCTGCACCCGCACAGTGTGATATTTACGAGTTTCTTAAGTCAATATTCGACTCCTCCTTTGTAATTCAACCAAAATCGATCTATTTGGGTTCAAAATTTTCGTGAGACTGAGCATTTTAATGAAGAACTTCTAAAATTGCACCAGCGTATTTTTGACACATGCCAGTGTCACTAACCTGTAAAAAATGTGAAAACCTTACATTATTTCCTATATAGTGGAGTAAAAAAAGGACATTGATGTGCATAGTTTTGTAACAGCAATTTTATGATTTCATATGTTCTGTGGTATTACTAGGAGTATATATCTGAATTTTGACCTTCTAAGACCTATTGCGTTTCTTTTTACTTCCACATCCACGTAGTGGATTGGAAGTATAGTAATCGCAAAAAAATTTTCAAAAATTTTTATTCGTGAAATAGGTTTAGAATGTCATGAAACGTCGAGATTTTAAATTTGAGCGAAAAAAAAATTTCTGTCTGTCTGTCTGTCTGTCTGTCGGTCTGTCTGTCTGTCTGTAACTTTTTTTGTCCGCACGTTTTCTCCGGAACGGTTTAAGATATTGACTTGAAATTTTGTACACGTATATATTATAACGAGATCTGGAACTGGATTGTTTTTTGAGGATATCCGGTGAAGGGTTGAGGGTTAAATAAGGGTAAATAGGGAAAAATAAGCAAAGCAAGCTTGTAAGAGTACAGAAACTTGAAATTCGGTATATGTACTAGAAGTTAAGGCCTCATATTTTTTTGTAATATTTTTCAACCCCCCACCACCCCTACCCCATTAATGGGGTTGATAAAATAAAGTTGAGATATTCATTTGAAATTTCGTACACGTATGTATTATAACGACGTCTGGAATTAGATTATATTTTGAGATGATTCCGTTGAAAGGTTGGGGGTTAATTTGGGGTAAATAGGGGAATATAAGTAAAACAAGTTGGTAAGAGTACAGAAACTTAAAATTCGGTGTATGTACTAGAAGCCAAAGCGTCAGATTTTTTTTATAATATTTTTCAACCCCCACCACCCCTACTCCAATATGAAAAGGGTTGATAAAATAAAATTGAGACATTCATTTGAAATTTGGTACACGTATGTATTATAACGACATCTGGAGCTAGATTATAATTTGAGATGATTCCGTTGAAGGGTTGGAGGTTAAATAGGGGTAAATAGGGGAAAATAAGTAAAGCAAGCTGGTAATACTACAGAAACTTGAAATTCGGTGTATGTACTAGAAGCCAAGGTCTCAGATTATTTATAATATTTTTCAACCCCCATCACCCCTACTTCATTATTAAAAGGGTTGATAAAATAAAATTGAGATATTCATTTGAAATTTCGTACACGTATGTATTATAACGACGTCTGGAATTAGATTATATTTTGAGATGATTCCGTTGAAAGGTTGGGGGTTAATTTGGGGTAAATAGGGGAATATAAGTAAAACAAGTTGGTAAGAGTACAGAAACTTAAAATTCGGTGTATGTACTAGAAGCCAAAGCGTCAGATTTTTTTTATAATATTTTTCAACCCCCACCACCCCTACTCCAATATGAAAAGGGTTGATAAAATAAAATTGAGACATTCATTTGAAATTTGGTACACGTATGTATTATAACGACATCTGGAGCTAGATTATAATTTGAGATGATTCCGTTGAAGGGTTGGAGGTTAAATAGGGGTAAATAGGGGAAAATAAGTAAAGCAAGCTGGTAATACTACAGAAACTTGAAATTCGGTGTATGTACTAGAAGCCAAGGTCTCAGATTATTTATAATATTTTTCAACCCCCATCACCCCTACTTCATTATTAAAAGGGTTGATAAAATAAAATTGAGATATTCATTTGAAATTTGGTACACATATGAATTATAACGCCATCTGGAACTAGATTATACTTTGAGATGATTCCGTTGAAGGGTTGGGGGTTATTTAGGGGTAGATAGGGGGAAATAAGTAAAGCAAGCTGGTATGAGTACAGAAACTTGAAATTTGGTGTATGTACTAGAAGCCAAGGCCTCAGATTTTTTAATAATATATTTCAGCCCCCCCACCACCCCTACTCCATTATTCAAGGAGTTGATAAAATGAAATTGAGATAATAACATGAAATTTAGTACGCATATGTATTATAACGACATCTGGAACTAGATTATATTTTGAGATCATTCCGTTGAAGGGTTGGGGGTTAAATAGGGGTATATAAGGGAAAATAAGTAAAGCAAGCTGGTAAAAGTACAGAAATTTGGTATTTGGTGTATATACTAGAAGCGAAGGTCTCAGGTTTTTCTATTAGTATTTTCCATCCCCCCACCACCCCCACTCCCTTATTAAAAGTGTTGATAAAATTAAATTTAAATTTTCACTTGAAATTTGGTACATTTATGTATTATAACTATATCTAAAACTAGATTATATTTTGACATGATTGCGTTGAAGGAGTGGGGGTAAGTAGAGGTAAATAGGGAAAAATAAGTAAAGCAAGTTGGTAAGTGCACTGCAACTTGAAATTCGGTGTATGTCCTAGAAGCTAAGGCCTCAGATTTTTTAATAATACTTTTCAACCCTTCCACTACCCTTACCACATTATTAGAGGGAAAATAAAATTGAGAAATTCACTTGTAATTTGGTAGACGTATGTATTATAACGACATCTGGAACTAGATTATATTTTGGGATGATTGCGTAGAAGGGTTGAGGTTAACAGGAGGACTAGGGGAAAATAAGTAAATCAAGCTGGTAAGAGTACAGAAATTTGGGATTCGGTGTATATACTAGAAACCAAGGCCTCAGATTTCTTTCTAATATTTTTCAAACGCCACCACCTCCGCTTCATTATTAATGGGATTGATAACATCAAATTGAGATATTCACTTGAAAGTTAGTACACGTATGTATTGTAGTGACATCTGATTGAGATGACTGCATTGAAGGGGTGGGAGATGGTAGGTTGTGAATAGTGGAATATAAGTAGGGTAAACTAGAAACTTCATTTTTAACGTATATGATAGAAACGAACTCCTCAAACTTTTCTATGACATCTGCCCCAAATATTAAAATTCTATGACCAATAATTTCCACATACTAGAATGCAAATATAGTCAAGATGTTTCCTTTAAAGTGACTTGGATGAAGAATCTGGATGTGGAAGTAGTGATTCCTTAGGCAGCGGTTTTTATACACAATTTTGTTTTTGAAACAGTATTTTTTAGGTAAGAAGGTGAATATCTCCGGTTCTAGAGGTGCGATCGGAACAAACAGAAAACCAAATACCATCGAAATTAAAATTCCAAGAAATCAGCGTTGGTTATGGGTCATTTGAGTACGTACATAACGTACAAATTAGAATAAACTGGCTGAAAAGCATTTTTCTTTTTCATTTTAACGCCCAGGGACGTCAAGAGTTCCGATCGGCTTCAAACTTTCAGAAAATATACCTTGTATTGAAAACAAAACAAGCTGAAGTTTTGGTGCCAAAATATTGAACTTAGTGGGCACAAATAAATTTGTTATGTGAAATTTTAATTGCACGCCATCTTGTGCCATTAAGTCCTAAATGGATCATTTTTATTTCAAAATGTAGATCTGGGCACCAGCTTTCCTATGAGATTAAAAAAAATTAATTTGGAAGTAATTTTGGCCACTTTTTTATCATTTATTTATGAACCAAATCGAAACAAATGTATTTTTTCCGCCATTTTGAAAACATTTTTGAAAATGTTTTTAACATTTTTATCATAAAAGAAAGAGAATTGCGAGAACAAGACACTATTTCGTTATCATCCTTTGGTGCTATCTTGTTTATAGCACTTGATTCTGCACTACTATCATTAAAATTTCCATTTCCCCTTCAAGAACGAGTCATATAATTACGTTATGGACGCCTTCTTGTCCATTTCAGGTCGGTTAAGGTCGCCACAGAGAAATTGTCCATGGATCGGCTTGGTGCAGAGTACCTCTATTTTCTTCTCTTCAATGCCGCATTCTTCTTGGCACGCACCCTCAATCAGGGATTTCAGTTCCCAGATACTCTTTCGTCCTAACAAATATTATTATTACTATTTTGATAAAATTGCTTCGTCCTATATAAATCATTCTCTTAATTTCGTTGATGTAATGCAATCATTAGCAAAATTAATTATTGTACCAAGATATATTCCTCAGCTTGACCTACTTTATTGCCATTCAAAATAGCCGACAGTTCTAGAATTCATATGATTTAAAAGTTTTTACTTCGATAATACGAAAGTAAAAATACCATGCAACAATGGCAATGTTAATCATAATAGTGCAAACAATTAATTAACTTTATTAATTCTCTAAAAATTAGCCTTTAGTAACGTTATAAAGTGATAGAACGATCACAGAATTGTTAAATAGTAGAAGCATGTTGCAAATTAAAGATATTATTAAAGAAAAATTGTTGCTCCGAAAAAGTTTGCACAACCCCAAACCCCCCTTCCCTGATCGTGAGCCAGGTTCATGACTGATTCTATGATACCACATTAAAACTTCTCGACGAGTTGCTGTGATTGCGATGTCTACTTCAGTCATTTGGTGATAGGATGTCTTGGTATTCTCTTCACGGAGTTTGTTTTGTTAGTAGTGGCTACTTATTTTAACTCTACGTAGTACTGAAGAATAAAATGTTTATAAAAAGCAGTGATGCAGAGATAATTCAAAAACAATTTTTGTATCTGTTAGGGCCCCCCATCACCTCCCCGGGACTTAAAAAATATAGAATTTTGTGCATTTGGGATACTGAGGGGAGGCTTAAAACTGTTGCGTACATCTGGCAACTTTAAGTAATTTTGTTAAATTCTAGTAAACAAAATGAATTTCTGAGAAATATGTACAGGTATTTATCATACTCTAGTAACTGAAACGCCAGACATTAAATTATCATAGGTAATCTGTTTAAATTTAGGAATGTACACATTTATTATATTTTCATGTTTCAACCATTTAACTCTTTTTGTATTCCAGTTTTTGCTAACAGCTCTCGTACAACACAGAGGCTTCGATCGAATAGTAGATATATCTGTATTTCACAGCACTTGTTTCTTAATTTTTGGTTAAACCAGATATACTGCAGGAAGTATTGTGGGTTGCATAGAACAACGCGGACCCAAATTCTTAGTAATTTTTAGTTTATAGTATGGTAATATGTTAATTGAGACTTGAGAGGGGACATCACTTTTATTAGCTGGCTGATAGCAGAATTGGCCACTTCTGTAGCAAATTCTGTAGCAGCATATACTTAGACTTAAAGTTTTTGATAATCATTCAGTCACGAGTTGTGTCACTTCTGCTATTATAAAACTTTCTCTTAGTGATCTATCTAATAAAAGGTAATTACATTTATTGAATTGATTCCTCTCATTAGTATTTAACGGCCTTCTGCCATATTTTTGCTAACTAAACATAACCATAATTCTGAAACACGTGCTGATAATATTTTTTCTTCTTCCCAAACGTAGGGTTTTGCTGCCAAATAATTTACATATATAAATTACCTGAATAATTTTCGTAAATAAAATTACCTAAATAATTTATCTACATAATTTTTCTACATAAACTACCTAAATAATTTATCCACATAAATTACACAATTAACGTACTTAAGGTTAAATGCCTGCTGAATTTCATAAGATAAATAGTCCAGTCAAACACAGTTTAGTCAAGTTCAGCATTCATAGTCTAGTCAAATTCCGTTTCGTCAAGTCCAGTTTAGTCCAGTCAATCCAAACCAACAGCAAAACCCTAGCGTTATACAGGTTAGCAAGATGTCAAACCACGTCGAGGCGCTGTCTGTGTTCGGAGAGGCCGTTAGGAAAAGCTACCAGAACTCACCAGGAGCCCTCATCTACTATCAATCGTCAGGAGGATTGGTGAAATTCTGAGAATTTCATTGATTTTTTTTTGTGTAATATTTATTGTATAACTTTTATTGCATAAAGTATTTCTCTTCTATTAATTATAAGTTAATTAAGCTACAAATATTTTCTTTTGAAAATTGTGGTAATATTACTTAATATTTTTATTTGATAAGAGATCATCTTATAATTTTATATTGATTGAATTCGTTGAATTTTTGCATATGCTAATGATTTTTCTAAACTTATTAATACATAAGAATATTTTGTCGTAAAGTTCAATTTTTCATTTTTTCTGTTTGTCTGTCCGCCATAAGATCAAATTTTTCCACAGCGGTTGGTTTCACCATCACAGGGGTAGCAGTAACTCTTAAATTTTTCTGTGGATGGCGCTCATAATATTTACATCATTTTAAGCTACCTCTGATTGTTGGAACAAACTAGCTTAATAAAATATCACAAAAATATTGATTCAACCTCTGGCTGATTTAAAAAATATATATATATTATTTGAACCCACGAAATCCCAGCCACGCACCAGATCAGCTAGCCGTTCGCCGTCACTACTTGTGTGTTGGTTGAATTGCCTTTCGTTATCACCTTAACCAGTGATATCATTGTTAATTTTTCTAGGGCCAAGTAGTGATGTAACAAAACGTATGTAAAAAATCAGCGAGGCAGGTGTGCTTGTCACACTAATTTGCCTGTCGCCTGGACTATACATATATGATCCTTTACAATTATTAGGCTATAAATAGTACATTTTCTAAAACTTTACATTTTACTATACATATAAATGCATCTATAATAATTATTGTATTGTATAGTCCCTAATTACACGTCAGTTTATAATCATTTATTTTGCACTATTGGTACAAGGTACAGTTAAATTCTGTCATAATATCAAGATTTCCTTTGTTAAACTTTATAGGCTATAATATTTTTATATTTTTTTAGATAAAACAAAAATTAAAACTTTTCAGGAAAGTTACACGAAGCCATAAAGATTTTATGCTGTCGACACATCAGAGGCACCAGATGTTCATAAAAAATAAATTGATTTGCTTGTCTTTTTACTATCGTAACAAAATTATATGATTCAGATTAAATGTAAAATGATGGATTAATAACACAAGCATACGAAAAAAGAAGTGTGCGTTACAAAAAACGTGACTATGGCATTCTAGTATTGATATACCACAGTCAAAATCTGCATTGATTTAAATATTCTGCTTGCTAGTTTTTCTTTTATATGAATTTGAGTTTTTGATTTGGGTCAAATTTTCACAAGTAGGGCATAAAGAATCGGAAGTGTTTTCTTTCGATGTAAATCGATTTTCTTGGTAGCTGTAATATTCGAAAAGATTTCCCTAGATTTTGGTTGCAAAACAAAAAACCATTGCCTACGGAATCATTACTTCCACATGCAGAATTTTCATCCAAGTCACTTTAAAGAGAAACATCTTGACTATATTTGCAATATAGTGTGTAGAAATTATTGGTCATAGGATTTTAATAATATTTGGGGTAGATATCATAGAAAAGTTTGAAGCGTTGGTTTCTATCATATACGTTAAAAATGAAGTTTCTAGCTTACTCTACTTATTTTCGCTTATCCATAGTCTATTACCCCCCAATCCTTTCAATGGAATAATTTCACTCAGTTGTCATTACAATACATACATGTACAAACTTTCAAGTGAATATCTCAATTTTGTGTTATCAATTCCATTAATAAGGAGGTGGTGGGGGTGGGGCGGTTAAAAAACGTTAGAAAGAAATCTTAGGCCTTGGTTTCTAGTATATACACCAAATCCCAAGTTTCTGTACTCTTGCAGCTTGCTTTACTTATTTTTTCATATTTACCTCTACTTACCCCCCCACTCCTTCAACGGAATCATGTCAAAATATAATCTAATTCCAGATATCGTTATAATACATACGTAGAAGTGGTGGGGGAATTGAAAAACATTATAAAAAAAAGTGAGGCCTTGGCTTCTAGTACATACACCGAATTTCAAGTTATTTTCCCTTGTTTAACCCCCTATTTAACTTCCAACCCTTCAACGGAATAATCCCAAAATATAATCTAGTTCTTAATGTAATGACATATATTATAATGATAATATATACCAAACAAGTGATGTCTCAATTTTATTTTATCAACTCCTTTAATAATGGAGTGGGGAGGTGATGGTGGGGGATAGAAAATATTATAAAAAAAATTGGGGCCTTGGCTTCTAGTATTTAGTAAAAAAAAAAAAAAAATACGATTAACTACTATACTTCCAATCAAATACGTGGATTTGGAATTGTGTGCAAAATTTATTAACAATGAAAGTTTAATGTTACACCATGTACAACATTTTTTCTCGTGGACGACTGAATAGATTTTGATAATTCTTACGTTAAAATTTTTGTTAAAAAACGGATATTTTAAAAGTCCTTTTTCCACATGTTATTATGTAACGTTGAATTTACTTAAAAAATTATCAATTTTTTATAAGGAAATTAAACTTGCTACCTCTTAGACGAAAAATTCTGTTTATTAGTTGTTCTATATTTTCTATCGAGAAAAATGCAAACGGAAAAATTAAGTTCTTTTTATTATTTCACCAGACATTAATTGTTTAGTGCGCCGCGTAGCTTTTGGCGAGCATAACATTCGTCACAAAATGGGACTTAGATGCCTTAACGTTCGTACGTCGCTACGTACCACCTACAAACCTACAACTGATAGGTTTAAAATAGACTGTATATTATATATACAGTGGGGAATACCAAATGGAATACATTCAGTATTTCAATTATTATGCATACTTATATAAAATTCCGAGACACGTCGATTCTTGAATTCAGAAATTTGATCCCTAAATTCAATCCCCTTCAAGTGGCAGAAGGGAAGTAGGGGCTTGTGATGCCGTATTTGAAAGGCCTTTTTATTCTCTATTCAAAAATGCTATGGTTTTAATATTTATTGAAAAAATTTATGGTAAAGAAGTTAATTAATTTGCTTGACGTAATTCGCTACAGCAAACTAAAAATAATATTTAGGAAATGTTTTAAATGAGTTCCTTGAATGTCTTAGCAACATCCAATCGTAAATAAAAATGTCTTCTAATGCTTTACAACTTCTGAGGCTTGGCCGACCTAACCACATCCGTTATTCTTCTTCTTAAGTCAGCTATATCCCGCGGTTTAGTTTTGTATAGCATACTTTTCACATATCCCCATAAGAAGAACTATAAGGGTGTAAGATCAGGAGAACGCGCTGGCTATTCTAGCGATACTCGCCTCCTTATTCACCGAAATGTTAAGTCGAGGTACTACGGTAATGTGGTGGCGCTCCATCCAGCTAGAACCATATTACATCCGCTGGAACTTGTGGGTTTGCTTGAGCAGGATATACGTTTGCCAAAGTTGGCACGACATTATTTTGAAGCAGAGCTAAATAGTTATCTCCATTCAAATTGCCATCAATGAAAAAGGGACCAATGACATGGTTTCCAATCAATGTTGCCCGCCTAAACATTAACCTTTTCAGGATTTTCAGTATGTAATTCTCTCATTCAGTGAGGATTTTCATTAGCCTAGTAGCGACAGTTTTGACGATTAACATGGCCATGAAAAGTAAACGTGGACTCATGCGATGACAAAACATTTTCTAGTTGGATAACATTGTTATCTAACCTTTTCATAATTTGTTCACAAAAATACGTTCTTCTATCAAACTCATCTTCACTAACCTCCTCAGTTGAGGTTAGTTTATAGGGATGCATTCTATTTCCGTTTAATACGCGAATATTTGAGGAATGGAAAACAATGCTGAAGCTGCTTGTCGACTTGAACTATGTGGCTTTTCTTCAGACTCAAGCAGCATGTCTAATTTGGTAACGTTACTCTTTGCATTGGAAGCTTCTTTTTTTATCTACCATACAAATCCATTTTCACGAAACTCTTTTTCAAAGTTGCTAATGGTACCTTGGGATATAGGTGGCAAATCAAGATTTTTTTTAAATAAACGAGCAACTTCGTCCTGTGAACGCATTCTGTCTCCGTAACCAATCATCT
The DNA here is from genome assembly GCA_963583905.1 of Stenurella melanura. Classification (NCBI taxonomy): domain Eukaryota; kingdom Metazoa; phylum Arthropoda; class Insecta; order Coleoptera; family Cerambycidae; genus Stenurella; species Stenurella melanura. Next base: position 83,141,466 of record OY757310.1, read on the forward strand.
GTAATATTATTATTTTGTACATTTCGTTTAAATAAACCATGTTTAGAAATTGTATTTAGCAAAACTCAAACAATACGCAAAATACTGACAACTATTTATTGACAACTATTTATTGTTGTCAATCGCTACGGCGTTTTCAATAAAACTGACAATGTCAGTTATGAAGAATTTTTATGCTTTTGTCCACGACTATTAAATAATGTACTCAATATGTATGTGTTTCCTCAAGGATAATGGTGTCCAATATTCCCTGCAGTGAATAATGATTTCATTATTCACTGATTGCAGTGAATAATAAGGACAGTCAATTGTTTATAAGAAATAACGTTAGTGACTTTTACTAAAAATTTAAAATGTCAGCAACCAAAAGACAAGTGTTGTCTCTCTAAACTTTCTAGGAAGCACTCAAATGGTACATGCGGAAGAGGTTATTTAATGAACACTCAAAAACTACATTAGTAAGTTTCTTCAAAGCATCATCTATTAGCAACACACTCAGCAATTCCCAATAATGTGTTTGAAACGATTTACACACACACGTGCCTACAAACTGTATTTTTTTATTAGTAAGCCATGACAATGTGTCAAAGCGTAATTTTGTTGTTGATTTGAAACGTCAAAATTTGTGCGTTATATTTTTCTCGTTCATTTAAGTTTGTTAGTTGTTTAGAATAAAAAAAGTGAAACTATGGATACGAATGATAGTGAAAATGAGATGTCTGGTACACCGCCAGACATTGCCAAAGCCGCTCTTTGAATTTATTGCCAGAGAAATCAAGAAAACTGCATATTTCAGTATACAAATCTTTTATGGATTGGAGAATTGTCAGAAATGTTAATTCTTTCTCAGAATCAATTCTATTAGTGTACTTCTCTGAATTATCCACAAAATATAAATCGTCTACATTGTGGACCCATTATTCGATGCTTAGAAGTACACTTTACATAAGCGAAGGGATTAAAATAGAAAACTATGGTAAACTGCGTGCACTTTTGAAACGGAAGTCAGAAGGTTTTGTACCCAAAAAAGCCAACACTTTTACTCCAGAAAATATAAATAAATTTCTTACTGATACATATGACGAAAAGTATCTTGCAACAAAGGTAAGAAGTTAAATTAAATCAGTTTAAGTACGTAGAATAATTCCATAATTTTTTAAAGGTTGCGTTAATAATGGGCATAATGGGTGCTTATCGAGCAAATGAAATGTATTCCATGAAACTTGACCACTTGCAAGATCTTGGATCAACTCTTTTAATAACTCTTCCCAATACAAAAACAAAAATTACATGCAAATTTACAATTAGCGATAAATTTTACAAAATTTGTAAGAAATACATCGATCTCCGTCCACCTAATTTTACATCCGACATTTTTTTTCTGAATTATCAAAACGGGAAGTGTACAGCAAAAAGAATCGGTATTAATAAATTTACGGTAATGGGAAAAGAAATAGCTACGTTTTTGAAGCTACCGAATCCGGAAAACTACTCAGGACACAGTTTTCGCCGCTCATCGGCAACCCTCCTTGTTGATGCAGGCGGTGATATAACCGCACTAAAGCGACATGGAGGATGGAAATCCACGTCTGTAGCGGAAGGTTACATTGATGAATCCATCAGAAATAAAATGGACACAGCCCATAAAATATCTAACTCCGTGGATCCAGTTAATAATAATCCATCGACTAGTTCCCAATGTAGGGAATTTATATCCACAAATAATCAACAAATTAATTTAGATGTTAATTCATTACCATCTATTCAATTGGCGCATTGTACCAACGTCAATGTAACTATTAATATAACTAAGTAGAAAAGTAGTAGTATTGTTTAAAATATAATTTGTTATGTTAGTGTTAAATGTTAAATTTTGTTAAATAAAGCTATTAAGCCTAAAATTTTGTTTTCTAAAGCAGAGCTAAAAGTTGACTTTATTTAATACTCGTGGACAAAGTATAGTATTCTACTCCCATATAATGGCTATTATTATATGCTCTTTGAATAATATACTATTATGTCTTCCTTTTAGTTGATAATGTTGAAAAAGAACATTGAAATTGTTTTTGCTAGCCTGCAAGAACACAACACTGTAAGTTTCATGTTTTTCGTTTGTTGCAGCGAATATTAAAACCATAACATTTTTGAATAGAGAGAAAAGATCTTTCAAATGAGGTATGACAAGCCCCTACTTCCGTTTTAAAAAACGTAGAGGTTACAAACGGCCACTCGAAGGGGGTTGAATTTAGGGAAAAAATTTGTACGTTTCAGGATGTATTTGCAACCACAACTTCTCAGCGGGCTGCCGAGGAAGCTATGAAAGCGTAGCAACCAGTTAGATCAGGGCTGGTCGAGGGTCACTAGGTGGCGAGAAGAGTTATATATTTTTGTTTCTTAACAATTATTTGCTTGTCAAATTTACCAAACAAAACTTTAATAAACTATACAAATTTGGACGCCAGCGTATTCAGTAAATAACACTCTTGCAAACTTCAGGGGGAGAAAACAATCAAAATCAAATATAAAACAAATAATATATTAACATAAGTATAAAAGAGTGAAAATTTTACAACACTTTACAATTTAGTAGAAATATTAATGGTGAAATTTGATTTAATTAGTTAAACAAAAATTTAGTTTAGAAAAAAAAATTAAATTTGAATATTAACAAAAAAATTACAATGAAACGATCAACTGGTTTACAAATTATCTTCTGACCAAAAGTTGAATTTTGCACATAAATTTGGCTACTTAGCTTAGCGGAGACGTGGAATCCCGACGAGGTCTGTTCCTGAAGATGGCCACGGGTACCCGGGAAGGACGTAATATTCAGGTCCTGACAACGCTGATTTCCAGGAGACGCTGCGTCGGAATAGTATCCAATACTTTTAGGATAACTCCAAATATTCAAGTTATGCCTTGTGCCTTGCTTCAATGGTGGTTTGGTCCAGGATTTTACATGAAAAAGGGGAATGTAAAGAACCAGTTGATAATATAAAAACTTTAAAATGGGGGGGAAAAAAGAGATACAAGAAAACTACAAAAAACTATGGTGACGAAGGTCACTGCAAAACCAAACTATTTACCAAACCAAACCAGCAATTTAATAAAAAACCTGAGTCTTGATAAAATTTTACTTTACTCTACTACTGAAAATGTATGAATAAACTACTGATTAATATAATATATGAAATTAATAAATAAGAAAACTCTACTCTCATGAAATTTTAGCCGTTTACAAAATGGCTGACTGGTTATGACCAAAAACTTGAATGAAGGTAACAAAATTTAGTTAGAATTAGAGAGAAAATATCTGAATTACTATCTGAAAAAAAACTAATACTGTAACAAATATAGCAAACAAAATTATGGGTTTAATCTCCCAAAAAAAATTAACTAATAAAAAATTATATCTTAACCTCTTGTACTAACACGAGGTTAACTAAATGCGACAAAATGACTTTAGGTTTCGACTTTTAATGAGATAAGATTGTCTACACACGATTAAGAAACAAAGATTCTAATTTATCCTTTGATTAATTTCCGAGTTTAATCCTCGTACAAATAATCTAAATAATGACAAAACACCACGGTATTGTGTCTCAAGCGACCACAAAATACAAAATTGCCGCGATAATTAATGAATTAGCATGTGTCCAAATGGACGCCGACATCACACAAACATGTGTGTTAATAAAATTAATTATTATACGGAATAATCTTTAATTCCCAAAAATAACTATACAGCAACGTTAACTCAATAATATGACATCATTTAATAATCAAATATATTCAAAATATCAAAGGATTAAAGAAATAAACGTGAAAATTCGTTAAAGAACAAGTACCAGTCTTTACTCACCTAGGTCGAAACCAAAAGTCAACTAGCAGGGATATTTCAAATGATGCTTCTAGCGCGTTTGCGCACTTGTTGACTTCCGGTCGTTATTTCGGCGGGTAATTCAAATTTATTTAGCACGGGTGCTTAAACGAAAAAATTATTTTTTCGTTACATATTTCAGAATCCAAAATCGACGTGTCTCGGGATTTTTTTATAAATACACACAATAATAATTGAGACACTGAATTCATTCTATTAGGCTGTTCCACGCTGTATATCTTTCGATTGCTAAAAGTATGAACTATCAATTTTATTTAAAACTTCTATTTTTAAAATTTGCAACTTAGGCACTATGTTTAGAAAAAGTTGCAATAATATGAACAAAAAATATTTTATTTTATGCTAAAGTGCACATATTTTCGCATAACAATGAAGTTCGTATGTTTATTTGTTTCCGAAGCACAATGAATCATTTTAAATTTTTCACCTTCAAGTGGGGTGGGAGATAAACAATGCGTATTTTCTGGTGGCAACAAACATACTGATATTTACTATAAATAAACAAAAACCTTGCCAACTTTATTCCTTTATTTCGCACGAAAATCTCTGTGCGCTTCCACTTTTCGGTCTATTAACTTAGGGACGAAATCTACTGGTACATTTAATGAGGCGCTTTTGATTCTGATCATTTCAATTAATGTAGGCCGGACCAAAGGGCCAAACTACTTTAATTTTGACCTGTTTCCAACTAGCCGCTACTTAATAATTAAACAACTTGCCAATACAAGGCTACTAACTTTAATTTGTGACTAAACTCGGTTTTATTCCTCAACGCCATTTGGGTTTATCTGCATAATCTTCTTGGATTAATATGTCGTAATTGATGTATCGTATTTATAAGATACAGTTGCTAATGCTTAATTTATAACAATTTACTAGTGTTTGTAAATGTCCACTAACAAACTTTAAAAAATGGGCAACACTGGAAGCGGTTGGAACCTCCTCACCAAATGTTTGCGAACATTCCTTGATTCAGTTAATAATAATCGGAGTTGTTACCGGCGGCGCGCGTTGCGGCGACCTGTGTCATGCGGGTCTCCGTTCCGCGGCGCAATGATAGAAAGTGCTACTAATGCGGACAAAATTCTCTCTGCTCGCCAATTTTTATCATTTTGTAATCAACTTTTTTAAACTAAGTAAGTAAGTATTTATTTAGCACTTGCTATTTACAATCAATACAATAACAATGTAACATTTTGTACAGCATACAAGAAACAATAAAACAAAAACAAAAATAAAATACCAACAGGTTATCACTACTTTCTGGTAGAATAGAATTAATGATACTTAATAACTAATCTTAACATGTCCATTGATTTCTTGTTTTTTTTTTTTTTCTAAAAATGGCTTTGGATATATTCCTTTAGCCAAGAGACTCTAACAAATATCGAATTATTTAATAAAATATTAAATTTGTATAACCTGGTAAACTCAATCCCCAAAAAAAAAAAAAAAAAGATTTCTTGTTTAAATTTAGTTAAATTCTTTGTTTGTTTTACCTCATTAGGAAGAGCATTGAACATTAGTAATCCTTTAAAAAATAAATAATTTTGTGCAAAACTTTTTTGTCTAAAGTGTACATAAAAATCATTTTGTTGTCTTGTGTTGTGATTATGTCTTTCAGATATGTAAGCGATACGGCCGCGGCGGCCTTGTAAATATTCAGGCAACATTCCCTCTCTTATTTTAAAAATAAAAATTGATATACTGTAGCATATTCTTTGTTTTGCTGACATAAACTGCAGTGTTTCTATCATGTTTTGAATAGGGGTATATCTATTACATTTTAAAAAACCGCTGCCTAAGGAATCACTACTTCCACATCCAGATTATTCGTCCAAGTCACTTTAAAGGAAACATCTTGACTAAATTTGCACTCTAGTATGTGGAAATTATTGGTCATAGAATTTTAATAATATTTGGGGTAGATGTCATAGAAAAGTTTGAGGAGTTGGTTTCTACCATATACGTTAAAAATGAAGTTTCTAGTTTACCGTACTTATTTTCCACTATTTACAACCTACCACCTCAATGGAGTCATCTCAATCAGATGTCACTACAATACATACGTGTACTAACTTTCAAGTGAATATCTCAATTTGATGTAATCAATCCCATTAATAATGAAGCGGAGATGGTAGAGTTTGAAAAATATTAGAAAGAAATCTGAGGCCTTGGTTTCTAGTATATACACCGAATCACAAATTTCTGTAGTCTTACCAGCTTGCTTTACTTATTTTCCCCTATTTGCCACTATTTAACCCCCAACCCTTCAACGGCATCATCTCAAATTATGATCTAGTTTCAGACGTCGTTATAATACATACGTGTACCAAATTTCAAATGAATATCTCAATTTTATTTTATCAACCCTTTTCATATTGGAGTAGGGGTGGTTGGGTTGAAAAATATTATAAGAAAATCTGACGCTGTGGCTTCTAGTACATACACCGAATTTCAAGTTTCTGTAGTCTTACCAACGTTTTACTTATATTCCTCTATTTACCCCAAATTAACCCCCAACCCTTTAACGGAATCATCTCAAAATATAAACTAATTCCAGACGTCGTTATAATACATACGTGTACGAAATTTCAAATAAATATCTCAACTTTATTTTGTCAACCCCATTAATGGGGTAATATTATAAAAAAAATCTGAGGCCTTAACTTCTTGTACATACACCGAATTTCAAGTTTCTGTACTCATACCAGCTTGCTTTACTTATTTCTCCCTATTGACCCCTAAATAACCCCCAACCCTTCAACGGAATCATCTCAAAGTATAATCTAGTTCCAGATGTCGTTATAATTCATTCGTGTACCAAATTTCAAATGAATATCTCGATTTTATTTTATCAACCCTTTTAATAATGAAGTAGGGGTGGTGGGGGTTGAAAAATATTATAAATAATCTGAGACCTTGGCTTCTAGTACATACACCGAATTTCAAGTTTCTGTGGTCTTACCTGCTTGCTTTACTTATTTTCCCCTATTTACCCCTATTTAACCCCCAACCCTTCAACGGAATTATCTCAAAATATAATCTAGTTCCAGATGTCGTTATAATACATACGTGTAGAAAATCTCAAATGAATATCTCAATTTTATTTTACCAACCCTTTTCAAATTGCAGTAGGGGTGGTGGGGGTTGAAAAATATTATTAAAAAATCTGACGCTTTGGTTTCTAGTACATACACAGAGTTTCAAGTTTCTATACTCTTACCAACTTGTTTTACTTATATTCCTCTATTTACCCCAAATTAACCCCCAACCCTTCAACGGAATCATCCCAAAATATAATCTAATTCTAGACATCGTTATAATACATACGTGTACGAAATTTCAAATGAATATCTCAACTTTATTTTATCAACCCCATTAATGGGGTAGGGGTGGTGGGGGGTTGAAAAATATTATAAAAAAATCTGAGGCCTTAACTTCTAGTACATACACCGAATTTCAAGTTTCTGTACTCTTACAAGCTTGCTTTACTTATTTCCCCCTATTTACCCCTATTTAACCCCCAACCCTTCACCGGATTTCCTCAAAAAACAATCCAGTTCCAGATCTCGTTATAATATATACGTGTACAAAATTTCAGGTCAATATCTTAAACCGTTCCGGAGAAAGCGTGCGGACAAAAAAAAGTTACAGACAGACCGACAGACAGACAGAAAATTTTTTTTCGCTCAAATTTAAAATCTCGACGTTTTATGACATTCTAAACCTATTTCACGAATAAAAATTTTTGAAATAAAAAGTTTTGAAAATTTTTTTGCGATTACTATACTTCCAATCCACTACGTGGATGTGAAAGTAATAACACGAATTGCTCGATTCTGAAGTTTTTGTAAAATCTGTATATCCATTTGATTTAAAAAATATACGATTGAACCACAATATTCAAAATGAGGAGAAATAATACTCTTATATACAGTTATCCTGGCAGACATAGATATATCATTACTAATTCTAGATAAAAAATTAATTTTCTTTGCAACTTTTTTGAAGATATATTGCACATGTGCTTTAAAATTTAATTTATTATCCACTATTACACCTAAATATTTAATTTCAGCAACTTGTTCTAACCTCTCTCCACTCATATCAATATTTAAATTTCGGTTTATATTACTACGAACACTATTTATTAACATACACTTAGATTTATTAGAATTTTATTTCAAACTATTAAAAGACATCCACTTGTCCATGCTCTTTAGGTCTTCGTTTAATTTCTCTTCAATAACTTTAATATCTTTTCCACCGTCGAATAAAAGCGTATCATCAGCAAACACATTTATGGAACAGTTTTTTATTGCATCTTTTATATCATTAATATATAAACTAAAAAGTGTTGGACCCAAAACGGACCCTTGCGGTACTCCAAATTTAGTTTCTTTCTCACCAGATACCTCAGACCCATACTTAGTTTTTTGAAAACGTTCCATTAAATAACTTTGAAACCACTTTATAACGGTTCTATTCAGACCATACATTTTTAGTTTTTTCACTAATTTTACACGATTTATTGTTTCAAATGCCCGTTTGAAATCAATGAAGACGATACCAACTGCACATCCTATATCTAAGCTTTCCTTCCAGTTTGATACTATATTTTGTAAAGATGTTTCACAAGAATGATTTTTATGAAACCTTGATTGTTCTTGTACTACTATGTTGTATTTTTCAAGATGATTGTCAAGTTGTTCTTTTACAACAATTTCTAGTATTTTCTCAAACACAGGTAGAACATTAACTGGTCTAAATTCGTGGGCATTCTTGGTACCGTGTACTTTTGGGATTGGTAAAATGGTGGACGTTTTCCAATGTGTTGGAAATTTACCTGTACGAAGTGAATAATTTATAACATTGAGTAATACTTCTTCAACTATTTCAAATGCATTTCTTATAACTTGAAAACTTATACCTTCATATGTTCCTGCTTTATTTGGTCAATTGTAAACGATTTGTTTTAAATGATTATAATCTATTTCTTGGAAGAATTCCCAGTTCATGTTGTTCTTGAAATCTTTAGTCATGTCATTTACTTCTAGTGGTTTATCAATACTATTAACTATATCAGTTATGCTCATAAGAAATAGTACTTCAAAATATATCTTTCAGTTTTTTGATTTTTTTATTTAGTTTTTAGTTAAAATGGATTTTTCATAGAAAAATTGCTTACAAACTTTTAGTAAAATACAGGGTATTCCTTCATGAAGTGCTAATATTGCAGATTGTGATTGCTTAGGTTATTTTATGAAGAAAAGTTCATATCAACATATGTCCGCAATGGCTTAAATTCTTTGCTACAGGGCGTTGAAATTTTTTTTAATCATTATATTTTAATATCTCAGAAAGTACTTTAGACATTATTTTCAATTTTGGCATGTGTTAATAGGATAGAAAACTACATATTTTAGTTAGAAAAAATATTTGATCGCTCCTCTAGTGACGTCCCTGCGATCCGGTCATGTTATATTCCTTACCAAAAATTTTGTCACGCTACTGACTTTTTCCACGTGGATAGTTTTCCTGAATATCCTGGTCAATCGTATATGAAAACAGTCTCCTGCGTTTCTCTCGTCAGACGCACAATTCTTGATTAAAACAATTACATTCAAATTGACACTAATTACACAGGCACACAAAAAAGAAGTTATCTATTCCACGGACCAAACCAATCGACTCGGTATATTTTGGCTTGCTGAATCCGAATCCGATGTCAGTTATGCCCCACCACTTCACAATTTGTTTTTATCCTCAAAAAGCAGCAACATTATTTGCATTTTTCTAACTGTTTCTTGAGGATAGAAAAAAGTTATGGAGAGAAATAACTGACGCTGGATTTGGAACTAAGAAGCTAAAACATACCAGAAATTATTGGCCTGGTCCCTGAAATCGACAACTTTTGTTGTGTGTGTCTGTGTAATTGACAATATTTACTTTAGTACGCTAAAACTTTTAGAATCGTTAGGACAATACGTCTCAAGAAGCGCATACGGTTGAATACCTATTTGTAAAATGGCAAACATATCATTAAGGTATAGAAATTTCGGAGACAAACTTACTGTAAATGCAAAGCAAGTAACGTGCTCAAAATTTCTGTACTGTCGGCTCAGAAGCGAAATGCTTCCATGTTAGCCTTGAGGCTATGGAGTCCTGGTTCGATTTCTGGCTAGAGTTTAGACTTTTAGTCTCGTTTATAATATATTACCGAGACTCTAGCAGTCGGCTAGATGGCGCTTGTAAAGGTCGTAGAAAGACGGTTGACCCGGAAATTTCTTCATCTTGAACTCCCGTATAAGGTACATTTATGCGATGAACAAAGTTTCAATTGTTAATAACATTTCATTTCAATTAACTGATTAAATTTATATTCTAGATGCTCGAACCTTGAAGTAATGTAAAAGCAAATCTTTACCCTTTAAAAAATGGGCTTTGTTTCGTTGAAAAATTTTAATTAATCTTTTTGCAATTAATTTTCTTCTCTTAAACTGAGACTGTTATAATACAAAATCAAATTAATATTTTCCAATTCTACTTGGGTTTGCACATTCTATTTGACTTATATTTTCATAATTAAAAATATTGCAAAAAAAAATAAATTTTCGACTTTGTTACGCAAAAAACAATTTTGCATAAAATTTATTGCAACCAACGGTATTTTAATCGTTAAATAAGATAAGTAAAAATTTTTTAAATTAAACGGTTTTATTGCAAAAAAAACATAATAATGATGCAGATAATGTACTAAAAGCTAAAAAATTATTAGGTACGCATCAGGTACCAGTCATCACAGGACTCATCAATCTAGAGCATTGATCAGACTAAAATAAAATCGCTGGGCAAATCGAATTTCTATTATCTACAGTCAACCGCTCATATAATTATAGGCATGCTTTGGATGCATCTTTTCAATGGACAATTTATGCAAAATGTGTGTAAAAGCAAATCCATCACTATCATCGTGCGACATCGCAGAACGATCACTTACATATTTACTCAGGTTACGCTATGCCCCACGAGTTTATTTTAGTCTGATCAATGATCTAGATTGATGAGGAGAGTGGTGTGATGATTGGTATCTACCCAATTATTTTTCAGCTTTTAGTACATTATCTGCATCATTATTATGTTTCTTTACAATAAAACCGTTTAACTTAAAAATTTCTTTTTGCTTATTTTATTTTCAAGTTTTCAGTTTATATTTTAGTTATCTCTAAAGTGTACTGTGGTCTCAAGCCTTTTCATTTGATACCCATATTGAGGGAATTGAAAAGAGTAATCCGCCATTTTGTGGTGGCCGCCATCTTGGATTTTGAATGTCTTCATGATGTACTGTATTCTACTAGTTAATCCCTTTCATTTGATACCCATATTGAGGGGGTTGAAAAAAATGTGTAGTCCGCCATTTTGTCCCGGCGGCCATCTTGGATTAACAATGATAATGAATATACGTAATTATATTGTCACCAGAATTAAAGGTGTGTACCAAATTTCAGATCAATCGGTCAACAGGAAGGGGGTAATATTTCAATTACTAGATTTGACCCACACAAGACACAAAGTAAGCTAACTAAAACCGTTTAAAAAATACACTAATTTTGAAAAAGTTTGTTCTACGATGCTCTAAAGTCGAGATATGAACAAACGTTATCCAACCGAGATATTTACATTTGTTTAAGTTGCAGAATTGTTTTTTTGCGTAAAGAAGTGGAAAATTTAAATTTTCTTGCAATATTCATTTTGATTATGAAAATATACGTCAAACAGAATGTATAAAATAACAATATTTGCGAAAAAAGTTATTTATATTTTGGAACGGAACAAAGCCCATTTTTTAAAGGATGTTATTTCTTATAATATCGTTAGCATATGGATTTTACATTTGCTTCTAAATTACTTCAAAGTTCGAGGATCGAAAAATTAAATTATTTCAGTTTATTGCTATATAATGTTATTAACAATTGAACTATTTCGTTCAGTACGTAGACGCACCTTATAGGGGAGTTCAAGGTGAAAGAACTGACCGGTAAACGACCCTTACAAGCGAAGATATAAGCAAAATACTAAGTTGTAAAATGATATTTTTTAAAGTTAAATAACAACTGCCGCCATTTTAAATGGTCAACAGTATTTTTTTTGATTCTTGAGGAAATTCTGTAGGGGATAGGCTGATTTTCAGCTAGTCCCAAAACTTTCCTAGAAATCGTAATTTCTGAACTTCTGAATTTCCCGGGATTAAAGTAAGTACTTACTCAAAATAACGAAAAAAACATGTTCTATAGCATATGGATTTATGATAATAATAACTCATTCTTTAAATTTTTTTAAGTTAATAAGCAGACTCAAAAATACATAATATAGTTCAATTACTTTGAACAGATACAATTACTTTTTCCGTTATCAATTGAATATTACAATTTTTCCATGAAAATTGAATTGCTTCTTGCTCAAATATTATTTCTTATACTAAGTTCACAAAAAATCACTTTTGATTGAATATCATCGAAAAAAAAAGTGGTATACATGTTACATCACACACAACACAAAGAACTTTTTAAAAAGATTTATTTGATTATAGGATAGTAATTACTATCCTGAACATTAAGAAACAAATTGAATGACTTAAGACTAAGTGAGTTAAGAACTGAGGAGCAAACGTTCCTTTACATGTATTTATAAAATTTGAAATGCTGACTCGAGGAGTCTCTAGAACAAAGGGAGTAACATTGTGCAATTTATTCTGGGAACATAACAAAGGAAATAATGTTGCAATCTGTGAATCAGGTGATGCTGAATAAGCAAAAGGAGCAGCTGCATTATGTAATATGATATACCTGATAAGCCTACTTGTGTATGGCTCTAAGTATCATGAATTACGTTATAATATTTTATATAACAGCTTCCCCCTTATATAAAAAGTTGGTGCTTATGCAGTAACTTTTTGAAAGTAAAATAAATGGAAAGTATATGAAATATTCAAAATAATAAAATATAACAATAAAAATGTTAAAGGTATATAAAATGTAAAATTGTAAAATTGTAAACTTGTAAAATGTAAAAATATAAGATATAAAATAGTAAGCGTAAAAATGCAATACAATGCATGTATAAAAAGCATCAAAATATTAAAATAAAATCGAATAAATTTTCACTGAAGAGTTTCAGCACAAAAGTTAGAAAGGCACAAAACTGTTTTAACTAAGCTCTATGTCTTCGGATTCTTCGTCTTCTCTTCTTAGTGGAGGTCTTCTTCGTTGAGGAAGTAAGCTAGTAAATGTCCTGGAGATTTTACTAGGTCTCGGAGGAGCTGGGGGCGATGTGGAGACATCGGTGGTTGAATTTCTTCGGTGTATTCTATATTTATAGAATAGGTACACAAATAATAGTCCAAAGATTAAAACAATTATGAAGTAAGTGAACCAAGAGACGTGTTTGGTGACAAAGGGTTCATTAATTAAGTCGTCTAAGTCTTTTGAATATTGGTCGAGTTTGTGTTTAGCAATCTCGAGGTCTTCGGTGTTTAAATTGTTCAACTTCAAAGGTTTTAGATTGGGCACTCGAATGTTTTCGGGAATTTGGCCACAACACTCAAACGGGATTTGAATTGGGTGATTATTGTCTTTTACACTGATAGAGTCACTTGTGCTAGCTTGGATTTTGGTAATACCTATAAAAGCGTAGCAATTTGATTGGAGTCTAATAATTGAGTTTTTGGAGATTTTGTCGGTCGAACTTATTTTGGGACAGTTAATGGTCACATGTAAAGGTTCCGCGTTTATCACTAACCACTTATTTTCTCCTAGTTCTTGTACGTTGTAACCTTGACTGATGATGAGTGACGTCTGGCAGTTTTCGGGTAGTGTGTCGAGGTTCTTGAAGAGACGGGCTTCGCATATGGCATTGTTGTCAATTGGATATGCAAATAAATTTGAGCATAGCTTGGTATTAGGATAGATTGGTTTGCATCTTTCGAAGTTTGCGATGGGTATAAACATCAAAGAATCATCATCTCTCGCGATATATTTTTGAGAAGTTGATAAAATGTGAAATAGACCAGTTCTATTATCCAGAATAGGAATGGGATATAGTTTAAAAACAGAATATGTTTGAGGGTCTATTAGTGGTATGTCTAATACGAATATTAATTCTGAATTTACCTGAAAAGCTTTCAATTCAATAATATCCAAGTATTGTGAAACCTTTGATAATTTGATCGGGAGAGGCAAATTGTTCTTTTGTAAGTTTTGTGAAATCTCTTGTAGAGAGTTTACCAAGTCCTGAGGATTAATGATTGATGTGTGAATTATCTTAAGTCTCGCAAAAGTAATGGAATTTAAAATATCATTTAAATTGTCCTCGATAAATAAATAGCTTGCCATGAGTTGCTCGCAAATACTTAGGAATTTTAATTTTGTATAAGCTATTCGCGTTTCACCTTCGATTTTTAAAATCTGTTTTTCGATTTCCTTTATGTCGTTATTGAACGTCTCTTCGTCAATTTGTAATTGTCGAACAGTTAGATTGAAATTCTTTATGACCGAAGTCGTAACTGATATTTGATTTTTGAGTAAGTTCTCCAATTGGTGTTCATCGTTATTCAATTTGTTAATACAATTAAGGTAGTATTCGCCGTCTTCAGCATCTAGATTGCCGGTGATTGATTTAAATATTGAACCTATACCGTTCAAAAGTCCGCGTTTGTAACGTTTCGTATCGAACAATATTTCGTCGAATTTACTCTTTATGGTTTTAGAAATTTGTGTTAATAAGCTAAGATGTGTTTTAACTTCACTTGTGAAGGTTACCATGTCTAAATATGCCGGGTCAAGTGTGATGAAGATTTTGTCTAAAATTTTGTCGTTTCTGTCAATAGCTGTCTTGAGTGTTGATATATTTTTATGCACTAGTAATGTCCATTTCTTGTGGGAAATTACAATGTCAGTGTTTCGGTGGTAATACACTCCGATAGTGTTGTTTATTGGCGTTATTGAGTACTGGGATACTGCTGATCCGAACAGCAAGAGAAACCTGAAAATAAAGTTTAATTTTCAAAATAAGGTTTCATCCGGTCAAAGTTAACTTTAGTAGTTTGGTCTGTTTCGGGATTTGACAAAAGTGCTGAATTTTGAAAGATTTCTATAATTTTGAATGGGCCATTAAATTTGTTGTGTAGTTTGTCTTTGATCTGGGACTCTTTTACGTAGACTTTGTCTCCAATTTGGTAATCGGGTCGATTTCCGGGGACATGTTTATCGAAACGAATTTTCGCTTTTGCTTTTTGATCTAGCGTACGACTACGTGCTATTTTATAGTAGTGCGAGATTCTGTTGTTAAGGTCTCTAACATACTTAGTTATCAATTATTTTTGATTGTATAACGTTTCGGGTGGTCTGCAAGAAGTGTGTCCGATTACTAGTTCGTATGGACTAAAACCGTGGGTTTTATTAACTGAGTTATTATAGCATATTACTGCATAGGGTAAAATAGTCAGTGGATGTTCGTCAGGGTTTTCGGCTTTATGGACTCTAATCATTTCAGCTAGGGTAGCATGAAATCGTTCTATTAATCCATTAGACTGAGGATGTCCTACACTTGAATAAGTTAATTTTATGTCATATAAAGTGCAGAGATCTTTTAGTAGTCTGTTGTCAAATTCGCCACCGTAGTCACAATGGACTCTCAAAGGGGTGCCATAGTGTTGGAAATATAGTAACATGGTGTTTACTACAGATTTAGGAGATTTGTCTTGGATTGCGTATGCCTGGGTAAATTTAGTCAACTCGTCGCGAATGGTCAAAGCGTAATTTCGAGTTGGGGTCTGAAATATGTCGATATTGATTCGTTCGAATGGCGTTCTTGGCGTTTCCGTAATTACCAAAGGACTAGTCATGTTTTTACGATACACTTTATTCTTTTGACAAATCTCGCAAGATTTGCTAAAGTTTTCAACATCCTTAGATAATCCTTGCCAATTATATTTATTTTTAATTCTCCGCATCGTTTCGTTTATTCCGCGGTGAAGATTATTTTTACCGCAATGATGTTGGTCTAAAATGATAGGGATTTGATCTTCATCGGGGGTTTGAACGATGTTCTGGCATATTACGATTTTTAAGTCTTTTTCTGCGAAAATGAATGATAACATTTCTAGTATCGGGAGATCTAGATTGTTCTCAACATAATACGTTTTGGAAAGGTGTAAAATGTTTTGTCTTTTATACAGTACCATGAACAAATGTTCTACTGTAGATTTAACGTCGAATGGCAAAGGGACTATAAAGTATTTCCTATGCCTGACTGATTTACTCGAAACGATATTAATAGTGTTTTTGTAAAATTCAGGATGTTCTTCGAAAATGTCTTCGATTATTTTATGATGTAGATCTTGCAAGTTATCTTGCTGGAAAAAGGTTATGATATTTTTATGTTCTCTATCTAAAAGCTGTTTGTTGGAAGTTTTAATTTTCGAATAGTCTATTAGTGATTTTGTTTTGTACAAATTAACAAAAATATCGAATTCTTGAGCGATTTGCTCGTTAGTTATTTGGGCATTTTCGTTTGGGTTTTCGTCATCATCTAGTTCGTCATGGTCTGATTCGTCAGTTTCGTTCGCGGCTAGAATTTTTGAGTGGAGTTTAGAACATTCCGAAAAATGGTTGATCTTAATTCGGGATAGCGCGTCCGCGTTTTTATTGATCTTGCCAGGTTTATATACGATCTCATAGTCGTATTCCTCTAATTTTAATCGCCAACGTGCGAGTCTACTTCCTGGGTCCTTTATTGAAAATAACCAGGTAAGTGGTCGATGGTCTGTTACCAACTTGAATTTTCTGCCGAATAGGTATGGCCTAAAATGCTTTACTGACCATACTATGGCTAAAAGCTCGCGTTCGATCGTGAAATATTTGGTTTCCGCAGCGCATAAAGTTCGAGATGCGTATGCGATAGGTAAGTCTTTGCCTATGTTGCCTTGTGAAAGGACAGAACCAATGGCGAATGCACTTGCATCGGTGGTTAAAATAAATTCATCGTTAAAATTCGGGTAAATGAGAATCGGTGTTGTCGTTAAAGTTTGTTTTAAATTTTGAAAAGAATTTGAACAATCATTGTCGAAGTTAAAAGGTACGTCCTTTTGTAGTAGCTTCGTTAATGGTGTGGTTATTTTAGAGAAATTGGGGATGAATCGCCTATAATATCCTGCTAAGCCTAAAAATGACTTAATTTCTTTTGGATTTTTCGGTTGGGGAAAATTTAAAATCGCATCGACTTTGGTGGGATTCCGTTTTACACCGTCTTTAGTGATGAGATGGCCTAAATAAGCGACTTTTTTGCGAAGAAACTCGCATTTGTATGGTTGAATTTTGAGGTTTGCTTTTTGTAAGCGTTTGAAAACTTCCGTTAGGCGTGGATGGTAGGGGAGTAGACAATAATGTCGTCCATATAGACAAGACATCGTTCATTTTGGATACCCAATAAAATGTTGTCCATCACTCTTTGGAATGTTGATGGGGCATTTTTGAGTCCGAATGGCATTCTTACAAATTCAAAATGACCGTTTTCAACTGTGAAAGCAGTTTTTTTAATATCTTTTGGGTCTATTTGGATCTGGTGAAATCCTGATGCAAGGTCTAGTATTGTGGAATATTGGCATTTGCCTAGTTGATCAAGAAGGTCAGAGATGTTGGGAAGAGGATATTTATCGTCAATTGTGACTTCGTTAAGTTTCCGATAGTCAACTACGACTCGCCACTTCTGTTTGCCAGAGGCATCCAGTTTTTTGGGGACTACCCAAACAGGGGACGACCAGGGTGAAATCGAGGGTTGAATGATACCTTGATCTAACATTTTAGAAATTTGGGTTTTGACTTCTTCTTTATGGACTTGGGGGTAACGATAAGATTTTGTAAATATAGGTCGGGAATCATTCGTATCAATGGGGTGCTTAATTTCGTTCGTAAATGTCAGATTGTCACCTTCTAAATAGAAAATGTCTTGAAAATCTAAACAAAGCTGCGTTACTAATTCGGCCTCTTCTTCATTTAGATGATCTAAACGTAATTGATTTTGGATTTCAAATTATCTGTCTGTCGGTATTTGGTTGTCAGAATTGTCAGTGTTGAAATTAAAAATCGATTTAAATTTTTGAATTGGTTCTAGATCTAAATTGGAAAAGTCGATTGATTTCGGTATGGCATTTGCATTAATTATTGTCGTATAAAATTCTCCGTTTTCGTTTACCTTAACGAGAGCATTGGGTAAGCGAACTTTCTCCTTTTCCTGGGCTAACAGTATAGCCTCAGTATTCCGCAAATTACATTTCAATTTAAATATCTTTTCCATACGTGGTTCTATAGAAATTTTGTTTTGATTTTTGTTTTCACGAGGAACCTTTGAAATGGGAATTTGAGAATTGCAAGTATTTTTTGGTGGTGGTTCTGGTAAATCCTGATTTACCTCAAAAAGTGGGACAGTTTTAAAATTGGTAATTAATTGATTGTTGTTCATATCAATAACACATTTATAGTGTTTAAAAAAGTCGGCTCCTAATAATCCATCGAATTCGATGTCTAAATCGCAAATGTATACTTTATGCGGGTCATTAGCTGTAAAAGGTATAAGAACAGATTCGGTTATCGGAATTTTTTGTTCTGTTATGCCTTGTATGGCAACGTTCTCAGGAGATCTGCGTTTGTAATTTTCGGCAAGTTTTGGTTTGAATATTGATATACCTGCGCCGGTATCGAGTAATATTCTGTATGTCCGTGTTATGTCTTTGATGTAATATAAATTTCTTGAATTTACAGTTAATGATGGATAAGAAATTACATTATAATTTGTTCTGGGAAATTCAGGGACGGATTGAAATTGTCCTCTAGATTCATAGTTTGTAGTTGGCTGGACATTTGGTCGATTTGGAAATCCGGTTGCTGCGTTGGAGTATCTGTAGGATACTCCGGGCCTTGGCAAAAATCCGGTTGATTAATAGAATAATTCATGTGAGGATTTGCTGAATAATCGGAGTGATTTTCATATTGATTTGATGGGTAATCAGTATGGTTTTGGGAATTGTCGGAAAAATATTCTTGTGGCATGTAATTGTCATTAAAATTGGAATCAGTTGGAACATTTTCAAAATTATCAAATTGTTGATAATCTTGTTCACAATAAGAATTATAATTTTCGCAATTTTGCGCATCATAATTGTCAAAATTAACATGGTGCGTTTTCTGTGGATTTTGACGGTTGAAATTTGAGGGTTGTTGATTAGGAGGTCTTTGTTGGTAATTTGGGTTAGGTCTTATTACAGAAGGCCTATTTTGTTGGGGAGAATTATTTAGTGAAAAATTTTGTTGTGGGGCAAAGTTGCCTGGACTATAATGATTTGACGAACTTTGGAAATTAGGTCTTGAAAATTGTTGGAAATTGGGCCTAGAAAATTGTGTTGGAGTTCCACTAAAATAATTTTGTCTATAATTAGGATTTTGTTGAGAAAATTGTTGTTTTGCACGACACTCGTTAAAGTTGTGTCCACTTCTTTTGCAATAATTACAAAATTGCTGGAAATTTGGACGTCTTTGTTGAGATTGTACAGGGTTTTTGTTGGCTGGTTTATTTGAGAATTTTTGTTGCTCAAAGTATGACAATTGAAGTTCTCGTTTGACTCTACTAATTGCGTCTAGCATATTTCCTGGATTGCCAGCGCGAATTATTTGGCCTAGTTTAGATTCTAGTCCTGTGAGTAGGGTATTAAGCGTCATGGTTTCGATTAAACGTGATTGGGCGGTTTTCTCTTCTAATGTTAATGTTTGTTTCTGCACAGCGGCGTGCATTTTGGCATTATGTGTTTGTAATCTAGAAATAAATGTTAATGCACTTTCATTCTGTAATTGATGGATTCGTTGCAAGTCTTGAATAAGCGCTGTTAAGTCGCGTGAGTCGCCAAAGTGCGCCTCGAGCAAGCTTTTTGTCTCTGCCCAAGTAGCAGGATTTCGCGAATTTATTAGCTCTGATGCTTTCCCGCGAAGCTTATTTTTAATATGCAATGTTACAAGAATTCTTTGGTCATCTACTGCCATTCCTTGTGCATAAACACATGCAGAAATAAATGTGTGTAAAAATATAGGGTTCCCATCGAACTCAGGTATTATTGAAAAGATTTCACTTAACTTGTATGGTTCAATGGTTATTGTTTGGTTTGCTGTAACGTTCTGGTTTTCATTTCCATCGACTTGATTGTCAGTCATTTTTACTAGGTTTTAATTATTTAATTCGAAAGAAAATGAAATTTTAATTAATTAAAATTATTATGAGGTGAAAATCAGAATGATACGGCACTGGTGTGACAAATGTTTCACAATTTATGATATACTGATTAGCTTGGAATGTGTTTGAATGCAAAATAAATGCAAAGTTAAAGGTCGTGTAACAACCTTTTAGAAATTAATCTTAAAATTGAAATTTGATCTGTTGAAATGTATAAAATTTCTTGATAAGTTTATTAGTCTTTCGCTAATCTGGGTTATAGAACTGTTGTTTTACGTTACGTACAAATTAAAATAAACTAAATGATTGGATTTGGTTTGAAAAATGTTAAATGTATAGAGCACAAAATAAAACGAGATGATTCTTATTTGTACTTACATTAATGTTTTCATCTCCGTGGACTCGTGCAGCTGCAGTGCGACTTCGTAAAGCTAGCTCCGTCTGTTCTCGACGTCGAAGACACCATCTTCTGAGCAGGGATGATTTTCTTACTTGCTAAATGTATTTGTTGTTCGTTGAGTGGTTGCTTCTTAAAACAAATTGTTGCTTGTTGTGTTTCTTGGTTGATTGTTGCTTGAAATTGTTGAAATGTTGCTTTGAATTGATTAGTTGTGTGCTAAGGTTCTTTTTCTTCTCAAAGAATTGGGATTCACCACCTCCGCACTAGAGTTGTACTTGTTCTTTCAGACTTTCCCACTAGTTAGGCACCTATTTTCTAGATGTTCTCCTTGTTCTTTTGGGTAGTTTCTGCTAGTTAGGCTCCGTTTACGGGGTGTTTGAAGATCCTACCGACTGCGCCAATTGTTACATCACACACAACACAAAGAACTTTTTAAAAAGATTTATTTGATTATAGGATAGTAATTACTATCCTGAACATTAAGAAACAAATTGAATGACTTAAGACTAAGTGAGTTAAGAACTGAGGAGCAAACGTTCCTTTACATGTATTTATAAAATTTGAAATGCTGACTCGAGGAGTCTCTAGAACAAAGGGAGTAACATTGTGCAATTTATTCTGGGAACATAACAAAGGAAATAATGTTGCAATCTGTGAATCAGGTGATGCTGAATAAGCAAAAGGAGCAGCTGCAATATGTAATATGATATACCTGATAAGCCTACTTGTGTATGGCTCTAAGTATCATGAATTACGTTATAATATTTTATATAACATACATACAGTTCTTGACATTGTTTAAAGAATATAAATACTTGAGTTCAGCAGCCGACAGAAAATTAATCCGAGTACACTAAAATATACAGGTACATATTTATTTTAGAAAACAGAATATATTCACAAATAATAATTGAAGACATGCGATACATTTCTATTTTAAACAATACTGGAATTTGAAGTTATAAAAAACTTAACTTTACCATTTCTAATTCTATAACATCAACTTAGAGAAACGCCGATCTTCTGATAAGCTAAATTGCAAACTCGACTTGACACCCACCGAGACTGTCACATTCACGCTACTACCTAACTAGTCTCTCCATTAAGGCACTGCGTGTGTGTACCGTGTTTTTTTATCAATCATTCAAAGTTAAGCTTCTCTAATACCTCAGGGAATGATCTATTTTTATTCTGCTATGGTAGTAATTTAATTGCCCTTTGTGGTTGTTTTTAGATCACAGATATAATAGATTAACTTCTTATGGCAGCGCTGGCATTAAAGAGAATTCGGTCAATCGACAATCCCATCCAGTGAGAGTTTAAGTAAAAACTTGTTTTCTTTTCTATTTCCCTCTATTAATTATACTTTCAGTTTCTTCGAGAAAAGTTCTAGTGACGGGTTCCGATTTTCATTATTTAATTTGTAGGGTTGAATCTGGGTATATTAATTCTGTGTAATTTAATATCCTATCTCTAATATTAGTAACAACAGTAATTAGTAATGCTAGTGCTTAAAAACGAAGAGATATTAAGAATATAGTTTTTAACAAATATTTCTATCGAGTGATGTATTTGTTCTTCTTAATTAGTACCCCCAATAACTAACTATCGGTTTTCTATTCCTGCTGTTTTCCTTTTTTAAGTGTCATATAACATTGTTTTATCTATATGTACAAGACATTGTTTATATTTCAAGTCAAAGTTCATAAAAATGGGAAGTTACTGCGATTGGTGTAAAATCTAAAATTGAGGTGAAACCAGATCTTTATGATTTGCACTTTGTATAGAACATGAAATACTGATATTTAAAAATGTCTATATGCATGTATGTATATGTGTATATGGATACGATAGCACCTAAACTAGTGAATCCATTTTGATGAAATTTGGTACAAAGGCAATACTGGTATCATGCATGAGCTGAAAACGTGCAAATATGATTATATTTCGTACCCTTGCGGCACATAGACTCTCTTGTCTCCCAAAGTAATGATTTTTAATTACACAATTCGAAAATAGATATTGTTCTGATTCCATTAATTTTTCGTGAAAAATGAGTTATCCGGGTTCTCTTATGGTGGGGTGTTAAATATAAGTTATAGTATACAGCTAGGAATTAAAATTATAAAAATGTTACCTTCTCTCAGATCCTTTAATTTGGTGTCATGAACACGTAGAAAACAATTCAGGATGTTTTGTAGATATAAAACCTTTAGTTTTAAATGTCGGAGGAGATTACAAAAGATTTTAATTAAGAGATCAGTAGATCAGTACATGAGTTTGATTAACCAGATCGACGACGAGGACGAGGACTGGGAGGACGACGTAATACGCAGAGTCAAAAGGCTGCGACGCATGCCGGATGAAGAAATAATCCCCACGACTCTTTCTGAAGAAGTCAGGGAAATCCTGAGAAGCCCCAAGCCCCGCAAAGCGCCGGGGTGCGACGGAATAGGAAACGTAGTACTCAAGAATCTACCCCTCAAAGGAGTATCAGCAATGGTTAACGTCATCAATGCCATTTTGAGACTACGTTATTTCCCCACCAAGTGAAAGAAAGCAGACGTCATCATGATTCCCAAACTAGGTAAGAATCTAACCTTTCCTTCAAATTACAGGCCCATCAGTCTCCTACCTGCGACGAGTAATGTAGCAGAGAGGATCATCCTGAAAAGACTTAAAATCCTGATCGATGACCTCCAGATCATCCCAGATGAACAATTCGTCTACCACCCATCAGTCTCCTACCTGCGACGAGTAAACTAGCAGAGAGGATCATCCTGAAAAGACTTAAAATCCTGACCGATGACCTCCAGATCATCCCAGATGAGCAACTCGTCTACCACCCATCAGTCTCCTACCTGCGACGAGTAAACTAGCAGAGAGGATCATCCTGAAAAGACTTAAAATCCTGACCGATGACCTCCAGATCATCCCAGATGAGCAACTCGTCTACCGAACAGAACATCCCACCGAGCTCCAGGTACTTCGTCTAACAGAGTACATCACGAGCTTTCAACCACCGTCAAGTCACAGGAGCGATCTTCTTAGATCTGTCCAAGACCTTCGACAGGGTTTGGAATGAAGGTCTCCGGAGATATTGTCGATAGGTTACCCTGTCGGCATAGTCAAGCTTGTAAGATCCTACCTTCATTGCAAATATTGAAAATATTCTGAAAAAACGGTATGTCATCGTTAGACAAATAAACACTCTATTATGTCTCTTGCACTTTTCCCTTAAAGTTAAATAAAAAGGTAAAGATTTATGAATGTCCCATATGAAAAGCCATATTTCGAAAACTATTGATTATTAAGTTCATTGAGACTTTAATTCAGGAGGCCAATATCTACAACATGGTGCAAATGTATTCAATTTCAACGCAACTCAAACCATAAGTATGGCGCGGGGTCCTCCACGTATAGAACAGTACCCTAAGTTATACGGTGGGCGAAAAAATTAAAAACTTTTTTCTTTAGTCGTAATACCGCGAAAACGTTGCGAATTGGGGAGACGGAAAGAGGGTAAAAAAATAATAAAATCGGTTCATATATTCCGGTCGCAGAAGTGCTCTAGAGTTTGCCGAAATTTGGAAAAATTCACATTTTTATGACAATTTTTAACATTTTTAAATATAGTCCAGTCAATGAACTGGTTGTAGAGGACATGGTTGGGAACAGAATTTTTGACTTCAGGGCTGTGTTTGGAATACTTAGGAGGTAAACATACTAAAAGTCCCCGAATTTACGAGGTGAGCGGAGTGCAGGGGGGGCCATTGAAGGTCACTTTTTTTGGATTTTCGCTGATATCTCGAAAACAGTGCATTATAGCTAAAATATTAATCTATTCAAAATTAAAGCTGACAAAATTTCCAACAAAATTGTTATTATTCATTATTCTTCTATTCCTAATGGCTTTCAAGATATCCGCTGGCGAAAATCACCAATTTTCGAAATACGCATTTTTGCCTCACGCTTCTTGGCAAACTTTGCCTTCTAGCGCCTCAGCCTTTAGTTTCACGGTAATATCTTCACAGTAGAGCATTAGTTGTAGAGCATTCAGTTCTTTTTAAAGTGAGTTGTTTTTAATGCTCCTCCATTAGCTTGACCTCTAACATTCTAAGCAAATCTTACAACTCACTTTTTACACATTTCAAGATGTAGGATTGACTTGAAATTTGGGACGTGTAAATGGTTCAGATAACAATATAATTTGGTAACTTTTGTAAAAAATCCAAGATGGCGTTTCGAAGATGGAGGGTAGTTTATTGTCATTTAGTATTCGATTCTACTGAAAATTGGTATCCGGGGTTTCTTGAGATCGCAGATTACAGACATCTGATCAATACACAAAAATTCCAAATGGCGGCGTCAATATGGCGGATAGGTTTTATCATTTATCGTCTGATTCGACTGAAATATCTGAGCATTATCGGGGTTGCAGAGTACAATTATCTCATCTAAATTTAATAATTCAAAATGGTGGCGTCAAAATGGCGGATGAGTTTTGTAATTTACACTTTGATTCGGTATCTGCGAATTTTCAAGGTCGCAGATTATCAACATTCAGAAAGAATTATATCGAATAGATACACTATTCCAATTGGAACAGAACTAAAAAGAAGATAATAAATAAATAAACAGAAACTGTTAAAAAATGCACCAAAAAGAAGAAACTATTGCCAATTATAATAATAATTATGTTAATAAACGTAAAGGGGTGGGGAGCTCAAAGCATCTGGATGAACAGAGAATTTTAGCCAACAGGCGTCCTACGCATTTGCATTTATTAACGTAGTTATTTTTATTATTAACATTATGTTCTTTCTTTTATGGCATTTTTTAACAGTTTCAGGGGGTTTAAATACATATTTTTGAAATTATTAATTAATTTTTTTCCTTCTTCAATTAGGTGTTTTCACTATGTGCAAATTTGCTTTTTTGATATTATTAAAATGAAGTACTTGTTATACTAAAGCACTTATTGATATTTAAAAAGCATTCTATCGTCCATCAAATTAAAATTTCAACAAATAAATAACATAAAGTTTTAGTAATTGAACGTGTACGCAAAACACGCGGTGACGTCATCGGTTACATTAGTTTCTTAAATCGCGTTTAAAAATTGCTAAACACATTTTATTCAGGTTATTTACGATTTACGTGTGATTAAATAAGTAACGCCTACCTAATACGGAATTTGTAAAAGCTACTTTAGGAAATTCATCTGCAAAATTACATGTTTGTGAATCAAAATGACACTGACAATATAAGAGATGGCGTCATGAGTGCGTGCGTAGTGAATTGATGTAGTGTTTTTGGCGAAAAAATTTAAATACAAAATTAAAATGGATTATTTTAACGCATTGTTCGACTGTTTCTCAAAATTCAAGTGTTTTTTTACTATAGTAAAGCATTATCTTCACAATGAAAGTGAATTTAAAATTTGTGAAAACACCTAATTCTTTGGGACTTCCTGCCACATGTATGTTTTCTTTTTAAGCGGTGTTTGGGGAATCTACAAAATATCGCAATTAACCAGTATGTTACTGGTAAATAACCTCTACGTCTGTGACTTTTACGTTTCAAGTTAAAGGTTGCTTTTTTAAATAAACAACACAGATAGGTATACAAACTTGAAATTAAATATTTCGCCGACGTTTCGGAAATATATTCTGTTTCTTTTTCAAGGCTTTTTTTGAAGAATCTTCTTTGCTGTGTATGATAAATACACAGCTCTAAGAATGTTTGTTATATTCAATATCCATAGATACTTACTATTTACATAGAACTGTTGATATAGCTAATAGTTTTTTTAGTTTTTATACAATGTTAAGTTTGTGAAGTTCTTCTTTTAACATTGGCGACCAAGTTGTACAGACATCCACGGAACAATTCGACAAATTAATGCTCTACATCTAATGATCTACTGTGAGAACATTGATGTAAAACTAAAGGCTGAGGCGCTAGTAGGCAAAGCTGGTCGAGAAGCCTGAGGCAAAAAAAAACATTTTTCGAAGACTCGCGATTTTCGCCAGCTGATATCTCGAAAGCTATTGGGAATAGACGAATATTGAATATTGTAGGAAATTTTGTCACCTTTAATTTTGAATAGAATAAACCTGTTCACGACGATGCACTGTTTTCGAGATATAAATGACAGAACCTATTCGTTATCCTGAAGCCGCCATTTTGAATTTTTGAATTTCGACTCACTATTTATAATCTACGACCTTGAAAATCCGCAGATATCGATTTTCATGCAAATCAAACTATAAATTACAATACTTAACCGCCATCTTGACTCCGCCATTTTGAATTATTAATTTCAGAATATATAATTGTCCTCTGCAACCTCGATAATGCATCGATGTTTAATCGAATCAGACGATAAATGACTAAACCCATCCGCCATGTTGACGCCACCATTTTGAATTTTTGAGGTTTGATCAGACGTCTGTAATCTGCGATCTCTAGAAACCCCGGATACCAATTTTAAGTAGAATTGGATATTAAATGACAATAGAGTACCCGCCATTTTCGAAACGCCATCTTGGATTTTTTATAAAAGTTGACAAATTGTATTGTTACGTGAACCAGATACACTTCCCAAATTTCAAGTCAATCCTATATCTGGAAGTGTGTGAAAAGTGAGTTGTAAGATTTGCTTAAAACGTTACAGGTCAAGCTAATAGAAGAGTGTTAATACCAACTCACTTTTAAAAAAATTGAATGCCCTACAACTAATGCTCTACTGTGAAGATATTACCGTGAAACTAAAGGCTGAGGCGCTAGAAGGCAAAGTTTGTCAACAAGTGTGAGGCATAAATGCGTATTTTGAAAATTGGTAATTTTCGCCAGCGGATATCTCGAAAGCCATTGGGAATAGAAGAATAATGAATAAGAACAATATTATAGGAAATTTTGTCGGCTTTAATTTTGAATAGATTAATATTTTAGCTACGATGCACTGTTTTCGAGATATCAGAGAAAATCCAAAAAAAGGGATCTTCAATGACCCCCCCCTGCACCCCGCTCACCTCGTAGATTCGGGGACTTTTAGTATGTTTACCTCCTAACTACTCCCCGAAGTCAAAAATTCTGTTCCCGACCATGTCCTCTACACCCCACATTTGATAGTTCATTGACTGGACTAATAAGCTTCTTCCCGAATGTAATAGCTCAAATTCTCATATTTTGTAACCACAGAAAATAATGATTAAATATTATTTAAATACATCAACACCTTCTGGTCGAGCATTGCCTTCAAATTTAATGAAATTTTGACAAAAATTTAAAAATAAAGGTAGCTCACAGTTCAAGAAAAAAAATACTAACAACTTACATGCTTTTTTTGTATTTTTTTACTACATATAAGGTTAAATATCTAAAAACAAATTATTTGTAATATTTATAAATAGATTTTTTTTATTGAAAAAACTAAGGTTTTGTGTAAAGAGTCGTAAGTCCAAGAAACTGATATTAAACAAATGAAGATCTCCGTTTTCACTCATTATTAGCTGAAGGTACTTTTAAATCCGATTTATGGGCGAAGTTAGACGTGGTTAACCTTGCCAGCAGAGTGGTTCTAATAAAACGATCCCTAGACTCAGCAAACTCTGCAAACTTTTCCTGAGGATTCTGTCATAAGTTTCACACATCGTTCAACTGCCTGTGTGTAAACATGAAGTGGGAATGTCTTGAATGTTATATCCCAATTAGGGACTGAGTCACTTTGAATATGTGATTTGATCTCATATAATCTTGTAATAATCCAGTTAATAGTTTCCGAGTAGTCTTGAGCCTTGAAATTGAGTTTTGGCGGCATGAAGGTTCTGATAGTTTTTCTCTTTTGATCCTACTGTCTCGCCTTTAGGATTCGTCAAAGTCCTAGCTCCCTTATGTGTTTATTGTCTTGTAGACAATGTGTACCGGGTACACACTGTGTGCCAATCAATAAAATGTTCAAGATACCTGCCTGAAGATTTACGTAATATTGTCGACACTGTGATTGAACAAAATGGCTTTTTCGCTCATCTAGAACATTTAATGTTAGCCATGACAGAAGATAATACAAAATGCATAAGAGAGCTCGGACTTCGACGAAATCTAAAGGCGAGACAGTTAGATCAAGAAGAAAAACTAGCAGAATATTCATGCCGCCAAAATTCAATTTCAAGGCTCAAGACTGCTCGGAAATAATTAACTCGGTGAACTGAGATTTACCTTCTCCCCCATTATTAGAAGATACCAGTGACGATAAGATTAAATCACATATTCAAAGTTACTTAGCCCTAATTTGGGAAATAATATTCAAGACATTCAGATTCCCAGTTCACACATAGGCAGTTAAACGATGTGGTAAATTCATGACAGAAGCCTCAGGAATAGTTTGCGGAGCTAAGTCTAGGGATGGTTTCATCAAAACGACTCTGCTATCAACCATGCCCAGCATCGCTCATAAATCAGATTTCGTCAGCTAAGAGTGAGTGAAAACGGAGATGTTCCATTTTACTTCCACATCCACGTAGTGGATTGGAAGTATAGTAATAGCAAAACAAATTTCAAAAAGTTTTCTTCCTGAAATAGGTTTAAAATGTCATGAAACGTCGAGATTCGAAATTTGAGCGAAAAAAAATTTCTGTTTGTCTGTAACTATTTTTTGTCCACAAGTTTTCTCCAGAACGGTTTAAGATATTGACTTGAAATTTTGTACACGTATATATCATAACGAGATCTGGAAATGGATTGTTTTTTGAAGATATCGGGAGAAGGGTTGGGGGGTAAATAGGGGCAAATAGGGGGAAATATGTAATGCAAGCCGGTAAGACTACAGAAACTAGAAATTTGATGTATGTGCTACAAGCCAAAGCCGTAAAATTGTTTATAATATTTTTCATCCCCCCCCCCACCACCACCGCTACTATATTATTAAAGGGGTTGATAAAATAAAATTGAGATATTCACTTGAAATTTGGTACACGTATGTATTACAAAGACATCTGGAACTAGATTATATTTTGAGACGATTCCGTAGAAGGGTTGGGGGTTAAATAGGAGTAAGTAGGGCAAAATAAGTAAAGCAAGCTGGTAAGAGTACAGAAACTTGAAATTCGGTGTATGTGCGAGAAGTTAAGGTCTCAGATTATTTATAATATTTTTTAACCCCCCACCACCCCTCCTCCATTATTAGACGGGTTGATAAAATAAAATTAAGATATTCACTTGAAAGGTACACGTATGTATTATAACGACATCTGGAACTAGATTATATTTTAAGACGATTCCGTTGAAGGGCTGGGGGTTAAATAAGGGTAAATAGGGCAAAAGAAGTAAGGCAAGCTGGTAAGAGTACAGAAACGTGAAATTCGTTGCTGTTCAAGGTCTCAGATGATTTATAATATTTTTCAACTCCTCACCACCCCTACCCCATTATAAAAGGGGTTGATAAAATAAAATTGAGATATTCACTTGGTATTTGGTACACGTATGTATCATAACGACATCTGGATCCAAATTATATTTTGACATGATTCCGTTGAATGGTTGGGATTTAAATAAGGTTAATATGGGAAAATAGGTAAAGCAAGCTGGTATGAGTACAGAAACTTAAAATTCGGTGTATGTACTAGAAGCCAAGGCCTCATATTTTTTCATAATATTTTTTAACCCCCCACCACCCCTACACCATTCTTAAAGGGGTTGATAAAATGAAATTGAGATATTCACTAGACGTGGTTAACCTTGCCAGCAGAGTGGTTCTAATAAAACGATCCCTAGACTCAGCAAACTCTGCAAACTTTTCCTGAGGATTCTGTCATAAGTTTCACACATCGTTCAACTGCCTGTGTGTAAACATGAAGTGGGAATGTCTTGAATGTTATATCCCAATTAGGGACTGAGTCACTTTGAATATGTGATTTGATCTCATATAATCTTGTAATAATCCAGTTAATAGTTTCCGAGTAGTCTTGAGCCTTGAAATTGAGTTTTGGCGGCATGAAGGTTCTGATAGTTTTTCTCTTTTGATCCTACTGTCTCGCCTTTAGGATTCGTCAAAGTCCTAGCTCCCTTATGTGTTTATTGTCTTGTAGACAATGTGTACCGGGTACACACTGTGTGCCAATCAATAAAATGTTCAAGATACCTGCCTGAAGATTTACGTAATATTGTCGACACTGTGATTGAACAAAATGGCTTTTTCGCTCATCTAGAACATTTAATGTTAGCCATGACAGAAGATAATACAAAATGCATAAGAGAGCTCGGACTTCGACGAAATCTAAAGGCGAGACAGTTAGATCAAGAAGAAAAACTAGCAGAATATTCATGCCGCCAAAATTCAATTTCAAGGCTCAAGACTGCTCGGAAATAATTAACTCGGTGAACTGAGATTTACCTTCTCCCCCATTATTAGAAGATACCAGTGACGATAAGATTAAATCACATATTCAAAGTTACTTAGCCCTAATTTGGGAAATAATATTCAAGACATTCAGATTCCCAGTTCACACATAGGCAGTTAAACGATGTGGTAAATTCATGACAGAAGCCTCAGGAATAGTTTGCGGAGCTAAGTCTAGGGATGGTTTCATCAAAACGACTCTGCTATCAACCATGCCCAGCATCGCTCATAAATCAGATTTCGTCAGCTAAGAGTGAGTGAAAACGGAGATGTTCCATTTTACTTCCACATCCACGTAGTGGATTGGAAGTATAGTAATAGCAAAACAAATTTCAAAAAGTTTTCTTCCTGAAATAGGTTTAAAATGTCATGAAACGTCGAGATTCGAAATTTGAGCGAAAAAAAATTTCTGTTTGTCTGTAACTATTTTTTGTCCACAAGTTTTCTCCAGAACGGTTTAAGATATTGACTTGAAATTTTGTACACGTATATATCATAACGAGATCTGGAAATGGATTGTTTTTTGAAGATATCGGGAGAAGGGTTGGGGGGTAAATAGGGGCAAATAGGGGGAAATATGTAATGCAAGCCGGTAAGACTACAGAAACTAGAAATTTGATGTATGTGCTACAAGCCAAAGCCGTAAAATTGTTTATAATATTTTTCATCCCCCCCCCCACCACCACCGCTACTATATTATTAAAGGGGTTGATAAAATAAAATTGAGATATTCACTTGAAATTTGGTACACGTATGTATTACAAAGACATCTGGAACTAGATTATATTTTGAGACGATTCCGTAGAAGGGTTGGGGGTTAAATAGGAGTAAGTAGGGCAAAATAAGTAAAGCAAGCTGGTAAGAGTACAGAAACTTGAAATTCGGTGTATGTGCGAGAAGTTAAGGTCTCAGATTATTTATAATATTTTTTAACCCCCCACCACCCCTCCTCCATTATTAGACGGGTTGATAAAATAAAATTAAGATATTCACTTGAAAGGTACACGTATGTATTATAACGACATCTGGAACTAGATTATATTTTAAGACGATTCCGTTGAAGGGCTGGGGGTTAAATAAGGGTAAATAGGGCAAAAGAAGTAAGGCAAGCTGGTAAGAGTACAGAAACGTGAAATTCGTTGCTGTTCAAGGTCTCAGATGATTTATAATATTTTTCAACTCCTCACCACCCCTACCCCATTATAAAAGGGGTTGATAAAATAAAATTGAGATATTCACTTGGTATTTGGTACACGTATGTATCATAACGACATCTGGATCCAAATTATATTTTGACATGATTCCGTTGAATGGTTGGGATTTAAATAAGGTTAATATGGGAAAATAGGTAAAGCAAGCTGGTATGAGTACAGAAACTTAAAATTCGGTGTATGTACTAGAAGCCAAGGCCTCATATTTTTTCATAATATTTTTTAACCCCCCACCACCCCTACACCATTCTTAAAGGGGTTGATAAAATGAAATTGAGATATTCACTTGACATTTGGTACACGTATGTATCATAACGACATCTGGATCCAGATTATATTTTGACATGATTCCGTTGAATGGTTGAGGGTTAAATAGGAGTAATTAGGAGAAAATAAGTAAAGCAAGCTGGTAAAAGTGCAGAAACTTTTAATTAGGTGTATGTACTAGAAAACAAAGCCTCGTGTTTTTTTATAATATTTTTCAACCCCCAATTCCCCTACTCCATTATTAAAGGGGTTGATAAAATAAAATTGAGATATTCACTTGAACTTTGGCACACGTATGTATTATCACATCTGGAACTAGATTATATTTTGAGGTGCTTCCGTTGAATGGGTGGGGGTTAAATAGAGGTAGATATGGGAAAATAAGTAAAGCAAGCTGGAGGGTTACAGAAATTTGGGATTTGGTGCATATACTAGAAGGCTTCAGGTTTCTTTATAATATTTTCCATCCCCCATCACCCCCACCCCCACTCCCTTATTAAAAAAGTTGATAAAATTAAATTTAGATTTTCACTTGAAATTTGGAACACGTATGTATTATAACGATATCTGAAACTAGATTATATTTTAACACAATTACGTTGAAGGAGTGGAGGGGGGGTTAGTAGAGATAAATAGGGAAAAAGAAGTAAAGCCAACTGGTAAGAGTACAGAAACTTGAAATTCGATGTATGTCCTAGAAGCGAAGACCTCAGATTTTTTAATAATATTTTTCAACCACCCACCACCCTTACTCCATTATTAAAGGGGTTGATAAAATAAAATTGAGATATTTACTTGAAATTTGGTAGACGTATGTATTATAACGACATCTGGAACTAGATTTTATTTTGAGATGATTCCGTTGATGGGTTGAGGGTTAAATAGGAGTAAATAGGGGAAAATAAGTAAATCAAGCTGGTAAGAGTACAGAAATTTGTGATTTGGTGTATATACTAGAAACCGAAGCCTCAGAATTCTTTTCAATATTTTTCAAACCCCACCACCTCAGCTCTATTATATATTAATCGGATTGATAACATAAAATTGAGATATTCACTTGAAAGTTAGTACATATATGTATTGTAACGAGATCTGATTGAGATGATTCCATTGAACGGTGGGAGGTGGTAGGTTGTGAATAGGAGAAGACAAGTAAGATAAACTACAAACTTTATTTTTAACGTATATGGTAGAAACCAGCGCCTCAAATTTTTCTATGACACCTGCCCCAAATATTGTTGAAATTCTTTGACCAATAATTTCCACATACTAGAGTGCAAATCTAGTCAACACGTTTTCTTTAAAGTGACTTGGATGAAAAATTTGGATGTGGAAGTAGTGATTCCTTAGGCAGCGGTTTTAAACATGAGTTTCTTGGACTTACGACTCTTCACACAAAAATTTAGTTTTTTCAATAAAAAAAATCCCACAGATTTTTTTTATTGAGAAAACTAAATTACTAATAATCTAATATAATTTGTTTTTAAACATTTAACCTTGCATACAATTGTAATTTTTTTTCAAAATTTTGTTAACTTTGAAAGCAATACACGACCGGAAGATGTTGATATATTTAAATAATATTTAAACATTATTTTCTGGTTATAATATATGAAGATTTGAGCAATTACATTCGGGAAGAGGCTAATTTAAAAATGTTAAAAATTGTCGCAAAAATGTGAATTTTCCAAATTTCGGCAAACTTTAGAGTACTTGCGCAACCAGAAGATATAAACCGATTTTATTTCTTTTTTACCCCTTTTTAGTCTCCCAATTCGCAACTTTCCCGCGGTATCACGACTTGAACAAAAAGTTTTAAATTTTTTCGGCCCACCCTGCTATGCACCCGATGATAACAAATGGTATTGGCCATATTTACGTTTTAAACATACAAGAATTTGGTTTATCTGCACTAAATATGCCCACAACAATCAAAAATGTTAAAATCAGAAAGTATGAAGATATTAAAAATTATCAATTCTGGGAGCTAATAGGCTAATTTCTACAAATAGATTTCTTTTTTAAGTATTTATGTTAATTTAATGCCCTACATACATAATTCTTAAATTTTATTACCATTTTAAAAGAATGCTTTCTCTTTATATCAAATTCACATTTATGTATATTTGACATTCTCCTTAAATACATAAATTATTCATTTAAAGTCGTCCTCAGATTCTACATAGCCGACAACAAAAAGACAGCTCAAGAAATAATGCATTCACGCTAAAACAATGTGTGTAATGGAGTATAACTTGCAGGTACCTCTACACCAAATTTGACTTCACGTATGCGCCTTAATATCATGAGTGCTCTCGTTAACAATATTCCCAAGACAAAATGTAAGTTGCATAGTAGAATGAAAGTTATATTCAGTACATTAATTACATTAATATTTTCAGAATTCCTAAGTAATGTCGCACGCTAACGATAATAATCAAATTCATTATTATATTTTTCATCGCTATTTTAAATAAATTCCTTTATAAGTTGCCAATTACTGATTACTATAAACCGCGATAAACTAGATTGAATCAAATAGTTAAGATATTCTTTGAATTGTTAAGCAATTAAACCGAGTTTTACTTTGACTTGACTCCCTAATAATTTTTCGATTTATCTACATTATTTACTTCAGTAACTTTTTTTGATGCCTTGTCCGCTTAAGAATATAGAATGTGATGGCCTTAATTTGTATTAAAATACTTACCTAGACTAGATTATTAAAATTGCATACCTGAAACAAAAACAATAGTTAAAACTTGACACATGATAACCAGATAATTATTGTATTATGTAATATTTAAAGATAAAAAATACTATAAGATTAACTATAAAATAATATAAAAATTTTGTATTCTAACGAACAGAAATGCCGTCAATATGATATATAGAGTGTTTAAAAATGAATTATTATTTGTTTGATTATAATTGTATTGAAACATATTCTTTATAGGATTTTTCAAACAGCAGAAAAAATAATTATCTATAACTAAAAGAAAAACTTTCTGTAAAAATATTAATGAAATCTATGCATTCTTTCGATAACCTGAATTCTAGTTATGCTAGCAAATTAAAATCCTAATATAAATTTGTCTAATTTCTTATTTGACAACTCTCATTCTAACACTAGCTTCCACACAGTCCCCTACGGCCACGCAGATTAAACTAGTACCCACATAACCCCTACGATCATGAATATTTAGTTAAAAATGAGAACAAAAGCCTAAAATGAATTTATTTTTCTACCTTGTCTTAAAAAATGTTTATTCTAATAGATTGCATTTTCATGAAATCTATCATACTGTTTCTTGGAAATGCTTACCCTCTGAAACGTGTTTCGCCCTTATTCTGGAGCTCATCAGAAAGACATAAAGCCACTCATAAAGACAATTTCTATGAATAAGTGTGAAATAATTACATTTGACATTGACTGATGAAAACTACATCACCTATCTATTAGCTAGGCATTGGAACCTACATACTCTATGCATGTTTAAAAATGAATTATTATTTGTTTACTTATAATTGTATTGAAACATATTCTTTATAGGATTTTGCAAACAGCAGAAAAAAATAACTAACTATAACTAAAAGAAAAACTTTGTTAGAATTGTTAGTGTTAGAATGAGAATTGTCAAATAGGAAATTAGACAAATTCATTTTAGGATTTTAATTTGCTAGCATAACCAGAATTCAGGATATCGAAAGAATTCAAATATTTCATTAATATTTTTACACAAAGTTTTCTTTGAGTTGTAGATAGTTATTTTTTCTGCTGTTTGCAAAATCCTATAAAGAATATGTTTCAATATATATATATATAGTGATCCAGAGTTAAACAGCCAAACGTTTAGGATTTATTTTTCACGTTAAATAAGACTTTTTTCATCTATAAGTTTTTTTCCAAAAATGCACTTCCTCCGAACTGGAGCGAAACGGAAAAAAGAGAGAAAAATGCATCTCGTTTCATGGCATTTATTACAAAATACAAAAACTGCTCTAAATGACTGCCATCATTTTCAATGCAAGGCTACACTTACGGACGACAGATTGAGCAGTTGCACGGCACCTTCGTGGTGTAATCTCCCGGGCTGCTTGAACCATCCTTTTCTGGAGGACAGGTTCGTCGTTGTCGGAATCCGCAAAAATCTTGTCCTTCATCTTACCCTATACAAAAAAGTTCAACCACGATCGATCCACCGTCCTGGAAAATAGTTGCACAACCATCAGTGGACTTTTTTCCTTTTTGCTTTAACTCGGAGGGGGTACCTACATTTTTGGAAAAAAATTTATAGACGAAAAAAGTCTTATTTTATCCTTCAGAATCGATCCTGAATGTTTGGTGCTTTAACTCTGGCTCACCCTGTATATGATATAATTACTTTGGTGGAAAAATACAAGACGTGTTACATACAACGATTGCTCAATAAATCAATGATGGAACTAAGAATAATTTTAATATCATTTTTAACCACATTTAATCAACTTTCTAATTGTTTATTCACAATCATACAGTAATATTCAAATTGTCTTACAATTCAAAAGATGAAAGTATGTAATTTCAACTTCATTCGACAATTGAATTGAAATATGGCATTTCGGGTTGGAAAGTGGCCACTTTCTTACCAGTTAAATGATTATATATTAAAAACGAACCAACGTGAACTGTCCTCTGACATAAGAATTTTTTGCATATTGCTTATTTAATAAAGACTTAAGATGTTATTTAAAAATTTAGTAAACGGCTTAATGGCTTTTTGTTCATTAAGGAGTATGATCGTGTATAAAATAGTATACAAACCTTGGTGGAGAGTTTCATTGCTGTCTCGAGAATTAGTTGACCTCGCCGCTTCGCGCCTCGATCAACTGTCTCATCTCTTGACAACAATTAAACACTTTCTACTTCGGTATGCAATATATTATTACTGATTTGAAGAGCTCAATTTGCTTTCTACGAGATTATCTATGCGAAATTATTGTCTTTCAGAATGTAATAAATAAGAAACAAACCAAAATCAAAGATTAGAGAATTAATAAGATAGGACAGCCAGCGGAAAAGCTTTTCTATCTTTTAGCAATGGCGCCATTGACCTCAACATTTAAATTGGAGTTCTCGCGCAGTTGCCACAATGTGACAATCAGACGGAGAAGGTAACATTAGAATAAAGAGAGGCCAATAGTGAACCGAACTCAGCTGACTGTCAGTAGCCAAGGTCACTAAAAAACAGGTTGCTTTGTAATATATGCCACATGACGTATTTCTATGTTTATATGTATGATATCTATTTGGTTAGGATAGAACTAGAATAATTTTGAAACTTGTTTCTATAAAATGAGGAAAAAAACAGTCACACGCAGTTGTCATCGAGGTCTAAACGTGACATAGCACTTGTCGATTTTAATGAGCCAACCCATCTTTTAATAAGCTTGGTCAAATTCGTTTAATGTGTAACCGACAAATCCCAAAACCGTTTCCGCTGGATGTCGTGTCCCTTTAAATTGGAGTACACAACTCCCTTCATTTATTTCGTCATTCATTACTGTCCTATCTTGCTAGTTCTTTAATTTTTGCCAAAATCATGTAAAATTCAATCATAAAGTGTGTCACAGTATAAGAATTTTTTAAATGTTTTATCAAAATATGATCATGTTTTCTGATATATTTCTAGTCGGTTTTAACAACGTTTATATGTTTCGCACTCAGTTTAAAGATATTTTGACATTAGGAGTTATTTACATTTTGCAGGGAGACGGCTTTATCGTTGGGTGATTCTTTTTGGCCAAATGTGCAATATACGTTTTCATTATCAAGCGGTTCCTGACGGGGGTACAACAGGTGATGTCGCATGGGGCGGCACAATTTAGGGGGCGGCATTAATGTGAAAATACAATATTTATTTACTTATTTATTAACAGGTAAACAAACCGTATATATTTATACAGGGTGTTTCATGAGGAACTGCACATACCTCCAGGGGCGGTAGAGGACTACTTGGGTATTCAGGAACGGCCATTGAAATTTTCCAATCGCTCTTAATTTCTGAGATACTGGGTGATAAACTGATTTCAGACACTTTATACACTTATCACAGTTGACAGATGGCTATTATAGTTTTTTCTTAATTCCAATGCTGGACTTTTTTAATTTCATTTTTCCGATTCCTGTCAAAATGATCACCCTCTAATATTCTTTTTAACATTCAAGTGCCAATTATAAAAGTCTCATACATTACTAAACATAAACGTGCAATTAGATTTTTTGTCACAAGTTTGTTGAGGGGGAATTTGAAGAAAAGCAGCTTTATTTGCTTACATTAATGGTCCTGAATGTTCCCTTTCTATGAAAATAATTTCAGAAGATAATAGCATGATTTTTCTTAAAATAAACGTAAATATTGTCAACCACATTTGTAAACGTTAAAAAAGCAAAATACTAGTGTGAATATTGTATAAGAATTTGTTTACAATGAATTTCAAAATCTTTTAAAATATACAGTAGTTCTTCTACTTTTCTCTTTGGGACTTTCTGCCATATGTATTTTTACTTCTAAGTGACGTCCATGGAATCTACAAAATAATACAATTAATCAGAATGTTACTGGGAAAATTACGCACACATTTACGCCTACGACTATTAAGTCAAAGGATCAGTTAAAGGTTGCTTTTTATGACAAATGATACAAATATGTATAAAAATATTGAAATGAAATATTTCGCCGACGTTTCGGAAACCTAAGCTGTTTCCTTTTTCAAGGCATTTTTGAAGAATATTTTGTGCTGTGTATGATAAATACACACAGCTCTAAGAATATGTTTGATATCTTCAATATCTTTATTTCTTACATACATCTATTGATATAGTTAACAGGTTTCTTGTTCTATACAATGTTACGCTTGTGAAGTTCTTCTTCTACCATTGGCAACCAGGTTGAAAAAACATCTACGGAACAACTCGACACGCATCTATCCTCATTCAACAATATTTATGGATGATTCTTTAATTTTTCTTTTTTTGCTATCCGCCTATTTTCTTAAAATTTCTGTCGAGTTCCAGTTTTTGTCGTATCTGATTGTTATTTTCAATATTTATGAAGATTTTTTCAACGAAGGCTTCAGAGTATTAATTGCTTATAAGGATCTCTCTGATAAACCGTTTTTCATTGTTTAGTATTTCATTATTAGAAGAAATGATTTTGCCCTTATTATACTGTTGCGTGTTTCCGCCTCTAGGAAACACCCTATATGAATCCGTAGGTTTTAGATAATTTTAACAAGAGTAACCACCAACACTTTATTTAATAATTTACTGATTACATGTTACTTCTAAACTAACTTTGACTATGTTTATAACCTAACTTCTCACTACCAAACTTCACTTTAATAAAAACTTCTCTCTCGTGTGCCAGGAACCTCGCCTTATATACTCCAAAAATGCCTCCAGAGTTATCTAGAACACAATCGAAAATATTCTTCCACCACATTCCAGAAAACTCGATCTCTTTCTACAAACTTACAGAAGAGATGATGGCGTATATTACTGGTTGCCTAATCATTGGTACTTAATTTCAGCTATTAGTAGTCATGGAAATATCATTCGCCAGGCCTTAGGGGTGGTAATGCGTAACAATACAAGCATTTTATAACACCCCTTTTAACATGCGTGGACTCATTTGAATTAAAATTTAAATGTATGTTGGCATGTGCTGGTTTATTTCTATAAACATTTGTTTCAATTGTACCATTTACTCTTCTAATTAAGGCATCTAGAAATGGCAATTCAGTTCTAGTTTCCTTTTCTAAAGTAAATTTAGTAGGACGTTTTTTATTATTTAAATTTTCTAAAAAATTATCTAGTAACTCAATACTGTGAGGCCAAGTTAGATATCGTCTACATGAATCTCCACCAGATAACCGGTTTGGCTAGTCTCAAAATCCTAAATAAACATATTGCTTAAAATTGGTGACAATAGAGAGCCCATTACCATACCGAAATCTTCCTGATAGAAATTATTTTTCAACTGAAAATAAGTTATTTGATGTACATAGTTAAAAGTTTTATTATGATATTTACACTCAATTTAGTAATTTTCCCAGTAATACTGATTAATTCCAATTTATAACTTGAGGTTTGCAGATGATACTGCTATAGTTTTACTATGTAAAGATGTACTTATACATTCTCTTGGTAGGCTTCAGAAAATAAATTCTGATTCTGGTTTAAGTCCAAAATAGTGCAAAAAAAAATTATAATTGTAAACCGAGCAAATAATAACGACACAGACACAATAAAGATAGGTGGCTGCGAGGAAGTTAGCAAGATGGTATTACTTGGAGCCCTTGTGTACAGAATTGGTAACTGGCAATACGAGACTCAGTGTAGAATACAGACGACAAGATCGGCGGCAACTTACAATTTGAGCAAAATTTGCGTGATAAAAATATCACTAATGATTTATGTACTGTCCTGAAGATTTGAGACGAGAATAAAAGAACTTGTACAATTTTTAGGCAGTTGAGGTGACCCAAAGAAATATTTTATTGTTTAGACATGGAGTACGTGATTTCTAGGTAGGGCTAGAGCTGCTGCTGCATTTTCGAGAGTCTCAAGAAGAACCTCGTAGGGGGCAGATCACTCAGTGATTACTTTTAGATAATAATATTTCAGAACGATGTTATTTATTGGCTTTATTATTATACTACAGTAGTCACAATTTCGTCAATAGTGTACATAGTGAATAAACCATTTATTGTTTTTCAATGGTTTTCTTTAGCTCGAAATGTGTATGTATGTATGTTCAAATCTGGTAATCGAATTTTTGACCACTTCTCGATATCCATTTATGCTGAAATTTTGCGCACCACTTTAGTTCTGAAGACAATACAGTATAGTCTATTCAATATTAAGGTAGATCCAATGTGGCGGCCACCACAAAATGGCGGAATCCTTTCTTCTTGACAACCCCCTCGACACGGATATCAAATGAAATGGTATACAATGTAGAATACAATAAGCTGTGCGACGTCATTCTAAATCCAATATGGCGACCAATACAAAATGGCGAATCACCTATTTTTTTACAACCCCCTCGGCATGGCTATCAAATGAAAGGATATGACAAGTAGAATATAATAGATCCAGTATGGTGGTAACCACAAAATGGTAGATTACCATTTTCTTCACAAGCTCCTCGACATGGCATCAAATGAAAGGGTATATAAAGTAGAATACAATAAGCTGTGTGATGTCATTTTAAATCCAATTTGGCGGCCGGCACAAAATATCGGATCACCTATTTTTTACAGCCCCCTAGGCATGAGTGTTAAATGAAAGGGTATGACAAGTAGAATACAATACGCTCTGTGACGTTACTCTAAATCCAATATGGCAGCCGACACAAAATGGCGGATTACCTATTTCTTTACAGCCACCTCGATATGGGTATCAAATGAAGAGTTTGACGAGAGTAAACGAAATGATGAGTTTGAATAAGAAATGAGGAAGACGGGAAACGAAAAAGTAAAAACCGCTGCCTAAGGAATCACTACTTCCACATCCAGATTATTCGTCCAAGTCACTTTAAAGGAAACATCTTGACTATATTTGCACTCTAGTATGTGGAAATTATTGGTCATAGAATTTTAACAATATTTG
This sequence comes from Stenurella melanura, assembly GCA_963583905.1. Classification (NCBI taxonomy): domain Eukaryota; kingdom Metazoa; phylum Arthropoda; class Insecta; order Coleoptera; family Cerambycidae; genus Stenurella; species Stenurella melanura. The sequence continues at coordinate 83,183,580 of OY757310.1, forward strand.
GGGTAGATGTCGTAGAAAAGTTTGAGGAGTTGTTTTCTACCATATACGTTAAAAATGAAGTTTCTAGTTTACCGTACTTATTTTCCACTATTTACAACCTACCACCTCAATGGAGTCATCTCAATCAGATGTCACTACAATACATACGTGTACTAACTTTCAAGTGAATATCTCAATTTGATGTTATCAATCTCATTAATAATGAAGCGGAGGTGGTAGAGTTTGAAAAATATTATAAAAAAATCTGAGGCCTTAACTTCTAGTACATACACCGAATTTCAAGTTTCTGTACTCTTACAAGCTTGCTTTACTTATTTCCCCCTATTTAACCCCCAACCCTTCACCGGATTTCCTCAAAAATCAATCCAGTTCCAGATCTCGTTATAATATATACGTGTACAAAATTTCAGGTCAATATCTTAAACCGTTCCGGAGAAAGCGTGCGGACAAAAAAAAAGTTACAGACAGACAGACAGACAGACAGACAGACAGACAGACAGACAGACAGACAGACAGACAGACAGACAGACAGACAGACAGACAGACAGACAGACAGACAGACAGACAGACAGACAGACAGACAGACAGACAGACAGACAGACAGACAGACAGACAGACAGACAGACAGGCAGGCAGGCAGGCAGGCAGGCAGGCAGGCAGGCAGGCAGGCAGGCAGGCAGACAGACAGACAGACAGACAGACAGACAGACAGACAGACAGACAGACAGACAGACAGACAGACAGACAGACAGACAGACAGACAGACAGACAGACAGACAGACAGACAGACAGACAGACAGACAGACAGACAGACAGACAGACAGACAGACAGACAGACAGACAGACAGACAGACAGACAGACAGACAGACAGACAGACAGACAGACAGACAGACAGACAGACAGACAGACAGACAGACAGACAGACAGACAGACAGACAGACAGACAGCCAGACAGACAGACAGACAGACAGACAGACAGACAGACAGACAGACAGACAGACAGACAGACAGACAGACAGACAGACAGACAGACAGACAGACAGACAGACAGACAGACAGACAGACAGACAGACAGACAGACAGACAGACAGACAGACAGACAGACAGACAGACAGACAGACAGACAGACAGACAGACAGACAGACAGACAGACAGACAGACAGACAGACAGACAGACAGACAGACAGACAGACAGACAGACAGACAGACAGACAGACAGACAGACAGACAGACAGACAGACAGACAGACAGACAGACAGACAGACAGACAGACAGACAGACAGACAGACAGACAGACAGACAGACAGACAGACAGACAGACAGACAGACAGACAGACAGACAGACAGACAGACAGACAGACAGACAGACAGACAGACAGACAGACAGACAGACAGACAGACAGACAGACAGACAGACAGACAGACAGACAGACAGACAGACAGACAGACAGACAGACAGACAGACAGACAGACAGACAGACAGACAGACAGACAGACAGACAGACAGACAGACAGACAGACAGACAGACAGACAGACAGACAGACAGACAGACAGACAGACAGACAGACAGACAGACAGACAGACAGACAGACAGACAGACAGACAGACAGACAGACAGACAGACAGACAGACAGACAGACAGACAGACAGACAGACAGACAGACAGACAGACAGACAGACAGACAGACAGACAGACAGACAGACAGACAGACAGACAGACAGACAGACAGACAGACAGACAGACAGACAGACAGACAGACAGACAGACAGACAGACAGACAGACAGACAGACAGACAGACAGACAGACAGACAGACAGACAGACAGACAGACAGACAGACAGACAGACAGACAGACAGACAGACAGACAGACAGACAGACAGACAGACAGACAGACAGACAGACAGACAGACAGACAGACAGACAGACAGACAGACAGACAGACAGACAGACAGACAGACAGACAGACAGACAGACAGACAGACAGACAGACAGACAGACAGACAGACAGACAGACAGACAGACAGACAGACAGACAGACAGACAGACAGACAGACAGACAGACAGACAGACAGACAGACAGACAGACAGACAGACAGACAGACAGACAGACAGACAGACAGACAGACAGACAGACAGACAGACAGACAGACAGACAGACAGACAGACAGACCGACAGACAGACAGAAAAGTTTTTTTTTCGCTCAAATTTAAAATCTCGACGTTTCATGACATTCTAAACCTATTTCACGAATAAAAATTTTTGAAAATTTTTTTGCGATTACTATACTTCAAATGCACTACGTGGATGTGGAAGTAAAAGTAAATAAAAAAAATAAACAATGGTTTTCTTTTAAAACTAGTGCAATTCAGGTTTAAAAGAAAACCATTGCTTAAATTTTTTTTTCGTTAATTTATTTATTCATATTAAATATTAGATACTGAGTGTATGAAAGTTTTCTGCAAAATAACAAAATAGTATTTGTCATTTAACTGAATGCAGAAATAAAAGCTATTTGAATTAAATGCTAGATAGAGCTACTGGCTATAATAGACTGAAGTTTTGTGTTACATGTTTATCAAATAAAATATTCTGATATCAATGTTTTATAAAAAAATTACTTTCAGATAATTCTCTAATAGTACCGTTATTACGAAGAATCTATGTACTGTCCTCACGATTGCAAATTATAATGAAGGGATTTGTACAATTTATTTGAGGCTTTTCGAAGAAATGTTTTATTTGTTAAGACATGGGGCTAGTTAGATTGTATGTTTCTATTTTTATTTTTCAATAATTCCCTTCAAATAAAGCATGCAGTGTATTGTAGGTAAGGCTAGAGATGCCAATATATTTCTAAGACTAATAGAAAGATCGAAATGATCGAAAGTCGCTCAGTGGTATCTTTCTGATAAAAATATATTATATATAAAAAAACAGAAGAGTTATTGTGGACCGATCAAAACTGAAAATAAAAATGTATGCTATATCCCCCCAATATGGAACAAGAGTGCTCCTAAGTCTTTCTCCTCATACAATAACATTATTTATGCCACGCTATAGGGATGAGGGGCAATAACTATGAAACATGTGTCCGTCGCCGCACTCTTCAGAGAAACTCTGATGGAAATAGGAGAAAAGGACTTCCTCCCAAACGCTGGGTTGATGTCAAGAAGATAATGGAGAGAAGTTTTGGTTAGACTGTACACGTAACAGGTTACCGCTACAGGTAACGGGATACCATCAGATCTGCTATATACTGGACGGAGGTTAGCTGTAGTAATTCATACACCCTATGTATAAGAGGATATATTGTCTTTTCATAATTAATTTATATAATAGATCCACCCTTACACTCGTACACATCCTATTTCGATCTCCATCATAATTTCCCCATGCTTGTTGCCCACAAGATACATAACTTGGAATATTTTATACGTCATTCTTGCGACATAATTTTAATTAAAACTCATATAACTCGGTATGATGTAAATCATTTTTCCATCACTTACGGAAAGCCTATTTGTAAACAAGTATGTAATTAATATGCTAATGTATTGTAATTTATAAACAAAAACTCAAATTTAGTACTCACTGGCAGAAAGTTTTGTTCTCTATAAGTTTTTATTCATCACTTATCCACTAATTTTATCTCAGGACGACGCCGATAAAATTGTTCGACTTAAGACCTAAATTCTCCGATTTACGCATCCTTTCAAAGTGAAGACAGAATAATAAATAAGAATTCCTTACTTGGGCCATTTATGGAATTTTTTAAAGGCCGTGTGATTAAACAAAACAAAGAAGGAGAGAAAAGAGCGAAAAATGGCGCAGTAAGCATACCACAAAATACATTTCCCAGCATTCTAGCTCGAAATATGAAACTGCACGTAACACCAATATTTCTCCTACATTAGAATGACTTGAAAGCAAAATACGATGTGTTCAGAATAAAAGAGAAATTATAGCTCTTCTGAGGGATAATTCATTCTTTAATTAAACTTTAAGTGAAGAATTCAAAAATATATTTATGTATCTTTCTATAAAGGGTTTATATTATTTATGTTAAGACATCATAAAGAAATGAAAAGAATCTGGTTTGGTAATAATTTTATTTTAACCCTTTATTACGAAAACGACTTGTTAATTTGAGTTAATGTTTGGAATAAAATAGGGTTTTTGGTGGCCTACTGAACAGTAGTGTGAAGTTACTTTCTCCAAAACGTCCATTTTTGGAAAGAAAAAGGGCGGAAATTATTTACCCCGAGGATTGTTTCAACACAATATATCTACTAGTGGTCAATGACTGAATAATTTCCCACCAATGGTGTCTAAAAAAATAAAATTTACTGCACAAAATTATTTATTTTTAAGAAAATACAAAAATTCAAAGTATTCGATCAAACAGATGAAAACTAATAAAAACTAACAGTGTTCATGACAACTAAAAGAGCTAAAGAGTGTATTCAATATATCTTTTCACATCTGACAGTGTTAACATCTTCTAAGTCACTCTCATCATCATCAGCTTGCACAAGTCTGGAGAGCCACTGATGTAATTGTATTTGATACTAGAGTCTGATGATTCAGGTATATATTCTGACTGAGAATATTCACTTGTCTCCTAAAATTCAAGGCGCTGGCTAACTTATGATAAGTAGTGGAACCAGAGATATCTTTTTCTATTTCTAAATGTCAATATTCAAAGTCACAATCTCCGCCAATATTTGAGACCACCTCCTGCTCATCTGTCATTGGTTCGGGATAATCTGTATACACTTAAAACTTTACCAAACACGTGTTTATTAAAAATTCAGACCCGGAACGTTCCTTGGTAGGTTTACTTTCCACCACCCCCATTCTAAGTCAGATCGTGCATTTGGTGACTCATTTCGTACATACGGTAGAGTGTGTATGGTTTAAAATGACGTTCTGTGCAGGATAGAAGTCCGTCAAAGACAGTTACGTACAGTGTGGGTAGAAAATATCTATAAAGGGTTGACGTCCAAAAACGGTAGAAAAGAATTCGTCACAGAAAATACTATGGAACTTATTCTGTCATGAAAAACGTAACATAAATATGAAACACGTGAAAAAAAATGTATAGAAACACGAAATAATTGCTAAATACTAAAGTAGTATCAATATTTAATGTAAATGCAACAAAATAAGTAAGAAAAGAACTTATGTAAGTGCTCCTCTAATAAAAATACACAAAAGCAATTTTAGTTTCTGCTATGACAGTACTTCAGGTTTACTGAATTTAAATAGACTACTTCACTGTTTGGCAGTGACTTTGTAAGTTGAAACTGCACTCACAGATTTTTGTGAATATATAGTACTAATGAAACTAATTAGTAGTCTATTTCATTTACTTTTTCAAAATGATAAGTTACAATAGAGTAACGGCTCCCTCGATTTTTTATTCTAGTCTTCAATCATCATACTAGATCTGGAATTTATTTCAGTCAAATTGATAAATTTTTGGCTCCATAATGCAAAAATACTAGCCTCGATTTTAAGGAGTACTTCCTGAGTGTAAAACCAAAAAGTTGACCTTGCATAGGCATTGGCCGCCATATTGGATAACCGTTCTTCGCTATTATCTAGAAAACCGTTGATTCTACGATATTATTAAGGACCTACTTTGTTCAGAACTGAATTTCTCATTCTTTTTCTTTTTATTTAATATCAACAGTTTTTGAATTACAGCCTGTTAAAGTTTCTTGAAATGGTTTTTTAATATAGAGGCTGTCTATTTTATCAGGGCGCTCGAGAATATCTCACTTAATATCGGTCATGCAAAAAAATTGTTTCTACGAAAATTGTTTCGATTTTCAGTAGCTACAAAGTGAGAACGTCATCCCTTGCTCAGAAAGTTAAAATATCCTTGGCAATTAATTTAAGTAAAATATCTATTTGTGCGTATTTCATGTTATATACTAAATTTGATATGATATTTTAAAAATTATTTTGAGGATTAGATAAATATGAATATGCTATATATGTGCTACATTCATTTACTTCCACATCCACGTAGTGGATTGGAAGTATAGTAATCGCAAAAAAATTTTCAAAAATTTTTATTCGTGAAATAGGTTTAGAATGTCATGAAACGTCGAGATTTTAAATTTGAGCGAAAAAAAATTTTCTGTCTGTCTGTCGGTCTGTCTGTCTGTCTGTCTGTCTGTAACTTTTTTTTGTCCGCACGCTTTCTCCGGAACGGTTTAAGATATTGACCTGAAATTTTGTACACGTATATATTATAACGAGATCTGGAACTGGATTGTTTTTTGAGGAAATCCGGTGAAGGGTTGGGGGTTAAATAGGGGGAAATAGGGGGAAATAAGTAAAGCAAGCTTGTATGAGTACAGAAACTTGAAATTCGGTGTATGTACTAGAAGTTAAGGCCTCAGATTTTTTTATAATATTTTTCAACCCCCCACCACCCCTACCCCATTAAAGGGGTTGATAAAATAAAGTTGAGATATTCATTTGAAATTTCGTACACGTATGTATTATAACGATGTCTAGAATTAGATTATATTTTGGGATGATTGGGGGTTAAATAGGGGAAAATAAATAAAGCAAGCTGGTAAGACTACAGAAACTTGAAATTCGGTGTATGTACTAGAAGCCAAGGTCTCAGATTATTTATAATATTTTTCAACCCCCACCACCCCTACTTCATTATTAAAAGGGTTGATAAAATAAAATCGAGATATTCATTTGAAATTTGGTACACGTATGAATTATAACGACATCTGGAACTAGATTACACTTTGAGATGATTCCGTTGAAGGGTTGGGGGTTATTTAGGGGCCAATAGGGGGAAATAAGTAAAGCAAGCTGGTATGAGTACAGAAACTTGAAATTCGGTGTATGTACAAGAAGTTAAGGCCTCAGATTTTTTAATAATATTGGGGTTGACAAAATAAAGTTGAGATATTCATTTGAAATTTCGTACACGTATGTATTATAACGACGTCTGGAATTAGTTTATATTTTGAGATGATTCCGTTGAAGGGTTGGGGGTTAATTTGGGGTAAATAAAGGAATATAAGTAAAACGTTGGTAAGACTACAGAAACTTGAAATTCGGTGTATGTACTAGAAGCCACAGCGTCAGATTTTCTTATAATATTTTTCAACCCAACCACCCCTACTCCAATATGAAAAGGGTTGATAAAATAAAATTGAGATATTCATTTGAAATTTGGTACACGTATGTATTATAACGACGTCTGAAACTAGATCATAATTTGAGATGATGCCGTTGAAGGGTTGGGGGTTAAATAGGGGCAAATAGGGGAAAATAGGTAAAGCAAGCTGGTAAGACTACAGACATTTGGGATTCGGTGTATATACTAGAAACCAAGGCCTCAGATTTCTTTCTAATATTTTTCAAACTCTACCACCTCCGCTTCATTATTAATGGGATTGATAACATCAAATTGAGATACTCACTTGAAAGTTAGTACACGTATGTATTGTAGTGACATCTGCTTGAGATGACTCCATTGAGGTGGTAGGTTGTAAATAGTGGAAAATAAGTACAGTAAACTAGAAACTTCATTTTTAACGTATATGGTAGAAACCAACTCCTCAAACTTTTCTATGACATCTACCCCAAATATTATTAAAATTCTATGACCAATAATTTCCACATACTAGAGTGCAAATATAGTCAAGATGTTTCCTTTAAAGTGACTTGGACGAATAATCTGGATGTGGAAGTAGTGATTCCTTAGGCAGCGGTTTTTTATTATCACTTTTTTTTGTTAGCTGAATTTACTTTATTCTTTTTAATTGTGTTAATGTTTGATTGTAGTAAAGATTTAAAGAACTCACTAAATTTTTTAATCGTTTTATTTAATCATACTTCTCTACGGCAAGTTAGTTAAAAGACATATTGATTTTAAAAATGTTTTTGCAATTATTTGCTTAGCTGTAATGAATAAGTATGGCATATGATATATCGTTGAAAAGGATAGAAAATACTCTAATGCCACCATTTCCCGCCCGTTTCGAGGAAATATTTCTAACACCCTAAAGAGTAAATCTCAAGATGCAGCGGCTTTAAAAAAGAAAATCGGTAAAGGTCTTTACACAGAACTTCCCTCGTTGTTTGTGCATGGCGGTCACTCTAAAAAATTAATAATTACGAAATAACATTGAGAGTAATAATCGGAATATAGTTATTGCTATTATTACAAAGAAAACTTGATAAGTTTTGGTCAAAAAAATATACAGTTTGCTCATCCAACAGCAAAAGCTCAATACTAATAAACAGGTGCCACATATGGCAGGCTTGCGCAAATACCTTTACAAATGTCCACCATGACTGAATTATTTCTTGGGATGACCACCCTGTACATTTTTCAATAAAAGTATAATAGGTGTATATGTCAGATATTATTACCATCCGTCACATCAATCCAACATTCGCGTAATGGAGTGGAAGTATAGTGGTGGTTAAAAAATGTCATTTTTATTTTAATTTTTCAAAAATGTTAAAAAAAAAAAATTAAATTTTTTCTTCTGAAATAGGTTTAAAATGTCAAACGTAGAAATTTTAAATTTGAGCAAAAAGGAAAGTTTCCGTCTATTCTATAATAGTGGTAAAAGAAGTTTAAGATTTAAAAATTACACATTTTTTTTAAATAGGTTTAGAATGTCATGAAACGTGAAACTTTTAAATTTGAGTAAAAAAAGTTTCCATCTATTCTAGTGTTAATTTTTTTTCCAAACTGGTAACAAAATGTTGCAAAATTTTTTTTTCCGCAATTGGTTTGGAATGTCATGAAACGTGGAAGTTTTAAATTTGAGCAAACCAAATTTTTCGTCTATTCTATAGTACCTAGTGATAAATAGATTAAAAATGTTTTCAAATTTTTCTAAAAATTTTTCAAAAACATTTTTAAATTTGTTTGAATAGTTTTAGAATGCCATGGAAACGTGGATAGTTTAAATCTGAACAAAGAAAAAAATTCTATCTTAGTGGCAAATTTTTTTAAAAATAGTAAACAAAATTTCTAATTTTTCTTTTAAATAGATTTAGAACGCTATCAAACGTGGAAATTTTAAATTTGAAGAAATAAAAAAAAATCCATGTATTTTAGTGGTAAAAAAATGTTGGTAAAAAAAAATTTCACAACAATTTTCAATTTTTTTTCTGTATCAGGCTTAGAATGCCATGAAACGTGGAAATTTTAAATTTGAAGAAAAAAAATTATCATTTTAGTAGAAAAAAATTTTTCAAAAATGTTGGTAAAAAAAATAATTTTTTTTTTTAAATAGTTTTAGAATGCCATGAAACGTAGAAATTTTAAATTTGAGCAAAAAAATTTTTTTTATGTTGGTAAAAAATTTTTAAAAAATGGTGACAAAAATTTTAAAAATTTTCAAATTTTTTTTTTCCTAAATAGGATTAGCGCGTCATGAAACGTGGAAATTTTAAATTTGAGCGAAAAAAAATTTTTTTCACTATTTATTCCGTTTAGACGGTCCACCCTGTATATTTTCCAGTGAAATTTCTACCAGTTCTGCGCTGACAGTAGCGTCAACTACCTGCCAAATTTGACTGCTCTCCGTCAAGTAGTTTTTTAGTAAATGCACCAACAGACAGACAGACAGACAGACAGACAGACAGACTGACGGAATTGAAAAACCTATATTTTCGTAATCTACGTGTTCTGAAACGTCAGAATCCGAAAAAATCTCGGAGGGTGATTTTTTCTCGAATACAATACTTCCCTTCGGTATGCGAGGGAAGTAATACATATAGCCCCGCTGAAATACTCTATTTTGCAAGAAATTGTCAGCTCAGAATTTTCGTCGAATCTCTTCAAATAGCGGAGATATTTTGCTTAGACGTATTCCGCGTTATCTATATTTTCCGCCATAACTCTTAAAGTAGGCCATGGCTTTTAAATGTCTTTAAACCATATTGTAGCTTATAAAAATCGGCCCAATTTTTGTAGAAACAAATTTTTTGCATGACTGATATTAAGTGAGAAATTCTCGGGCGCCCTGATAGAATGAACAGCCTGCATCTTACAAACTGTTGATTTTATGAAAAGAAAAGTTATTATCAATCTTATAGGGCGTACAATTATCTATGAATATTATTACTTCCACATCCACGTAGTGGATTGGAAGTATAGTAATCGCAAAAAAATTTTCAAAAATTTTTATTCGTGAAATAGGTTTAGAATGTCATGAAACGTCGAGATTTTAAATTTGAGCGAAAAAAAAAAATTCTGTCTGTCTGTCGGTCTGTCTGTCGGTCTGTCTGTCGGTCTGTCTGTCGGTCTGTCTGTCGGTCTGTCTGTCGGTCTGTCTGTCTGTCTGTCTGTAACTTTTTTTGTCCGCACGTTTTCTCTGGAACGGTTTGAGATATTGACTTGAAATTTTGTACACGTATATATTATGACAAGATCTGGAACTGGATTGTTTTTTGAGGAAATCCGGCGAAGGGTTGGGGGTTAAATAGGGGAAAATAGGGAAAAATAAGTAAAGCAAGCTTGTAAGAGAACAGACACTTGAAATTTGGTGTATGTACTAGAAGTTAAGGCCTAAGATTTTTTTATAATATCTTTCAACCCCCCACCACCCCTACCCCATTAATGGGGTTAATAAAATAAAGTTGAAATTTTAATTTGAAATTTCGTACACGTATGTATTAGAACGACGTCTGAAATTAGATTATATTTTGAGATGATTCTGTTGAAGGGTTGGGGGTTAATTTGGGGTAAATAGGGGAATATAAGTAAAACAAGCTGGTAAGAGTACAGAAACTTGAAATTCAGTATACGTACTAGAAGCCAAGGCGTCAGATTTTTTTATAATATTTTTCAACCCCCACCACCCCTACTCCAATATGAAAAGGGTTGATTAAATAAAATTGAGATATTCATTTGAAATTTGGTACACGTATGTATTATAACGACATCTGGAACTAGATTATAATTTAAGATGATTCCGTTGAAGGGTTGGGGGTTAAATAGGGGTAAATAGGGGAAAATAAGTAAAGCAAGCTGGTAAGACCACAGAAACTTGAAATTCGGTGTATGTACTAGAAGCCAAAGCGTCAGATTTTTTTGTAATATTTTTCAACCCCCACCACCCCTACTCCAATATGAAAAGGGTTGATTAAATAAAATTGAGATATTCATTTGAAATTTGGTACACGTATGTATTATAACGACATCTGGAACTAGATTATAATTTGAGATGATTCCGTTGAAGGGTTTAGGGTTAAATAGGGGTAAGTAGGGGAAAATAAGTAAAGCAAGCTGGTAAGACTACAGAAACTTTAAATTCGGTGTATTTACTAGAAGCCAAGGTCTCAGATTATTTATAATATTTTTCAACCCCCACCACCCCTACTTCATTATTACAAGGGTTGATAAAATAAAATTGAGATATTCATTTGAAATTTGGTACACGTATGAATTATAACGACATCTGGAACTAGATTATATTTTGGGATGATTCCGTAGAAGGGTTAGGGTTAATAGGAGTGACTAGGGGAAAATAAGTAAATCAAGGTGATAAGAGTACAGAAATTTGGGATTCGGTGTATATACTAGAAACCAAGGCCTCAGATTTCTTTCTAATATTTTTCAAACTCCACCACCTCCGCTTCATTATTAATGGGATTGATAACATCAAATTGAGATATTCACTTGAGATTAGTACACGTATGTATTGTAGTGACATCTGATTGAGATGCCTCCATTGAAGGGGCGGGAGGTGAATAGTAGAAAATAAGTAGGGTGAACTAAAAACTTCATTTTTAACGTATACGGTAGAAACCAACTCCTCCAACTTTTCTATGACATCTGCCCCAAATATTATTAAAATTCCATGACCAATAATTTCCACATACTAGAGTGCAAATATCGTCAAGATGTTTCCTTTAAAACGACTTGGATGAAGAATCTGGATGTGGAAGTAGTGATTCCTTAGGCAGCGGTTTTTCTATATTCTGTAGTTTTATATTGTGGGTTTAATAGTTTACGATTTACAGTGCGACAGATGTCACGGCTAGGTGCAGGAGCACGTTGAATTACCAAATAAAGTTGCTCATATTCGAACTCTTTTCCACGCCATCAAGTAGGTAGAGTTTTTCGTCTGACTTGAGTGCCTTTTTCTTTTCCTGATTGAATTATTCATGATATCTCTGCAGACGATTAGTGTTTATACTAGTGTGCAATCACTACCCTTTTTTATATAAGCTTCTCTCAAAAGGTTATTCTCTAGAGAATAGAACAATAAATGAAATTCCTTACACTTTTCACAATTTAAATCACTGAATAATTGTTTTTCTAATTACCTATACTAAATGTCAAAAAAACTTTTTAGTACTACAAATAAATTTATAAACTACGAATACATGATTTTTTCAATGTAGGTTAATATTTCCTATTAACTAGTGTACCCTTACATTTCTTCTTATCAAAATTTAACAAATGAATTAATAGATAAGACCATGGTATAAATATATACAAGGTATGCTCGTCAGAACTACCAGAATTTGACTTTTCTGCGCATTGAACCAACGGAAACCATATTGGAATGGTATATCACAGTATATTGACAGAGAATCCTAATATTCTGTGATATTACACAAATTTCCAGTTTATATTATATTATCCAACATTCCACCGCTGCAACCCGGGGTAAAAGTACCCGTGTTGAGGTACGTAATGTCATTTTTGTGTTTGGTTTCTCTGTGGTGTTATATTTGTGGGGTTCAAAAAGAAACGATTATTTATAATAAACTTAAGACGTGGTTGAGTGCAGTATAAACAGTTGCAAAAATAGGAGTGAAACTTCAACTGAAAGAAATGTAATATTCTTTCAGTTCCCAATGAAGAATATCGACAAAATGGTTAGAAATTTGTCCAGTAAAACCTGATAATATCAAAAACGGTAATTATAAAAACAGTAATTATATAATACATTGGCTTATTTACTTATAATTACAAAACATCTAGTAGTAAAAGATATACCTATTTACGATATAAAAGTTTGTATTTTTTATTTAACACAAATGTGGTTAGAAATAAAAGTTGTTTTTTTACAGCTCGCATTTGTTCAATGCATTTTAAGAGGTCAGATTTTAAAGCAACTCCAGAGTAGGTATCTCAAAAGTGTTGAAAACTATTCTCCAATGAATATCTGAGTCCTTCTGTCTCATGCGGTACCTACAGAACATTTGGCATTTGGCAAGAATCATTCTCCAAGATATAACATAAAAAGCAAAAAGTAAGAATAAGTAAACATATGCATGCATATCGTTTAATTTCAAAGAAAGGTTAGTATGCAGTATTATATATAAATCTAGGATATCTAAAACGGTAGGAGTATTTAGATTTTGTTCTGTAAAATATGACTAATGATGCTTACGTCTCTTGTCAAGATACTCTATAATATACTCTATATGTTGTAAAAAGTCTCAGTATAATACTTATTTCATTTATTAAGTATAGTGTGTTTATTTTGTTATAGAATAAAAGTATAAAACAAAGCGAGTGTATTATTTCTTGTCTAACTGCCCGGTATACCATCTCCTTCACAAGGTGTCTGCTGGAATACAATTAGTAGTTATATTATCTGTGGTGTATGTATTTTTCGTAAATATTGGTTAAAATTTACTATGACGATAGCATTTGTAACTAAAAAGATTAATGTTATTGTACAAATAACTGGCAATTTGTGTAAAAATATATTCATTATATTAAAAAATTGACATTTATCATAAAATTATGCTAAAAACTCATATAGTATTCATGAACCCTTTGATAAATAAATTAACTATATAGAACTATACAAGTTAATTTTTTTAGTATTTATAACTAACCATATTTTTACAAAGAACGTCTTGCATATCCATAACTACACCGGCAGTAAAAAAAAACACTAAAATTACAATGAAAATTTGCTACATCAATGTAGAAATGTATGTATGTACAATCTTACATTATTATTCAAAACCATTTTGGAAATTTTCCAAATGAATAGTATTTTGTCAAATTTTAACCTTATTTCCAAAATGAAGCATCTGTTTTTAAATCGTATGTGCAATCAGCTCCTCTTGTACAGAAGAATACACCATATTAACTGAAATATGCGCACGAAACGCTATTGGTCCGATTATCAATATGGTTCTCGTTGGGTCCAAAGCATTTGATTGGTTACTACAAAAGCTGCGCAACAGCACACCTTGTATTATTTGTACCATGTATCAGACAATAAATTTTTTATGTGTATAAAACATATACAAAAAATACATGGACACATTTTTATATAAATTAAATAATATTTAAAAAAAATTAGTACATATTATTTTAATTTTAACAAATTTCTAAACATCTTGAATTGTTAAAAAGTTAAATCACATTTGGACAAAAATATGAATTTTGGATACATGCAACAAAATATTTGATAATTCAACGAGGTCCTGCACCTAGCGGCTACATTTGTTGCGCTGTAAATCGTAAACTATGATTCATACAATAAAAAACTTTAGATACAATTTATAGATAATTGTATGCTCTATAAGATTGACGATAACTTTTTCTTATAACGTCAACAGTTTGTTATATATTTTGGAAAAACCATTTCAAACAAATTTAACACCCCGTAAGCTGTTGATTCTATAAAAAAATATTTTTATAGATAAATAGAAATAGGAAATGTAGTTGTGAACGAAAAAGATCCTCAATAATTTTATCGTAGGATCAACGGTTTCCGAAATAATAGCCAAAAACTGTTATCCAATATGGCGGCCAACATCCCTGCCCTCCAAGGTCAACGATTAGCTTTTACATCAAGAAAGCACCCCCCCTACTAATACCACATACCCCGAAGCTAGAATATTTGTTAAAATATTTATTAATTTGACTGGAGTAAATCATTTGTAAAATTTTCATGTTAACTTAACTACTCAAGTACACAGGTAACAACTTACCGATTCAGCAAGATGATCTGTTTAGGGGTTTCAAAACCTCCGTCATATTATCATAATCTTTAATTAAATTTTTTGTACGTTCTCTGTTTAATAATAATAATAATAATAATAATAATCTTTATTTCTTCATTAAAAAAGTATATATATGTAAGAGTATACACACATTAAATGAAGAACGCGTCACATAAGATAATACAAGCAAATAGAAAAAGACAACATCTATACAATATATATAATACGGGACACTAAATATAACACAGTCATGAACGTTCCTACACACAAATACTTGTAAGTCAAGGTGTATTTAAGAAAAATTCGTAGAGCATTTATATTTGTGGGATTTGAAAAGTGTAAATTAAAGTTGTTAGCCACCTCATCCATGGGTACCTCATTACCATCTTTTGTGATACATATATCCTTTGAAACCGAGATTGATCCTTGTATTGTCTTTATTATTATCCACATGGTTTTGGTTTTGTTATCTGAATGATAGATTTCTCGATCATGATATGCTTGTTTTGCAATCTCTAATTGATTACGATATAAATTATTTAAATAAGCACTAAGACCCCTATAATTCTCATTTAATTTAGATATATCACTGTATAAACTTACGAGATTTTTCAGTTGAATTAATTCAGGTGTGATATATTTATTCCTGTCAGATTTATTATTGTTACTAGCAAAACGTTTCACAGGGAAACTTAATTCAAAATAATACAGGATAGTGTCATAGAAATTGTCCAAAGCAATATTAGGACAATTCTGGGCAGTAACTTCAAGCCAACTTTCATTCTGCAAAAAGCTATGGAAACGAGAGATATTTTCAGTGCTAAAGCTTCTCCTGTATACATGTTTTGTTTCTTTTCTTTTATTTCTCTGTTTCATATTAATGCAAAGTAATTGAGAGAAATGATCCGATAGGTACAAATCAACAACACAAACTTTGAAGTAATTAATATGTGTTGTGATCAGGAAATTGCCCAGACAAGTGCTGGAAACTGAGGTTACCCTTGTTGGCGAATTAACAGTTATAGGGAGGTTAAAACAAAAAAGCAGGTATTTAAATAGTGTTAAATTAGTACTATGCCTCAAAAAGTTTATATTAAAATCCCCACCAATAATTATTGACCTATTGATATCATACAGATGATTTAGTAAACCATTGCATAAATTCAAAAACATGTCAAAATCTGCAGAAGGAGGTCTATAAATTACAACGATAAAGGTTTTGCTATGGATAATTTCAATACAGCAGCATTCCATAACACCTTCTTCGCAATATTCATTTATAGGGTGAACAATAACTTTGGAACTAAATTGTTTATTTTTATAGAGTGCTACACCTCCATGCTTTTGGCTCTTACGACAAAAACAGTCTTGTAAGGCAAAGTTGGTTAACTTTATTGCATTTAATTGATCCCTATTTTGCCAGTGCTCCGTAAGTAAAGGGAAATCACAGTTATATTTGTCAACAAGAACGTTATCTAAACTCAAAATTTTATTAGATAAGCACTGAATGTTTTGATGTATTATAGATATAGATTTATATTGCCGATCGAAAAAAACTGAGAAGTCTCTGTGAGTTTATTATGAATATCTTGCACATTATCTTCATTATTAATAGCACATACATCGTTATCTTCGGGAATTTCAATGGTTTCTTTTGTTGGGTTACTCCTCTTCACTTCTGTTGGTTTAATGTGTTTTAAGTTTTTATTTGCACTCAAAAATTTATTTGTTAGAATGTCTTTGATGCCAGAATTAGCCATTCGCGGATCACACACATCCATGAAATAGATAAAACCCTCGCTGTAGTAGTCTTTGCACAAATTTTCTTAACGCATTATTAAATTTATCAATTTTTTTATTTACGTAACCATTGAAACTGGAGTGTGGAACAGCAGTAAAAATAAAATTAGTGTTTGGGCAGGATTGCACCATAGAACTCATGTATTTAAAAGTTGGATATTTTCTATTAAAAAAGTCATTTGCACCTGCTGATATCAAGATGTAGTCATGGAGAGTATAGTCCTGGGCGAAAATGCTTATATTATTTGTCACTTGATTATACTGGGCTCCGGGTTTTTTCAAAGTTAGGCAGCTAAAATCACTTTCTTGAAAGGCATTTATAGTTTGATAAATAATTTTTTTGTTTTCCTCATCACACAGGGTCAATAATCTTTTGTCTTTCTTTTTATAAAATTTTACATCATAAAAATAATAAAACACTAAATTATTTTTATTGGCCACAAATGATATTCAGTGCCTGACTCTTGTTTTCTGTTCGCTATTAATTACTATTGGAAATTGTAACATATTAATTATAATGTATAAAATAATTATATTTTGTTTCAATGATAATGCATTTCAATAAAAATTGAGTACTGATAATATTATGTATCAATTAATCGTACAACATACTAAATTAAAACGGGAAAATCAATTAATAATTATTTATCTATAAATATTTATATGGAATTTCTGTTTAAAAGTAACAATTTAATTACTACTCATAAGCGCTTACACTAGATTAATTCAATTATATATTTAAAGTCACTCATGCTGCACAATCGCATCGCGAACCATTGGTACACTATTCACCAACTGACTAAATATAAAATACAAATGTCATATTTTTACCGGTGCTCAATGTATTAAGAACTGTTGAGTATAGTTAAAATATAAAAAAAAATGGGAAATACTTATATAAACAAGGAATTATCAAAAAAAATATTGCAAAAATTATCGGACATCAGTTTTCGTTTTAATTGTAACAAAAATTATTATAATTAAACCAAGGGCTCAAATATCGGTAACTTTAGAAGACCACAGGCAAAAAAGAGAGATGCAATTTTTTGTGAAATTGAGGTAATGATGTGAGTTATAGCACATTCGTAAAGTGAAAAGTGGATCAAAAGATGAGTGGCATTGTTATCAAAGGAAATAGCATTTTTCCATTTTAATAGTTTTTATTTCCTTTATCTATGCATAATTAGTCATACCTTAAGTTATCTTAGTGTACAATATAGATCATTTACATATTTAATACCTTATGTGAGCGAATATATAATGGGTCGTTGTTAGACCAGGAGATTTTAATAGTTTATTTTACTGAAGTTATACTATTGTTGACAATATTCTATCACAGAACTACATTAAATATTAAATAGTTTTACCGTACAGTAAAGAATGTAAAAAGTACCATTTGTTTTTCTATTATTTTATACCAGGTGTACAGACAACCGACAAAGGCCATAAAAAATTTTGGTATGGTGGGAGAATATGGAGGGGTGGGGCATTTTCTTTAAAAACGAATGGTTATCGATATCTATCCTCATAGGTCGTTAGTATATGTACTTGACATACCCCAATTACAATGGCAAACGAGAATTCCGCTCGGTGCGCGGTAGAGGAAATTTTAAAGAGTTTTTACTTCGCTCGCATACCGAAGGGAAGTATTGTATTTTTTTTAATTTACCTCTACCGCTCACCGAGAGGAATTTTCGTCTGCCAATTGGCACTTTTTTGGCAAAAAATATCAGAGGACATGCTAGCAGGGACGCCACTGGTGGAGCGATAAAATAATTTTTCTAATTAAAATACGTGGTTCTAAATCCTATTAATACATACCAAAATTGAAAATAATATCTAAAATACTTTCTGAGATATTAAAAAATAACGATTAGAAAAAAAAATGTCAACTTGCGGCTATGAAAATGAGGTTTTAGTTTGCCCAAGTGGTTCTTGTGTGGGCCACCCAACGAGCGACGTGGTTAGCGTCAGTGGTTTAACCAGGCTAGCTCAGTAAAGATACGGAGAGCAGAACTCAATGGAGTTCAAGGCTTGGGCGCCATGATTACTTAGTATAATCAAGGATAATTAAAGATAAAGATAAACAAAAGACAAATGTTACATATATACAATAGCACTATATTACAAAGATATTATATTACAAAACGTGAAACTATCACAGCATCAACGATACTATATAGCAAAATACCAGACAGAAATATGTAAAAAAGAAACTATATTACAAAATACACTTTATTACAATTTGCTCAACGGCAAGGCAAATTTGAGGCCTGTACGAGAATCAAAAATATATTACAAAGATACGTCCCGTAGCTTTACTTCAATAATAAAATTCATATATTACAACAAAATTAGGAACTTGAGATTCTTTACGAGAGACAAAATAACTATAGTACAAAAATACACACTCGTTACGACCAAAATTGAACCACGACTTACTATATCACTAACAAATATGCTTTATAATATTACAATAAAATATTGACCGTGAGGAATCAAGATAAAAATAACTACGAAAACAATACTACGACGAAGTATTTGCGACAACGAATTCAAGAAAGCCACTAGGAATTAATATAAAACAATGGGTTTAATTATAACAACAGATTTAAAATGCAATCTAGCCAAAAATATAATAGACTTCGTTTGTATCTAATATATTAAATTTAAACACTTTTGGCTCTTATAACTCAACAATCATGTGAAAATAATCCCTTTTATTGGTAACAATCAAAAGTACTTAACTTTTATTTTGTTATTATGATGAAGGAAATTTCTAGATACGATCCTGTTCTCCGATGATTATGGATTTAAAGGTTATGTTTCACATGTGGCTGCTTTAATCCCATTTTGAGGTGATGAAATCGTAGAAACGTTCGTACAAGATTTGTCGCCAAGACAAAATGAAGAAAATCTCTTCGTCCAGAATATTTTCGTATATTCCAATTCAAAATGTAGTATAGAAAGGTTGACTTCATATGAATATTGCTTGCTTAGTGGAAAACGTAGTATGTATCGCAAATTGAATATCTACATTCAATTTGCGATACATACTACGTTTTCCACTAAGCAAGCAATATTCATATGAAGTCAACCTTTCTATACATCTCAAATCTGGCTAATAATGTAACGTTGAAAGACTTCTACGTTAAATGCATTAGACGTGAATAAGTTTGATTTTTAAGAAATTAATTCTTAATTTATCAGAAAAATTTATAAGAAAAACTTATAATTATGAGAAAATGTATTAGAAAACTCTATGAAAAAAATCGTTTATGAGAAAATTTATGAGAAAAACCTAAAACAATATTTCAAATGTTAGATGGTATTTACCGGTATAATAATTAAAACTTACCTCATGTGATCATCACGAGGTTTTTCAAATTCTAATATCCCCATTACAGGTCAAACAAAATTATAAATACGTCTAATTAGTTCAATGGTTCAACGAGAAAGAGTTTCACCCGGCGTTATTTAATAGAATTATTATACCTGGTGCGCTATCTAGTATTCGCGAGCGTTAACTACCGACCTATGACGTATATTCATTATAGTGTAAGGAATAAGTGCACTCTATTAGCACTAGAGTTTGTGGGAATAATATTTCCGATAATTTATAATTTTTCTAATAAATATTAACAGTGTAGCGAAGGATGCTCTTGAGCATTCCGTATGTTCTAACACTAGCATCCACACAGTCCCCTACGGTCATTCAGATTAAACTAGTATCTACATAACCCCTACGATCATGAAGATTCAGTTAAAAATATTTAGAGATATTGAAAATAACAAAATTCTCAGAGCTGTGTTTCTAACAAACACAGCAACAAAGAAAAAAGGCTTGAAACAGAATACAGAATTCTGAATTTCCGAAACGTCGGCGAAATATTTAATTTTTATATTTTTAGACCTGTGTGATTTGTGAAAAAGGCAACCTCTAACTGATCTTTTGGCGTAAGAGGTATAGACGTATAGATTATTTCTCAGAAATATGCTGGTTATGGACCGAGCTCCCCTGACAAAACAGGTATCCCATCGAACACCTCAAATTTAAATGATGAAAATGGTTGTAAAATATATAAAAATCATATTACGCCTGTCAGACTAGTAAAAACTTGTTATTTTTTTAAATTTCAGCTAAAAAAAGAATTATTCTACTTTTCAAAACACCTGCTTGAAATTTTCGCAATTTGTGGTAAATATAGAACCATTTTAAAAAAAAATTGTTTGTCTGTTAATTTTAGTTAATTAACTTTTGACAGGCCTTTTGTTATATTTTTTTTTTATGAAAGTGCACTTCGTAACATCTCCTTTATTTTTGTGTTCAAATGAAGTTTAAGATCTCTCGTATCTACTACAACTTATCTGGCTGACAATTTTTGTTAATTAATTTGTCACACTGATTATTACACATTTTGCAACCATTTTCACCTTTTCAATTTGATGTGTTCGATGGGAAACCTTTTTTGTCATGGGAGCTCGTTTTGCGATTCCTCATTTAAAAATAAAAAAACCGCTGCCTAAGGAATCACTACTTCCACATCCAGATTATTTATCCAAATCACTTTAAAGGAAACATCTTGACTATATTTGCACTCTAGTATGTGGAAATTATCGGTCATAGAATTTTAATAATATTTGGGGCAGATGTCATAGAAAAGTTTGAGGAGTTGGTTTCTACCATATACGTTAAAAATTAAGTTTCTAGTTTACCGTACTTATTTTCTACTATTCACAACCTACCACCTCAATGAAATCACCTAAATCAGATGTCGCTACAGTACATACGTTTACTAACTTTCAAGTGAATATCTCAATTTGATGTTATCAATCCCATTAATAATGAAGCGGAGGTGGTAGAGTTTGAAAAATATTAGAAAGAAATCTGAGGCCTTGGTTTCTAGTATATACACCGAATCCCAAATTTCTGTACTCTTACCAGCTCTATTTACTTATTTTCCCCTAGTTACTCCTATTAACCCCAACCCTTCTACGGAATCATCCCAAAATATAATCTAGTTCCAGATGTCGTTATAATACATACGTCTACCAAATTACAAGTGAATATCTCAATTTTATTTTATCAACCACTTTAATAATGTGGTAAGGGTAGTGGAAGGGTTCAAAATTTTATTAAAAAATCTGAGGCCTTGGCCTCTACGATATACACCGAAGTTCAAATTGCAGTACTCTTACCAGCTTGCTTTACATATCTTTCCCTATTTACCTCTACTTACCCCTACTCCTTCAACGCAATCATGTCAAAATATGATCTAGTTTCAGATATAGTTATAACACATAAATGTACCTAATTTCGAGTGAAAATTTAAATTAAATTTTTTCAACTATTTTAATAAGGGAGTGGGGGTGGTGGGGGATGGAAATTACCAATAAAAAAACCTGAGACCTTCGCTTCTAGTATATACACCAAATCCCAAATTTCTGTACTTTTACCAACTTGCTTTATTTATTTTCTCTTATATACCCCTATTTAACCCACAACCTTTTAACGGAATCATCTTAAAATATAATCTAGTTCCAGATGTCGTCATAATACATATGCGCACTAAATTTCATGTGAATATATCAATTTTATTTTATTAACCCCTTGAATATTTAAGTAGGGCCCAGCAAACATTTAAGTATCATCTGACGTCAAGACTACCTAATTTATGTATAATAAATTTAGTCGCAAAATTAGAATTAACCATATTTTGGTAAAATTTACGTTGATGCTACGTGGAATCGACATAAGTGGAGAATAAGACGACGTCGAAATTAAGTTATATCAACTAAAATAGGTAAAATTACATGTAAATCTTACTTGTAGTCGCACAGTACATTTGGTTACTAATACCTGTTTAGGTAAATTTTACTTGAAATCAACGTCAATTTGACATCAAGTTGACTAGTTTTAGGTAGAATTTACGGACATATGTGAAATTTAAAAATGACACCAAGTGGAAAAAAGTAAGATTTTTACACTTATTTGGTATTTTTCTCTATAAGTAGTCGACATATGGTTGTCAGTCACTTACAAAACTGAAGAGATACCTTACTCTCAATAACAATACAAGATGAATGCCGGTAACTAAAATAAATACAATTTATGGGGAAAGTATTTGCAGTTCTCGCTTATTGAAATCAATGCGCCGAAAATTTTTCTGTGAATAATAGCAGTTGTACTCCATAAAATACTAATGCGCCTCAAAAATATTCATCTATAAGAAAATTTATGTTACCAAATAAAAAAATTATTGTAATATTTTGAGCCGAAAGTATACTATACTTGTTAAATATTAGTGTACAGGTATAATTATGTATTTTCTTAAACTTTTCGTCAGTTTGTTTCCATATACACTCATTTTACAAACTACAATTTGGAATCATACTTCAACTGCGCTGGGAAAATATGGCGTCTTGTGCTAATTAGACCTCCAAGTTAAAATTACCATGACAATCTACGTATTTTATAGGTGGAAATTATCACAGGTCAAGTTACACGAAAATTTACGACATTTTGGTTAACTTTACCTATTGAAAGTATTATTAACTCTGTTGGTATATCAAATAATTACTTGTAGGTAAATATAACCTATTTATATTACCTTATTTTGAATATACTACCTATTGGTAAATTCTACTTATTATGTGTAAATTTTAACTCGATTAGTGTATTGTGTTGATGAGTGAGTTGTCATAATGGAGCCATATGATACTGCCTTGGTATTCGACAGCGCCCGAAAGTTCTGGAAGCTCGGCTGGCATTCGGCAATACCCTTTTATTGAAATTCTATAGGCAATTATTTCCACATACTAGAGTGCAAATATAGTCAAGATGTTCTCCTTTAAAAAGACTTGGATGGGAAATCTTGATGCAGAAGTAGTGATTCCTTAAGCGGTGGTTTTTTACCTTTGGCATACTTCATTTGTACATTGGCACCACGAATTATCCAACCATGCTACGTTAATGGCTACTTTTAATGACTGAAATAATTTTTAGATAATAACTATGCCACCTAAGTACCTAATGGTTCAAATAACCTAAATAATATGAATTCTACAAACAGGTTAGACGGGGGTTAGCTTCCGAATTACTATTTTATAGTGAAGTTTACTTTGAGGTCGATTTGCCAGGTTACTGCGACAAAGAGGTTTAAAATGTATTTTTTTAGAGTAACTTTAAGGTCAGTTTAAGGGTAATTGACTTAATTGGTGAAATTAGGTAGATAATCTAGGTAGAATTTACCGATGTTGTCTACCTAATGTTACTTCAAAGAAGAGTAATAAAAGTGACCAAATAAGTTACTATTTAGGTATATATTACGTAGGATTTCCAACAAAATCTACCTAGAAAGATATTCGACTATTAGAAATATTTTTAGTCGCTAAAAAGGTAAATACTACCTATTTATATTACATATTTCGACCTTATTGGAAATTTACCTTTGACGTCAATTTTGGTAGATTTTTTTAGTAGTTTTCCACTTGCTGTTTTCGTTATATTTACCTTCAAAGAAAATTGTGTATGAGGTAGATTAATTGGTATTATTTACGTAAACTTAAATCTAAATTAAGACTAATTGGTCAATTTTTATCGGAGGTCTATTTTTCCAGTCAATTTTACGTTATAATTACTTTGGTAAGTAAATTTGTCTTGTCCCAAGTCGAATTGGAGCTAATTTTGACAAAAATGTTTGCTGGGGGGTGGTGGGGGCTGAAACATATTATTAAAAAATCTGAGGCCTTGGCTTCTAGTACATACACCGAATGTCAAGTTTCTGTACTCATACCAGCTTGTTTTACTTATTTCCCCATATTTACCCCTAAATAACCCCCAACCCTTCAACGGAATCATCTCAAGGTATAATCTAGTTCCAGATGTCGTTATAATTCATACGTGTACTAAATTTCAATTAAATATCTCAATTTTATTTTATCAACCCATTTAATAATGAAGTAGGGGTGGTGGGGGTTGAAAATACTATAAATAATCTAAGAGCTTGGCTTCTAGTACATACACTGAATTTCAAGTGTCTGTAGTCTTACCAGCTTGCTTTACTTATTTTCCCCTATTTACCCCTATTTAACCCCCCAACCCTTCGACGGAATCATCTCAAAATATAATCTAGTTCCAGATGTCGTTATAATACATATGCGTACTAAATTTCATGTGAATATCTCAATTTTATTTTATCAACCCCTTGAATAATGGTGGTAGGGGGCTGAAATATATTATTAAAAAATCTGAGGCTTTGGCTTCCAGTACATACACCGATTTTCAAGTTTCTGTACTCATATCAGCTTGCTTTACTTATTTCGCCCTATTTACCCCTAAATAACCCTCAACCCTTCAACGGAATCATCTCAAAATATAGTCAAGTTCCAGATGTCGTTATAATTCATACGTGTACCAAATTTCAAATGAATATCTCGATTTGATTTTATCAACCCTCTTAATAATGAAGTAGGAGGGGTGGTGGGGGTTGAAAAATATTATAAATAGTCTGAGACCTTGGCTTCTAGTACATACACCGAATTTCAAGTTTCTGTAGTCTAACCCCCAACCCTTCAACGGAATCATCTCAAAATATAATCTAGTGACAGATGTCGTTATAATGCATACGTATACCAAATTTCAAATGAATATCTCAATTTTATTTTATCAACCCTTTTCATATTGGAGTAGGGGTGGTGGGGGTTGAAAAATATTATAAAAAATATATCTGACGCTTTGACTTCTAACATACACCGAATTTCAAGTTTCTGTAATCTTACCAGCTTGTTTTACTTATATTCCTCTATTTACCCCAAATTAACCCCCAACCCTTCAACGGAATCATCTCAAAATATAAACTAATTCCAGACATCGTTATAATATATACGTGTATGAAATTTCAAATGAATATCTCAACTTTATTTTATCAACCCCATTAATGGGGTAGGGGTGGTGGGGGTTGAAAAATATCATAAAAAAATCTGTGGCCTTAACTTCTAGTACATACACCTCATTTCAAGTTTCTGTACTCTTACAAGCTTGCTTTACTTATTTTCCCCTATTTACCCCTATTTAACCCCCAACCATTCACCGGATTTCCTCAAAAAACAATCCAGTTCCAGATCTCGTTATAATATATACGTGTACAAAATTTCAGGTCAATATCTTAAACCGTTCCGGAGAAAACGTGCGGACAAAAAAAGTTACAGACAGACAGACAGACCGACAGACCGACAGACAGACAGACAGGCAGACAGGCAGACAGACAGACAGAAAATTTGTTTTCGCTCAAATTTAAAATCTCGATGTTTCATGGCATTCTAAACCTATTTCACGAATAAAAATTTTTGAAAATTTTTTTGCGATTACTATACTTCTAATCCACCACGTGGATGTGGAAGTAATAAATGTGGCAAGAAGTATTAGAAAAAATGTAGAAGAATTAAGAGAATGCCACAACTATCATTTTGACAATATATTTTTAAATTTTTCATATACCGATTACAGTTGTTTTGAAATGTAATCATTTTGATTTTAACCATTAGGTATTTCTAAATTAAAGAAAGAATTGTTTAATGTTATTAGAAGTCAGTTGAATAATTATGTTTCTCATTATTTTACCCTTTGCATAATCTTAAATATTTCTCAGAATATCAACTTATTACTGGTACTTTTATCCAATAATAATTGATAGGAATTTTCTTTTGCTTTTGCATTATATTATATTATATTCAACTCAGCGCACTTCTGCTCCAGTTCTTTATCGTAATAACTATTGAAATATAAATATAGAATATTAATTCAATGATGTATTGAACTAGGTACCAAGCAAAAAGCAATCGTTCTCTACTATAATAAGTATGCGGTCGGAGAGTTCTTTGAACATTTAAAATGAAGTTTTGAACTAAATATAAAAGTCAACGAGTCGCATTCTGGCTTAACATTTATGGTACAGGAATCTGATACATTTGTAATCAGTAGAAACGTGGTTAGTTCTTTGCCTTAGAGCATACAGATAAGAAAAGTGATACGAGAATTTTAATTTATAATTGAAATTAATTATGAAAATAAGTACCTTAACATTTTCTGATCATGACTTAAAAGAAGACACTTGCTTAAGATGTCTGCCGCTGCATCTTCAAGAACAAGGTTATTTGTCTCCCACTGGATCTCCACTAACCGGGGATATATTATACTGATCATATTTCTGTAATAACTAAGTGGTAATTAATTTATATTAAATAAATCAGCTTGATACTTCTTTGTCACGCCCTCGGATCAAAGAACATATCCCTAGATACGTAATGTGTACTCGTTTGATTGCCACTAAGATATAGGCACCGTCTGAAGCACTTCAGTTGTAAACATGCCCAGAGATCCTGATTGGCTAGTCGATCTATTCAAGGATTTTACCTTCACAGTCGTAACATGATGTGGTTCTGTTTACAGTCGTAATAAGGTGAATTAAAAATAAAATTTTAATATCGTTTCAATACATAATTCCCTTAGAATAAAATGTATACTCTCTACCTATTATATTTCTTAAATCTGCGGTTATGTAAGTACCTAGAAATTTATGAAAATTTAACCAACAATTGTTGCACAAAATAAATATCATATTGTCATTATTTTAATAAATACGTATTTAATTTCTTAAGTAAACCTCAATGCATCGAAATTACACAAAAACAATAAATATGTTTTTATCACACAACACATGATGTGCCCACTATGTTAATTGTATTACCATTTTTTTTAAATCCTGGACAGTAAAACAAATAATGTATGTTTTTGATGTGCTAATATATAAACAGAACACAATAGTTAATAGTAATAATAAAATTGCTTCATTGGGAATAAAAGAAAATTAAAAGATGTAGGAGGAAACAGAATCAGAAGTATTTTTGCAAAAGATGCACTGTTGAAAAATCAATAATTTCTGTTTTGGTGTATATGTAAATAAAGATGCTTTAATACAATATGTTTCTTTTCTGTAACTTTCTGTATATCTGGTGGTTCTGAATATTTCACCGACTTTGTAATTTGGTGGGCTAAATAGTGTTATAGGTAGCATGTTGAATCCCATTGACTAACAATAACTGAATTCAATTTTCAGCTTTTACAAGGTAATGTTGCGGATGCATGTCTGTGTTATTTGAAATATATAACTCCCTCCAAGACAATCTTGATATTGAATTAGAGGCCTGTCTAATTTGTGGTGTATTATTCTATATATCATTCAATATAGTATGATAAATTATAATGACTAACATTCACTATCAACAATTTAGCCATGTGAATATTACAATAATTTATTTTGATTAAAATATTTATCCTTCTACGCATACCCGCCACTGATGCCTCTGGATTGTTACGATTTCTATCCTTTTTACTTCCCTCGCATACCGAAGGGAAGTATTGTATTCGAGAAAAAATCACCCTCCGAGATTTTTTCGGATTCTGACGTTTCAGATCACGGAGATTACGAAAATATAGGTTTTTCAATTCCGTCAGTCTGTCTGTCTGTCTGTCTGTCTCTTGGTGCATTTACTAAAAAACTACTTGACGGAGAGCTGTCAAATTTGGTAGGTAGTTGACCCTACTGCCAGCGAAGAACTGGTAGAACTCTCAATGGAAAATATACAGGATGGATCGTCTAAAGGGAATAAATAATGAAAAAACAATTTTTTTGCTCAAATTTAAAATTTCCACGTTTACCACCAAAAAATTTTTTTGTCTTTATTCAAATTTTAAATTTCCACGTTTCATGACATTCTAAACCTATTTCAAAAAAAAAATTTTTGAAAATTTTTTTCACCATTTTTGAAAAAATTTTTACCACTAAAATAGATGGAAATTTTTTTTTCTTTGTTCAAATTTAAAATTTCTGCGTTTCGAAACCTATTTAAAAAAAGAAATTCAGAAAATGTTTTTACTAATTTTGAAAAAATTTTACCACTTAATACAGACTGAATTTTTTTTCCTTTGTTCAAATTCAAAATTTTCACGTTTTCATGGCATTTTAAACCTATTCAAATTTAAAAATTATATTTTTTGCAAAAAATTTTAATCTTATAACTAGGTATAGAATGGATGAAAACATTTTTTTTGCTCAAATTTAAAATTTCCACATTCCAAACCTATTTCGGAAAAGAAAATTTGCAATGCTCTTTTACCAACTTGGAAAAAAATTTACCACTAGAATAGACGGAATTTTTTTTTCTCAAATTTAAAATTTTCACGTTTGACATGACTGACATTCTAAACCTATTTGAAAATTTTTTTCACCAACGTTTTTGAAAAAATACCACTAAAATAGATGAAAAATTTCTTTTTCTTTGCTCAAATTTAAAATTTTCACGTTTCATGGCATTCTAAATCAATTTCAAAAAAAAAATACCACTGTGGAATAGAAAGAAACTTTCCTTTTTGCTCAGACTTAAAATTTCCACGTGTCATGGTATTCTAGACCTATTTCAGAAGAAAATTTTTTTTTAAATTTTTTTAAAAACATTTTTGAAAAATTGAAAAAAAAAATGAAATTTTTTAACCACCACTATACTTCGACTCCACTACGTGTATGTGGAATTGAAAATGTGATAGATGACTAAGGTTAAGTGTAAGAGTAGCCTATGGCTAAACTTCGCCTTAATAAAGACGTTTTATTATTATTATTATAATATTAGACATATGCAGCTATTATACTATTATTAAAAAATGTACAGGGTGGTCATCCCAAGAAATAATTCAGTCATGGTGGACATTTATAAAGGTATTTGCCCAAGCCTTCCATATTTGGCACCTGTTATTCAGTATTGAACTTTTGCTGATGGATGAGCAGTGAGCACTCTGTATATTTTTTTGACCAAAACTTATCAGGTGTTCTTTGTAATAATAGTGATAACTATATTCCGATTATTATTTTCAACGTCACTTCGTAATTATTAATTTTTTAGAGTGACCGCCATGCACAAATAAAGAGGGAAGTTCTGTGTAAATACCTTTACCGATTTTTTATGGCTATGTGATGTGATTATGTTGGGAGCAAACAAGGCATGTATTAGAGAGATAGCTGTTATGCCTCTAGACTTGTTCTTTGATCGGAGGTTACGCCCAGTGATATATATGCCGTTAGATTTAGAAAGTTTATCGATGAACCTCCATTAACTAGAATGTACGACAATTGTATTTTTGTATTTACCAAGTGTCAAGTAATCGATAAACAGATATCCGCTTGACATGGTATTAATTTTCATTGTATTAATTCTAAAAGAGATTTTGGATCATTTAGTGAAGTTTACACCACTAAGAACATTCCCCACATCACTTTCTTAGGGGTTAGCGTGCCAGGTAAATGCACGTTGGCTCCTGAACCATTTTCTTAGTAACGTTATTACTAAATGTTTACTGCATTTCTCAGTGGCAAACCAAATACAAGTTCAGATCTACTCACGGCACAGCTTTATCAATTATAATAACAACAAAATAAATTCAACACAATTAGCTGCAAATGCAACTTCTCGGAACTGTAAAAGCTTTATAAAAATATAATCAAATAAATAAATATAATATCAGAAAACACTAGTAATTGTTTTAACTTTTACAAAATACTTATCACAGATAAGTTTAAAATATATTATTCTTCTTCTTCTTATAAATATTAAATAATAAATAAATAATAAATAATACTTTATTAACCATTCAAGATACAAAAAGGACATATGGCAAGTCAAAGTGTACATGAATGTATGTATAGAGCAGTGGCGGCTCGTGATATTGTCTGCAGAGGAGGCTTGATATTCTGAAAGACAACTGATGTGCAATATGACTACAATTTGTACATTTCCCCACCACCCCTGAGGTATTACAACGGCGCGTTACATTTTTTTGCCGTGGGCTGTTCGCCAGGATACCGATTCACGACTTGAGAGAATAGAACTAATAAAAGAATAGAATGAAAAGGAAATAGAAAATATGATGAGATGAAAAAATCATTTTCATGAAATTCTCGTTCCTACGACTCGAGTATCGGTATCCAAAGGAGTCCTACTATCCCACTTGTAATTAAATTATATAACTTAATAAAAATAAAAATAGTTTTGGTAAAAAAATTAAAGTGTTTTTCTACAAACAAAAAATTGTATTCATTATCACTACCAGGCGTGTAAAATTATAAGTTTTAATAGAAATTAAAATAGTTTTGAGAAAGAAGTTATATAAAAAAAATATAACCGCAGAACTCTATATTATGGAGAAGTATAAAAAATATTTCCTAAAAAATAAATAACACAAATAAATATTTTTTCTAAAATAACAACTACCTATATTAATCTCTGCTTTAAAGCCTGAATATTTTTATAAATGAGTGGTAACCTGCGATTTTTGGAACTAGCAAAATGGTTGATTATTTCATCATAAAATGAATCGCGTTTCCTCAATTCTGACAAAAAACGTTTTTCTATTGAAATAAGCGATACATTTGAAAGGCGGTCTTGACTCATTTTGTTTCTAGTAAAAATGTTTTTATGCGTTTAAGTGCTGAAAATGATAATTCTACAGAAGCTTACCGGAATTGTCTCAAAAAATAATGGCGTTATTCAAAAAGTTCTCTAATTTTGGGTCATAAGTTTTTAAAAAATCTACCAGCTCTTTGAAATTTCCTTTATTGCACGATTCTCGTTTTTCGTCATGTCCTCGGAAAGAATTTTCTTGTGAAGATAACTATATAGCGGCATCTATTAACCTCTTTAATATTTCCCTATTCTTACGGACCTTTTCGTTAACATTTTCTATTTCTCTCTTATGTGCAGAATCCAAGAAATTTACAATATTTTGTTTACCAAATATTTCGAATTTAATGCAAGATGAAATGTGCTCCTGGGATTTTTCGTGCCTTTCTAAACCTCGCGACAAATTTTGCAAATTATTAAACCCGGCCCTGCCCCAAATTGAGGATTGATCATTATTAGTAAATAATAAACATCTCCAACAATATAATTTGTTTCTAACTGTTGATGCCGTTAACCACTCGACTTTTTTATAATTGTTATCACAAAACCCTCTGTTTTGTTTACCACTTCCACTTTTAAAAACTAACGAAAGCATTGCTGGTGTAGGCCTGGCATTTCTTTTAATTCTTACCTTTTCGTCATAAATAAGAGTAGTAAATCCATTTAATAACAAATAATCTACCACGCCTGGACAACAAGACATACTGTTGGGAATATTTTCACCTAGAGCACTTATTTCTAGCCCGCCTATCAAATGTTTTATGTATTTATACGTCAAGTTGTTCTTAACCGGCTAAACGCAACTGTCAGACGTCTGTTCGTTTTCTTTGTGAATCACCTGACTCTTGAATGACCTGTGCACATGCGCTATAAAGAACTGAGATCTGAGGCTAGCCTCATACTTGGCTATTCCAATTGTTGCTATTTTACACAGCGCAAAAAAATTCAAGGTCATTCATGTTATAAGTAAATGCGGTAAAGTTGGAAGCTATTTCGTATTAGCCTCCAGCGAACCGCAGTGTTCATTCAGTAAAAGACCGGCCGACCGGGAAATATGCATACAAAGACTATCCGGACTGTAACGTTATAGGTATGTTTGTGGAAAGGAAATGCAAAAATGTTATATATAAACTGAAAAGTAATTAATGAATAATAAACAATAAAAAATATTGAAAATTGAGATATACCTAATAGAAATTTCTTAAGATATTACTTTTGAAGATATGGTGGTTCTTCCAAGGGGAGGCTCAGCCTCCCCTGCTTCCCCTGACGAGCCGCCACTGGTATAGAGTATAATTCATGGAATTTATCGATAAAATTACTAAATTAAAAACCAGAGATCAATGAAGTAGATACATGTGACAAATCAACAAAAAACACATAAATCGACGGTTCATATAAAGTTATTAAACAAATTTTCTGAACTAGGAATATTAAGATGTAATCAAAGCTTAGTCAGTTAATATATAAAACAAAATTAACATAACAAATATAAGACAAAGTACGTGTGCATACATAATATGTGACCTACAAGTAGAACAGATAACATCATTTACCTTCAATAAAGTCGGATATGTTGTAATAGCCCTTATTCGATAGATATTCTTTTAGTTTTACTTTAAATTTTAATTTGCTTGGAATAATATCACGAATATTTTTTGGGAGAGCATTGTATAGGGTGATACAGTTATATATATAGATGATCGTTTAAATAAGCTTTTATGGTGATTCGGTACACATAAGAGATCGCCATCTCTCGTTGGATAGTTGTGATAGTCAAACCTTTTTTTAAAGAGATCTAAGTTATTTTTTGTAAAGGTTAGGCATTTTAGGATATAGATGGAGGGTGTTGTAAGAATACGTTTTTCTATAAATATTTTTCTACAGCTTTCGTTTATTTTGAAGTCAAAGATAAGCCTAATAATTCTTTTTTGACAGATAAACACTCTTTCACACTCAGAAGCTTTGCCCCATGCAATGATATTAAATGAAATGTGGCTATACGCCATAGCATAATATAATTGATTAAGCCTTCTTTGCCTAGAGTGGGTTTTAACTGTAACATTGCAAAAAATGCCTTATTCAGTTTATTCCATACATGATCTATATGTCTACACCAGGATAGCTTGGAATCAAGTAAGGTGCCGAGTGATTTGACAGAATCCGGTAGCACAATATCATTGTCCATGAGGTTTTCTGGTACGGTCTTTTGAAGATGAAAGTTTATGCAAATTGTCTTTTTTTCATTTAAAATCAACCTGTTTCTTTGACACCACGTACTTAATGATTCTATAATATTGTTGACCTTAATGTGAAGTTCTTCGGGTGTAGCAGCTGACACGGTGGTTGTTGTGTCATCCGCAAACATTGTTACGTGACCATGTTCCATGTAGCTGGGTAAATCATTTACATAGAGCATGAATAGTAATGGACCTAACACTGAGCCCTGAGGGACCCCAAGTGCAACACTAAATGTATCCGACCCCTGGCCATTTAACCTCACCCTGAGAAATCTATTTTCCATATAGGAAGTCAACCACAGCAGAATGTTACCCCTAATGCAGACTGTATAATTTACTATTCAGTATTTCTTTATTAACAGTGTCAAATGCTTTGGAGAGGTCATAAAATAATGACACCACATACCTACCCTCATCCAAACATTTGTAAACATACTCTAGAAGATGATAGCAAGCTGTCTCAATCGATTTGTTTGATCTACACCCATGCTGCGAGAGAGTTAATATCTTATTCTTTTCAACATACTCAGAAATTTTGTTGTACATTACTCTTTCAGGTATTTTTGATAGAACACTTAAGAGGGGAATTTGTCGATAGTTATCCAAAATGGTGGGGTCACCTTTTTTTAGTAGTGGAATGACTACTATAAGAAAGAAAATATGCCCATTATGTAGAGTACAACTGTTATCATAATTTTATTTTTAATTTAAATTATCCTGTTCAATGAAACCAAAGATAAATCAAAACAAAAGCACTTACCAATATTTACAGCAGTCAGGTAAGATTTTAGAACATCGACAGATACGTGTTTCTACATTTATATCTCTTCAGTGTGGCAATAGATTACCAGAACAGAAATAAATTCAACTTTTTGGCACGATAGAGCCTGTAGACAGAGAGCAAGGATTGTATCTTCTACTCAAATGAAAATGAATTTTATACAATGGAAAATATTGTATGATGTTGCTAATTATTTCATGATGCTCGCTTTACGCAACAAAAAATTATTTTAAAACATTAAAAAATGTTGTCGGTGAAGAATGTCTTTTTGGGGTTGCGAGGTAGTAAACCTAAACCTACTCTCGTTCCAGATGGAATTCCAGACGTTTTACTAAAAGACTGCAGCAATTTTGCATATCCCCTCCGCAAAATGTTTAATTTGTGCCTTAAGAAACGCTATTATCCTGATACTTTAAAATAAGCCAAAGCCTTTCCTGTGTACAAAAAGGGCGAAAAAAAAATGTTTCTAACTATAGACTAATAAAAATCATATAACTTCGGTAAAGTTTTCGAAATCCTACTGCATGGTAACATTTATTATACAATCAAGGAGTCTCCTATCACATATAATTATAATGTTAATGGCGACGTGGCAAACAGACTATCTACCTTCAACCACCTAGGTGTAATATTTAATAATAAATTAACCTACATCAATCATACCAATGCTGTAATTTCCCATGCATACCGAACGTTAGGCTTCATTTTGCTTATGATAGTCATTATTTTAATGATACTAGAACCATGAAGATGCTTTATCTTATTTTCTCATGATTTAAGCTTGAGTATGCATCATTTATCTGGCAGTCCGATTATAAGACTCATAATGATAAACTGAGAAACGTTCAGCGTCGCTTCCTGAAACTTTTTAACTTGAAAACTAAAGGTACATATCCACCAATTGGGGTTCTCCAAAACCAATTATTTGAACAATTTGGTATTAGTCTTGCGGAAAGGAGCGAATACTTTACTTTGCGTTTACTGTGCGTCTGGATACAATTATGCATAATGATATAGACTGCAGTGAAAAATTGGGTCAATTGAACGTTCAAATCCAACGCTTTAATTCTCGCCACTCTCAGACTTCTTATTTATTCACGCCTAGATCTAGGATGCTACAATTTTCTACTCTATATAATATTTGCACTACTTTTGAAACTTAATGCAGTGAATTGAACATATTTGCCTATCAGCCGAAAATTATAGTCATTGTTTTATAGTCTAAATGCCTTCATAATTTCTACTTGAATTTTGTATTTAAGTTAGGTCAAGCTAGTTTATATTGGCATCATAAAAATGATTTTGTATTGTTGGATGGAATTTTTAAAGGTACCTGTTTGAAAGTTACTAGAACCTAGCTGCTCATTGGTTACTCTCACGACTTGTTATGATCCAAATGTGTGATTTCTTTAGGTACACAAGACAATCTCATTCTATAATTTCATACAATAAATTATCTAATTCGATGGAGGCTCCAAATCAGTGAATATGGCTAGTATTTGCTTCATGTCAATGGAAAATCTAATACAGTACAGTTGGTAATTATGAAAAGACAGTAAGTAGAACCTCATGGTAATTTTCCCAATCCTACGTCATCTCAGTATTTTAACTCATTTATCTACCTCCGAATTTTATGTATTATACAAACAATTATTGATACATAATTATTACTAAGTATTATATAGCCAAAGAGATTTAACAATAGTATATAGTTTAATTTAATTACTTCCACATCCACATAGTGGAGTGGAAGTAGAGTAATCGTATTGAAACAGGTTTAGAATGTCATGAAACGTCGATATTTTAAATTTGAGACGAAACAATTTACTCTCCGTCGATGTGTCTGTACCTTTTTTTCTCCACACGTTTTCTCTGGAAAGGTTTGAGACATTGACTTGAAATTTTATACACATAAGTATTATAACGAAATGTGGAAATGGATTGTTTTTTAAACTTAACGGTAAATGGATGGGGGGTAAATAGGAAAAAACAAGTAAAGGAAGCCGGAAAGAGTACAGATACTTGGGATTTGATGTACATACTAGAAGCCAAGGCCTCAGATTTTCCATCATCCCATCATCCCCACTCCATTATTAAAGAGATTGATAAAACTTTAATTGAGATATTCACTTGAAATTTGGTATAATTATTTATTGTAATGACATCTGATTGAGATGATTCCGTTGAAGGGGGGGGGGGGGGGGGCATAAATTGGGAAAAATAAGTAGAGGAAGCTAATAAGAGTCCAGATGCTGCATATTTGACATATATGCTAGAAGCCTTGAATTTTCTTATGACATCTGCCTCAAATAGTATTAAAATTCTATGACCAATTATTACCATATAGTAGAGTACAAATATAGTCAAGATGTATCCGTTTAAAGAGACTTGGATGGAAAATCTACATGTGGAACTAGTGATTTCTTAGACGGCGGTTTTTTAATTTTTCTATGTTAAATAAGTGGGAAATTGATGTTAATATGATATTTGATATAGGTCTTGTTTCTTTTACTTCCACATCCACGTAGTGGATTGGAAGTATAGTAATCGTAAAAAAATTTCAAAATTTGTTTTTCTTGAAATCGGTTTAGAATGTCATGAAACGTCGAGATTTTAAATTTGAGCGAAAAAAAATTTCTGTCTGTCGGTCTGTAACTTTTTTTTGTCCGAACGCTTTCTCCGGAACGGTTTAAGATATTGACTTGAAATTTTGTACACGTATATATTATAATGAGATCTGGAACTGGATTGTTTTTTGAAGATATCCGGTGAAGGGTTGTGGGGTAAATAGGGGTAAATATGGGGAAATATGTAAACCAAGCTGGTAAGAGTACAGAAACTTGAAATTTGATATATGTACTACAAGCCAAGGCCTCAAATTTTTTTATAATATTTTTCAACCCACCCACCACCCCTTCTTCATTATTAAAGGGGTTGCTAAAACAAAATCGAGATATTCATTTGAAATTTGGTACACGTATGTATTATAACGACATCTGGAACTAGATTATATTTTGAAATGATTCCGTGGAAGGGTTGGGGGTTAAATAGGGGTAAATAGGGGATAATAAGTAAAACAAGCTGGTAAGAGTACAGAAACTTGAAATTTGATGTATGTACTACAAACCAAGGCCTCAGATTTTTTTATAATATTTTTCAACCCCCCACCACCCCTTCTTCATTATTAAAGAAGTTGTTAAAATAAAATTGAGATATTCATTTAAAATTTGGTACACGTATGTATTATAACGATATCTGGAATTAGATTATATTTTGAAATGATTCCGTTGAAGGGTTGGGGGTTAAATAGGGGTAAATAAGGGAAAATAAGTAAAGCAAGCTGGTAAGAGTACAGAAACTTGAAATTCGGTGTATGTGGAAGAAGTCAAGGTCTCAGATTAGTTATATTATTTTTCAATCCCTACCACCCCTACTCCATTATTAAAGGGGTTGATAAAATAAAATTGAAATATTCACTTGAAATTTGGTACACGTATGTATTATAAGTACATCTTGAACTAGATTATATTTTGAGAAGCTACCGTTGAAGGGTTGGGGGTTAAATACGCTGAAACAGGGGGAAATAAGTAAAGCAAGCTGGTGTGAGTACAGAAACTTGAAATTCAGTATATGGACTAGAAGTTAAAGACTCAATTTTTTTTAAAATATTTTTCCACCACCCCCCCCCCCTTCCACCCCTACTCCATTATTAAAGAGGTTGATAAAATAAAATTGAGACATTCATTTGAAATTTTGTACACATATGTATTTTAACGACATCTGGAACTAGATTATATTTTGAGATGATTCCGTTGAAGGGTTGGGGGTTAAATAGGGGTAAATAGAGGGAAATAAGTAAAGCAAGCTGATAAGAGTACAAAAACTTGAAATTCGGTGTATGTACTAGAAGCCATGCTCTAATTATTTATATTATTTTTCAACCCCCACCACCCATTATTAAAGGGGTTGATAAAATGAAATTGAAATTTTCACTTGAAATTTGGTACACGTATGTATCATAACGACATCTGGGACTACATTATATTTTGAAAAGCTTCCGTCGAAGGGTTGGGGGTTAAATAGGGGAATATAAATAAAGCAAGCTGGTATGAGTAGAGAAACTTGAAATTCAGTGTATGTACTAGAAGCTAAAGACTCAAAATTTTTATAATATTTTTCAACCCACCATTCATTTGAAATTTGGTACACATATGTATTATAGCGACATCTGGAAACAGATTATATTTTGAGATGATTCCGTTGAAGGGTTAAATGGGCGTAAATAGGGGAAAATAAATAAAGCAAGCTGGTGAGAGTACAGAAACTTGAAATTCGGTGTATATTCTAGAAGCCAAGGTCTCGGATTATTTATATTATTTTTCAACCCCAACCACCCTTCCTCCATTATTAAAGAGGTTGATAAAATAAAATTGAAATATTCACTTGAAATTTGGGACGCATATGTACTATAACGGCATCTGGAACTAGATTATATTTTAAGATGATTCCGTTGAAGGGTTGAGGGTCGAATACGAGTAAATAGGGGAAAATAAGTAAATCATGCTGGTACGAGTACATAAATATGGAATTTGGTGTATATACTAGAAACCAAGGCCCCAGATTTATTTCTAATATTTTTCAAACATCACCATCTCCGCTCCATTATTAATGGGTTTGATAACATAAAATTGAGATATTTACTTGAAAGTTAGTACACGGATGTATTGTAATGACATCTGATTGAGATGATTCCATTGAAGGGGTGGGTCGTGGTAGGTTGTGAATAGGGGAAAATAAGTAGGGTAAACTAAAAACTTAATTTTTAACTTATTTGGTAGAAACCAACGCCTCAAACTTTTCTATGACATGTGTTCCAAATATTATTAAAATTCTATGACCAATAATTTTCACACACTAGAGTGCAAATCTAGTCAAGATGTTTCCTTTAATGTGACTTTAATGAAAAATCTGGATGTGGAAGTAGTGATTCCTTAGGCAGCGGTTTTTCTTTTTTTGTACTTTTTTGTGAAAATGGGCAACACACTCGTGCAAAAATCATCATCATTGCGGTTCAAGCTTTGCTGAATTTTGATTTACCTTAGACATTTAAATTTTGTATACTTACTTACATATTTCAAATTTTTTATTTTCTGTTAAAATAAATCCCATTACTAAGTCAGAGCTTTGCTGAAATATTAAATTAAACCCTATTCCAGGGAACCACCTTCAAAGTGTTCTAGCTTTCTAAGGAAGCATTTCTGGATACATATCTATTGAAACATTTTTCATGTTTTAGCGAAAACCATAATTAGCTAATGTTAAAGAAAAAAGATTTTCCGAATATTCCGAATAATACCATAGGTAATCAAGTCATAACAAATTATTTTAGAGGTTCATCTATTCAGACGAATGGTCGTCGAATTTTGTCTAATAACTGTGGTTACTTGAGAGATTTTGACTTTTCCCATTTTTAAATCATATTGGGTATTTGATATTGTCTGTAATTGTTTATTTGTGGCATATTCAGATTTTCTTACTTTTTATTGGGTATTTTGCCACTGAAAAATATTTAAAAATTTTAATGAAAAAACCTCTGCGCCAAACGGATATTTCAAAATTTCTTTAGTGATTTTCCTATATTTCTTGAGTCATTTTTCCTTTTTATTCTCTCATTTTCATGTATATGCTATTTACTTACTTCAGAAAACATTATCATTATTGTTATTATTATAAATAAACCTTGGCTAATTAAAAAAATCGTTAAAAGTATTTACACAGAACTTCCCTCTTTATTTGTGCCGGTCACTGTAAAAAATTATTAATTACGAAATGACACTGAAAATAATAACCGGAATATAGCTATCACTATTATTACAAAGAAAACCTGATAACTTTTGGTCGAAATAATATAGAGAGTGGTCATCTGACTGCAAAAATTCAATACTAAACAAGCTAACCGTTATACTCTTCGCCGATTTACTGCACTTTTTATATAATTGTTGCACATTTTATAGAATACTCTTCGCAGTCTTTTTGTAAATAGTATTAGTTTTAGACATTTTCCATTTAATTACAAAACATAAAAAAAAATATATTTTTTTTATTTAAATAATTTAAAACTTTTTATTTATTGATCGATGTAGTTCAAAAACAGTATGGTTCTTCCGCCACCTAGCACTAACTTACTGTCTAAATTTCAATACAATGGGACTCTTCGTTCTTAAGTTATCGTGCTCACAAGAAACGTGATAGACCGACAGACAGACAGACGAACGAACAGACAGACGGACAGACAGACAGACGGACAGATAGACGGACAGACGGACGAACGGACGGACATTTTGAAAGTCGTTCAGAATTCGATCACTAACACTGTGATATGAAAATTTTTTCTCTGCGAGCAATATTACCGGTTTTAGAAACGTGCCGATCGAATGCAATATACTCTTCGGTTTGTATTTACGAAGAGTATAATAACAGGTGCCAAATATGGCTTGCGCAAATACCTTTACAAATGTCCACCATGGTTGAATTATTTCTTGGGATGACCACCCTGTACATTTTCCAATAAAACTATAATAGGTGCATATGCCAAATATTGTTGCCATCTGTCACATTTTCAGTTCCAGATCACGTAGTGGAGTGGTTCATTTTACTTCCCTCGCATACCGAAGGGAAGTATTGTATTCGAGAAAAAATCACCCTCCGAGATTTTTACGGATTCTGACGTTTCAGATCACGGAGATTACGAAAATATAGGTATTTCCGTCAGTCTGTCTGTCTGTCTGTCTGTCTGTCTGTTGGTGTATTTACTAAAAAACTGCTTGACGGAGAGCAGTCAAATTTGGCAGGTAGTTGATGCTACTGTCAGCGCAGAAATGGTAGAAATTTCACTGGTGGACCGTCTAAACGGAATAAATAGTGAAAAAAATTTTTTTTCGCTCAAATTTAAAATTTCCACGTTTCATGACGCGCTAATCCTATTTCTAGAAAAAAAAAATTTTGAACATTTTTTTCACCAACATTTTTGAAAACATTTTTACCAAGTTAAAAAAACATTTTTTTTGTTCAAATTTAAAACTTACACGTTTCATGACACGCTAAACCTATTTCTGAAAAAAAAAATTTTCAAAATTTTTTTCACCAACATTTTTGAAAATTTTTTTACCAAGATGAAAAAAATTTTTTTTTGCTCAAATTTAACATTTCTACGTTTCATGACACGCTTAACCTATTTCAGGAAAAAAACATTTTTTTCACCAATATTTTCGAAAAAATTTTTACTACTAAATTGAAATAATTTTTTTTTCTTTCTTCAAATTTAAAATTTCCACGCTTCATGGCATTCTCAGCCTGATTCAAAAAAAAAATGTTTGAATTTTTTTTTACCATTTTTGAAAATTTGTTTACCACTAAAATAGATGGATTTTTTTTTATTTCTTCAAATTTCAAATTTCCACGTTTCATAGTGTTCTAAATCTATTTAAAAGAAAAATTAGAAATTTTTCTTACCATTTTTAAAAAATTTTACCACTAAGATACATTTTTTTTTTCTTTGTTCAGATTTTAACTATCCACGTTTCCATGACATTCTAAAACTGTTCAAACAAATTTAAAAATGGTTTTGAAGAATTTTTTAAAAAATTTTTAATCCATCACTACTATAGAACAGACGAAAAAAATTTTTTGGTCAAATTTAAAATTTCCACGTTTCATGATATTCCAAACCAATTTCGGAAAAAAAAATTTGCAACATTTTGTTACCAGTTTGGAAAAAAATTTAACACTAGAATGCTCAAATTTAAATGACATTCTAAACCTAGGTATTTCAGAAAAAAATTTCTGAAAATTTTTTTCACCAACATTTTTCAAAAAGTTTTTACCACCAAAATAGATCGAATTTTTTTTTATTTGCTCAAATTTAAAATGTTCACATTTCATAGCATTCTAAACCTATTTTAAAAAATATATACTTTTTAATTTTTAAACTGTTTTTAGCACTACTATAGAATAGAAGGAAACTTTCCTTTT
Organism: Stenurella melanura; assembly: GCA_963583905.1. Classification (NCBI taxonomy): domain Eukaryota; kingdom Metazoa; phylum Arthropoda; class Insecta; order Coleoptera; family Cerambycidae; genus Stenurella; species Stenurella melanura. Next base: position 83,225,936 of record OY757310.1, read on the forward strand.
TGCTCAAATTCAAAATTTCTACGTTTGACATTTTAAACCTATTTCAGAAAAAAGTTTTGAAAATTATTTTACCAACATCTTTTGAAAAATTTAAAAAAAAATGAAATTTCTTAACCACACACTATACTTCCACTCCATTACGTGAATGTTGGGTTGAAAATGTGACAGATGGCAATAATATCTGGCATATGCACCTATTGAAAAATGTACAGGGTGGTCATCCCAAGAAATAATTCAGTCATGGTGGACATTTGTAAAGGTATTTGCGCAAGCCTGCCATATGTGGCACCTGCATAAATTATCAAGTTTTCTTTGTAATAATAGCAATAACTCTATTCCGATTATTATTCTCAATGTCATTTTGTAATTATTAATTTTTTAGAGTGACTGCCATGCACAAATAACGAGGGAAGTTCTGTGTAAATACCTTTACCGATTTTTTTTTTTTAAATACGTTTAGAATGTTATGAGACGTGCAAATTTTAAATTTGAGCAAATAAAATTTTCTTTCATGTATTCTAGTGATAAAAAAATGTTCATCATCTATTCTATAGTAGTGGTATAGTATATTCTACAACAAGTTATGGAATGGCTCATATTCCACAGGAGCGAAAAGTTTGTAGGCCTAGCCGAAGGCGCGGACTACGGTTCGCGAGTGTGGAATATGCCATTCCAAACGTGTTGTAGACTATACTTTCTCTAACAAGATTTTAGAAATTATACAAAAAAACTTTAAAACTGTTCAAAACGTCAAATGCGAAGCTACCTTTTGTTCGACGTAACCATAGCAACCAAACCACTAACAGCTTCTGATTCGTCGAAAGCAGTGCGGTATTATACCATAACAGAGTGTTGGAATGATACTTGTTCCGACACAATTTTTAGTTGTGGAATTTGTAATTTCTGAAATGGTGTTAGAGAAAAAACATTTTCTTGAAATAGGTTTAGAATGTCATGAAACGTGGAAATTTTCAATTTGAGCCAAAATAATTTTTTTCCGTCATCTGTTTTGTGGGCAAATTTTTTTATGTTATTTTAAAACGTTTTTGGAATAGGCTTAGAATGTCATGAAACTTGGAAATTTTAAATTTGAGTGATAAAATTGTTTCTCCATCAATTCAATAGTAGATTAGATTTTTTCTCAAAAATTTTAAATATTTTTTTTAATAAACTTAGAACGTCATGAAACGTGGAAATTTTAAATTTGAGCAAAAAAAAATTCTATCTATTCTATAGTGGTAAAAAAGAAATTTTTTAGAAAAAAGTTTCAAACTTATTTTCCGAAATGTGTTTATACTGTCTGTAATTGTTTATTTGTGGCATATTCAAATTTTCTTACTTTTTATTGGGTATTTTGCCACTGAAAAATATTTAAAAATTTTAATGAAAAAACCTCTACGCCAAACGGATCAGACAGAGGTTGGTTCTTGAGTACTTGACTGTTTCAAAAAGTCTCACATCTCAAAATATATAAACTAGAACAATGTTATAAACTAAAAACTGAAAATCAAAGCTATAGGTAGTTAACGTTTCGGAAGAGAATCTACTTCCGTTCTCAAAACTTTTTTGGCCGTCAACCATGACAGTTCTTTGTTTATGTATTTCCATAGTCACGTGAGACATTAAATTATATTTATCTTATTTTTACTTACTTCGTCTCTAAGGATGGGCAACCAACTAGTACAAAAATCTATTGAATAATTAGAAACGCATCTATCCTCGTTTAATAAAATAATCGTTTTAAGTTTTCTTTTAGTTCCGTTGCTCTCTTTTTCCAAAATCTTCGCCGAGTCCCATTTAATTCTATGATTATTATCCCACGCGTGTTCACAAATTTTGGATTTTTCAAATTCTCCCCTTCTAGCGTAATTTCTATGTTCACCAAGCCTTACGTTGAAAGGTCTAGATGATTCACCTACGTAATGTTTATGCTGTCATAAAACGTGGAAACTTTAAATTCGAACAAAAGAAATTTTTACATCTATTCTATAGTAGTGGTAAAAAATCGGTAAAAGTATTTACACAAAACTTCCCTCGTTATTTGTGCATGGCGGTCACTCTAAAAAATTATTAAATACGAAATGACATTGAGAATAATAAACGAAGAAATATAGTTATTGTAATTATTACAAAGAAATCCTGATAACTTTTGGTCAAAAAAATATACAGAGTGCTCATCCAACAGCAAAAGTTCAATACTAAATAACAGGTGCCAAATATGGAGGGCTTGCGCAAATACCTTTACAAATGTCCACCATGACTGAATTATATTTCTTGAGATGCCATTATTCAATAAAGGTATACAATAGGTGCATACATTTTTTTCCAAAATGGTGAAAGGATGTAGCGAAATAGGTTTTAAATATCATGAAACGTGGAAATTTTAAATTTGAGCAAAAAAAATATTTAGTCTATTCTATAATAGTGATAAATAGATTACCTATACATGTTTTCAAATTTTTTAAAAAAAATTTCAAAAACATTTTTAAAATTGTTTGAATAATTTCAGAATGCCATGGAAACGTGGAAATTTTAAATCTGAAAAAAGAAAAAAAAATCCATCTATTTTAGTGGTAAACATTTTTTCAAAAATGGTCAAAAATTTTGAAACATTTTTTACTTTTAAATAGGTTTAGAATGCCATGAAACGTGGAAATTTTAAATTTGAACAAAGAAAAAAAATTTTTTTAGTGGTCAAAATTTTTTCAAAAATGTTGGTGAAACAAATTTTCTAATTTTTTTTTTCAGAAATAGGTTTAGCGTGTCATGAAACGTGGAAATTTTAAATTTGAGCAAAAAAAATTTTTTATCGTCTTGGTAAAAAATTTTTCAAAAATGTTGAAAAAAATTTTCAAAATTTTTTTTTTCCCGAAATAGGATTAGCGCGTCATGAAACGTGGAAAATTTAAATTTGAGCGAAAAAAAAATGTTTCCATTACCTATTTATTCCGTTTAGACGGTCCACCCTGTATATTTTCCAGTGAAATTTCTACCATTTCTGCGCTGACAGTAGCGTCAACTAAATACCAAATTTGACTGCTCTCTGTCAAGTAGTTTTTTAGTAAATACACCAACAGACAGACAGACAGACAGACAGACAGACAGACAGACAGACAGACCGACAGACAGACAGACAGACTGACGGAATTGAAAAACCTATATTTTCGTAATCTCCGTGATCTGAAACGTCAGAATCCGAAAAAATCTCGGAGGGTGATTTTTTCTCGAATACAATACTTCCCTTCGGTATGCGAGGGAAGTAAAAATTGTTCAAAAATGTTGGTAAATTTTTTTTTTTTTTAATAGTTTTAGAATGCCATGAAACGTAGAAATTTTAAATTTGAGCAAAAAAATCGGTAAAGGTATTTACACAGAACTTCCCTCGTTATTTGTGCATGGCGATCACTAAAAAATATTAAATACGAAATGACATTGAGAATAATAATGGAAATATAGTTATTGTAATTATTACAAAGAAATCCTGATAACTTTTGGTCAAAAAAATAGTGCTCAACCAACAGCAAGAGTTCAATATTAAATAACATGTCTCCCATAAATTATTTCTTGGGATGACCACCCTGTATATTTTCCAATAAAAGTATAATAGCATATGTCAAATAGTATTGCCATTAGACAGTTCCACATTCACGCAGTGAAGTGGAAGTATAGTGGTGGTTAAAAATTAATTTTTTTTTTTAAATTTTTCAAAACTGTTGGTTAAAAATGTTCACTCCTTTTTCTTCTGCAATAGGATCAGAATGTCATGAACATGGAAATTTTAAATTTGAGCAAAGAAAAAAATTTTCCATCTGTTTTAGTGGTTAAAAATTTTTCAAAAATGTGTGAAAAAAAATTTCAAATTTTTTTTTCTGAAATAGGTCATGAAAAGTGAAAATTTTAAATTTCAGCAAAAACAAATTTTTCCGTCTATTCTAATGGTAATTTTTTTTTCCAGTGTTAAAAAAAAAATTCATCTATTCTATAGTAAGCAGTGAAACAGATTTTATCAATTTTTTTTGTTTCAATAGGTTTAGAATGCTATGGAAAGGTTGAAATTTTAAATTTGAACAAAGAAAAAGAAATAATTTTTTTGAAATTTTTCCAAAATCTTGGTTAAAAAGTTTTCAAAATTTTTTCTTCTGAAATTGGTTTAGAATGGCATGAAACGTGTATATTTTAAATTTGAGCAAAACAAAAAATTCCATCTATTCTAGTGGTAATTTTTTTTCCAAAATGTTAAAAAAATGTTACAATTTTTTTTTCTTCCGAAATAGGTTTGGAATGTCATGAAGCGTGGAAATTTTAAATTTGAGCAAACAAAATATTTTCTTCTATTCTATAGTGAGTACCTACTTAGTGATGAATACATACATTTTTTCAAGAAAATTTTTCGGAAAAATTTTTAAATTTGTTTTAATACGTTTAGAATGCCATGGAAACGTGGAAATTTTAAATTTGAACAAAAAAAAAATTCCACCTATTTTGGTAGTAAAAAATTTTTCAAAAATGTTGGTAAAAAAATTTTCAAAATTTTTTTTTTTTTGAAATACGTTTAGAATGTCATGAAACGTGAAAATTTTAAATTTGAAGAAAGAAAAAAATTCTCATATTTTAGTGGTAAAAATTTTTTCAAAAATGTTGGTGAAAAAAATTTTTTTTTTCTGAAATAGGTTTAGCGCGTAATGAAACGTGGAAATTTTAAATTTGAGCAAAAAAAAATTTTTTTCATCTTGGTAAAAATGTTTTCAAAATTGTTGCAAAAAAAATTTTCAAAAATTTTTTTTTCTGAAATAGGTTTAGCGCGTCATGAAACGTGGAAATTTTAAATTTGAGCAAAAAAAAATTTTTTTCACTATTTATTCCGTTTAGACGGTCCACCCTGTATATTTTCCAGTGAAATTTCTACCAGTTCTGCGCTGACAGTAGCGTCAACTACCTGCCAAATTTGACTGCTCTCCGTCAAGTAGTTTTTTAGTAAATGCACCAACAGACAGACAGACAGACAGACACACAGACAGACTGACGGAATTGAAAAACCTATATTTTCGTAATCTACGTGTTCTGAAACGTCAGAATCCGAAAAAATCTCGGAGGGTGATTTTTTCTCGAATACAATACTTCCCTTCGGTATGCGAGGGAAGTAAAAAAATGTTTTCATCTTGGTAAAAAAATTTTCAAAAATTTTTTTTTCAGAAATAAGTTTAGCGCGTCATGAAACGTGGAAATTTTAAATTTGAGCGAAAAAAAATTTTTTTCACTATTTATCCCGTTTAGACGGTCCACCCTGTATATTTTCCAGTGAAATTTCTACCATTTCTGCGCTGATAGTAGCGTCAACTACCTGCCAAATTTGAATGCTCTCCGTCAAGTAGTTTTTTAGTAAATGCACCAACAGACAGACAGACAGACAGACAGACTGACGGAATTGAAAAACCTATATTTTCGTAATCTCCGTGATCTGAAACGTCAGAATCCGTAAAAATCTCGGAGGGTGATTTTTTCTCGAATACAATACTTCCCTTCGGTATGCGAGGGAAGTAAAAATATACAAATTTTTTCAATTTTTTTTTAAATGGGTTTAGAATGCCATGAAACGTAGAAATTTTAAATTTGAGCAAAAGAATTTTTTTTCCATCATTCTAGTTTTCAATTTCCAAAAATGTTGGTTAAAAAAAAATTTCAAAAATTTTACATGCATGATCTGAAACGTGAAAATCTGAAAAAATCTCGGAGGGCGACTTTTTCTCGAATACAATACTTCCCTTCGGTATGCGAGGGACATAAAAATTATATAAAATTCAACATGATGCAGAGTATTTGCTTCTACAGTGTTCGCAGAATGATAGCGAAATAAATAATTTTCTGATACGGAAAGGAATTATACAAGGGTATGGTGGCAAATCGAGAAAACATGATGTAGAAATTCATAAAAATATTTAAAGAATACATAAAAAGTCAGGATTATATTTGAAGGCAATTCACTGAAAATAAATATAAATTGAATGAACCTGCACAATAAGAATCAATTTTCATTTCTTAAGTAAACACGAAAATACTTCAATTACAAAATTTTCTATTTAGAAGTATTTAAGAAGGGGCTCAACGCTTTCGCTTCTGGAAATTATAAATGAGAGCCTTTGTAAAATAGCAAGATAATTAATTCTAAATGGTGCTTTTATATTTCAATTACAGATATAAATGAATACAGTCAAAAGATTTTCTCTCCTTTGAAATTGAAACAAAAACTATGCGTTCTAATGATACCTCTAATTATTTTTTGCTTTGCCGTGGAAAATGTATTCAGGTTTTTGAGTAATTAAGATGTGAGCGGTTAGACTAATAAATAAAACCGATTAAGTTTAATATTATTCTCCATGTGAATTTACATTTTAACTTATTCCAGTATAAATTAGTTAAAAGCGTACACAGAATAACTTTAATAATTTGTGGGAGTGTTGTATGGATTCATCCATTCAACTCAATAAAGTGAATTGATGCTGTTTTCTTTGGATTTTATTTTTGTGACTTTGCCCACCATGTTCTAAAAATACATATTTTAATCTTTCTAAAATGAACAGAATTAAGTATTTTACTAATTTTAAAAATATTTTAGCTAAAATAAAAGTATCCATAAACAATAATAGCCATGCGTTATTATTTAATCGGCGTCAAAAAGTTAAAAAAGAAGAAGATTCACAATTCGACCTATATGTACGTTTTTCTTATATGTACATGATCAATAATTTCTGGTGTAGTTAAGAGATTTTTAACATATCTTTTGTAAAATGCAAGGCAGGGAGCGGCAGTGATTCAGCTGTAACTGTTTCAGTCTACGTGTAATGTAAGGTGAACAAAAAATCAACAGAAGATATTTGTATGACCAATATACACACACACACCGGCAAATTTATAGGTGCCGAGATTAATGGACATTTTTTTCTACATATTTTTTTGGATATACCATTTTCACATCAAGATTTTCAATAATGGGCCATCTGGGCTCACTTTATCGTACTCTGTTATCATTAAACAGGACTGCCAATTGTCGTTATCGTAAATCGTACCTCGGATTCAGGTTCAGCCGATCAGAAAACCCCTAGGTATGGTATTCTTAAATTCATGCATCTTAACAAATGGAAGAGAGTTGAATATTATCTCAAAATATAAGCGTTCATGTCTGAATATTGGGACTCAATTTACTCGTAAACGGCCCATTATCGGCCTTTGGGCCCATTAGGACTTTTGATCAGGACATCGAGGAGAACAATTTCCCAAGTTTTAAAAAAAGTTGATCCAGAACCAAAATCCTTGGGGATTGTGCGTGGTCTCTTGATGACCCACTACCCATTTTCACAGATGCGTTTAAAATTAGTTCACATACTGGTGAGATGGAATCTTGAGAACTTCTTTAACTTAAACACCAATTGTACTATCTTCACGGAAGGGACCACAGCTATACATAGCGTTGCACTATATCAATCGATACAGCCTTTAAATTTCAAGTATTCTATCCGATTCCTCGTCAATGCAATACATTGCAAACGCATTTAGTTATAAAGTCAACTTATATTGTCACGACCTGGGGGAGCCTTGGGTAGCCTGGGGAGAAGAGGTTGCCCATTTTAATAAATATATTATTATAATTTTGATATGTATTTATTCAATTCACTAGAACCTGGTGAAAGTCAAATAGAAATAAAATAGAACATGGCAAATAAAATCATTAAAACTAAAATTGTTCAAAAAATACATATAATTAAAGTGTTGTTACCTAACCCTCATAGTGGAGAAGTTGTGCCTGACTATCAATAATTGATTGGCGTATTTATATAAATACTACATGCTTAATAGGCATTTTCCATATAGGTAGAATATAATTTATAGTTAAGTGAACTTTATTAATTATTACGTGTTTGAAATATGACACTGAGCTTCCTTTATATATTGTAATATGCCATAAGTTAAATAAAATACATATAATTAATTCGGGAAAGATATGAAAATTACTTTGCTAGATGTGGAAATCAGTTAAGCCTACCTGCAGAGAGTATACCAATGAGTAATTTTGAAAACTTAACGGTCCTCGTGGCAATATACCACTTAATTGGGAAAAAGGTTATATAGTAGAGTGCAAATCAATTTCTATCTTTCCCCCCGTTGGCACTTTTAGAGTAAAATATATGACCTTACCAGATATGTTACTTATGCCCTGTAGATTATGAATCCACTTGTCGCCAAAAAATCGTCACGAATATAAGGGCACAAATCAAAATTTTCTAAGCGACCTCACCATGCGATAGAGTCAATCATGAAGCGTATGTTATCCAAAAATCATTAAATTCGCTGTAGAATTTCTATTTTTAAAATAAATAAAGAAACGAACTTTTACATAGGCTTATATGGCAGTAAAAATCAAAAATCCTCATTTTATCTGTTCGAATACGGCTGAAAATTAAGTATTTTTCGTCTAGTTTTCCATTCCCACGACGATATCTCCAAACTATTATATTTTTCAAAAAAATATATTCTTTATAAAATATTTGCCATATTTTGTAGATTACAGTGGTTCTTAAATGCGTGATATCAATTTTCGAAGCTTATCAGCGGAATGCGTTCGTTGCAGATTCTTGCTCTCCCACTCCTTAAAACTGTTTCAACACACCACACTTCGCAGCAGAAGCGTCTAGAGAGACCGAAATGCGAAAGCTTAGACACGCCCAACACGTGATATCACTAGTTTGGACTATTTCTTCTTTGCTCTAGCGTTTACTTCCAGCGAGGTGGTTAGCACATAGGTTACGCTTTTGCTTATGGCGCGAGGGGTCCCGGGTTCAAATTCGTATGCCCGCACAATTTTTTTTTAACTTCTGTAACGATTAATATATTTTTTTACAAATTCTTTTCTGATTTCTTTAGGTTTTCCTTCTTTTTATATAATAATTTCATTCTTTCGTGTGATTTCTTTGGGTTAGGTTAGTAGGTTTTTATTTTGATATCTAATTGTTAATAATTATTAGCGCCGCAGGCAGTATTAGCGTCGCAGACAAAAAAATGGGGGGTGCGGGGGGTGTCCCCCCGCCTTTTTTCCACAAAATAACAGGAAATATTTCAATTTCTCCACTTGCATGAATTTATTATACATTTACAAGGTAATGCGCATGCTCGAAGCTTTCGCATTTCGGTCTCTCTAGACTCTTGTCTTCGCAGCCGCAATGGCCTATCGTAAGATATAGTAGCGCATGGTAACTCTCGTGGTTCATGATATTAATGAAATTTATGTCTTGAAAATTATTACTATGGAATAAATAATATGAGTATATTTATTTAATATTAATTTAGTGTTATTTCGCCTTACATAAAATTTTTGTGTAATAGATTAACACGTTATAAGAAACTCGTTAGTTCGATGTTAGCAAGATACTTTTAGCTGGTATGTATTTTTTTAACAGAATTTTCTACCATATAGGTAACTGGAGAAGAAATAAAAATGGAAAGCACTACTGCTAGCGCAAGTTCTGAAAGTGAGATTGAGAAAAAGAAAATTTAAAGAAAAACAGTTCAGGTGGATGGAGTGCATGTCCAATAACTTCTTCAGGCGTGTCCTTGCTTAAAATCAATTTTTTTTCAATAAAATAGCTTTCTCAAGTAATGACAACGAACACAGAAAGAAAAATAAGACAGCCCACCAAAATCCCATAATTTTCTAAAGAATTTGTGCTAACGATTTAAATGCTATAGTAACTAAATATAATGTTTAATGTTTCTGAAGTCACAATAGAAAATGCAAAGTTTCATGCCTCGTTTTCTGTTGGAATTTGAACATATTTTTCGTTTCTCTTTGTAGATTAAACAATTTCGACTCCTTTGCCGGTAAATCTATTTATAAGTAGTCTACTGATCTATCTTTTAGACTTATATCTATAGATTCTAGATATCTCTCATCATAAATTGACGACATACCATAACTTTTTTGCTTTAAAAACCGTTTCTCAAGAATTTTACATATTTTAGTAGAACTCCGTTCGTTGTCTGCCCGTTTTCCACTTTTATTTTTATTGTTAGATAGACCTCTGCATTTTATATAGCGACTTTAGAAACATGAAATATGATATTCAATTTCCATAGGTATCAAATCGTTAGCACAAATTCTTTCGAAAATTATGGGATTCTGGTGGGCTAGTAGTCTTACTTTTCTTTCTGGTTCCGTGGTCATTACGTGAGAAAGCTTTATTGTTGTACTTTTGACAAAAATCCATTCTTCTGTTTAAAAAAATTATTTTACGAAAATACACATCGGAAAAAGTTGATGGACAGGCATTGGATGTATCTGAACTCTTTTCAATTTCTTTCTCTATTTATCTCCTTAAATGTTCTATATTTCTTTGGCTAGTAAAACTAGAATAGCAATATCGGTGCCAAACCAGTCAAAATTGTTTGTTTTTTGAATGACATAATGTTAGGATATAGATCATCTCCTCCTTGGTCACTTAATTTTTCACAGATTTTTAAACAATTAATAAATGTCGCAAAAGATTTCTCAAGACCCTTGATTACAGGGCCCGGTTTCATACAAATTAAGCTAATATGTTACGAATATGTTTTACATTAAATTATATTTTTCTCAATCTCACTTTCAGAACTTGTCCTATCAGTAGTACTTTTCAGATTAATTTCTTCTAAAAAGCATATACATCAGTTACCTACATGGTAGAAAATTTAAAATAAATACCAGCTGAAAGCATCTTACAAACAGTGAACTATAGGGAGTTTCTTATAACGTGTTAATTTATTACACAATAATTTTAGGCAGGCCATAATTTTTATGTAAGTCCATGTAACACCGAATTAATATTCTACAAATATACTTACATTTATTTCTTAGTAATAATCATTTTCAAGATATAAATTTCAAAATATTATGAACCACGAGTTACTATGTGCCAATCTATCTAACGGTAGGCCAAAGCGGGTGCGAAATGGGGTGTGTTGAAACAGTTTTAAAGAGTGGGAGAGCAAAAATCTGCAACGAACGCATGCCGCTGATAAGCTTCGAAAATTGATATCACTCTACACATTACTAAATATTTTGGTTATTAAATTCTCAAAAAATCTGATTTAAAAACTACTATAATCTGGAAAATATGGCAAATATTTTATAAAGTATATATTTTTTTGATAAATATAATAGTTCGGGAGATATCGTCGTGGGAATGGAAAAGTAGACGAAAAATAATTAATTTTCAGCCGTAGTCGAACAGAGAAAATGAGGATTTTTTATTTTTACTGCCATATAAGCCTATGCAAAAGTTCGGTTCTTTCTTTATTTTAAAAACAGAAATTTTACAGAGAATTTAATGATTGACTCTATCGCGTGGTGTGGTTAGTTAGAAAATTTTGATTTGCGCCCTAATATTCATGACAATTTTTTGACAAGTGGATTCGTAATAAGGAACATATGTGACAAGGTCATAAATTTGTCATAAAAAGTGCCAACGGGATCGAAAACTAAGCGACTTTTGTCAACGCGGGCACTCTACTAATATTTCTCTGGGTTCAAGCACACATGTGAATAACACAAATTAAACTTGAAAGCTAAATGGAGTTACAAATGGAATAAATACTGTTTTACTTATCATACCAGGTACATGGCGATGTATCCTAATATTCCCCAATACTCCTAATAAACATTTTTATATAAAATTAGCATTTAAAGCTCACCAAATTATGATCAATGAAACAAAAGAGCTGCCTTTGACCATATAGCTCTTTCTGATGCGTGAAATACCAAGATAATGCGACAGAATCTTAAAAAATATATAGGTTTTAGTTTCTTAGATATGACTATAATTAAGATGTAGGTTACTTCCGATTCGATATATCTTTCTTTTTCGTTTTTAGTTTTTCTTTATGTTGTTCCCCTACTAACCGTTGTCCGTCTTTAAATGTCTATTTCAAAATGTAATTATCGACTACAGGACAAGAAGTACGTGACCCTATTACATCCCTTTTTGTTGTCTTATATATGTTTTAAAAATTATTTCACCCAGTCGTTCGACTATAATATTTAATGTAGATACTGGTGTTGGTGTAACATATAACAAACAAAGAAATCATACGTATTTTGAAACGAACTCGAATATTGATATTAGGTGATGAAGTCTAATTAACCGGGTGACTGGGTAGGACTTTATTTCATAATTTTTAATTAGTTTCTTTTTTGTTCAATAAATTATTAATAGTTATTTTAATCCAGAAATCTAAATTTACAGAAAGATGTAATCATAAATTTTCCATTGGTACATGTTACTTCACTGACGTTTCGATAACTGACGTCTCAGTTAAATTAAATAGAAACGATAAGAAATTTCTACATTCACATTAATTAATTATATTATTGTTAATGAGAAAATAATCTGGCCCTGAGATGAATCATGCACACTTAAGGCTATTTATCACTGGAAACAATACAGGAAATATAAATTTTTCACCTAAAGGAAGCATTAAGCTTATCCCTTTTCTAAACGATAAAATAAATAAGAATGAATACTAAGAGTTCGCGTGTACGTACATCCCCTAGTGGGGCTATACCGCAGCACTTCATTTATCAAAAGGGAATAATAAATTCATTTCTCACGTGATAACATAATCACGTCAACTCGTTTATGTTCTGATAAGTTTATTAAACTTGAAATTAATTTCCTAAGTGATGAATTGTTTCCGCTACAAGGTTTTAATTATTATTCTCAACAAGTAGATTTATTTAACTCAATCACATGAATAACTAGTATTTCCTAACCACTTATTATCAACAAACAGTTTAATTAAAAATAGGGACCTCTCCAGTTTCATTAATTTGTTTATGTTTTATGTCCGTGCCTCCGCCAGTTAATCAGAAATAATGCAGTAATACACCAGACAATTTTCCTGATTTAAGAAAAATCTAGAAATAATTGGTCCATATGTCAAATACAGGGTGTAATCAGTTTCATGTCATTAAAAAAACTGGTAATGGGGACCGACTAGACAAACAAAAAACCTTTATGACTTTACCCTCTAGGGGTACTTTGAAAAAATTGATCTGGGTTAACATATTTAATATTATGGTAGACAACTATTGAGAACCACTGATTTTCTTGGTCGATGGACTTGTACTTCCCAATTATACAACTTTTAAATTGTCATAAAAAAGTGCTCTCCGGCACACGCGGTATCAAAGGATCATCGACCGCCTTTGATGGACCGCCTCAACTGAACTGAGGGTATAAAGAGGTAAATAATTCGTTCTCTCTTCGTGCACACTTGCAATCAAATAATGGCCATATAGGTTTAAACAGAGCATTTCTTTACATGTGTGTTTTTTAATTGGAACAAAATATTGGATTGTTATAATTTAGAAAATTTAAATGTGGTTTATTAACATTTGTAACATAAATGAGTGTCCTGAGTTAAAACCTTACTACTTACCTAAATGATTCAAAATCTCTGCATCTGTATCAATACACAGTTTGGTACGTCGAATTAAGTACATACGCACTTCGTTCAGCACTAAACACTAAACTATCAACTAACGTTGTCAATAAAGAAAAATAAAATAAAAACTTGGTACAAAAGCCAAAGAGGAATACGAAAAGAACGAATAAGTAACTTGTGTCTGTACGTAATCAAGAATTTGACAACTTGAACGGTAAGTCAATAAAATAAATCTTAACTATAAATACACAATGACGCGAAATTCAAAAATAACAAAAACAACGAACGGCGAGTTGGACGTCTGTACATAACGAAGCACCGACGGTAACTAAAATATTGCACAAGGGAGAGTTAGAGTATAGTTTTCTTCAGATCAGATCTAGATCTAAACCTACCTCAATATTCCAGCAGTTCTCAAAAGATTTTATTGAAAATTTGCGAAATTTTTGTTTATTTCTTTTCTCCAAAACTATGAGCTTTAGACCCCATATTATATAAGTTTTTTTTGTTTGTCTTGTCGCTCCCTACCACCAGTTTTTTTAATGACATGAAACTAATTACACCCTGTATATCCCTCAGCCCCACTGCAAGTATGAGATTTGACGAAAGATATCAGATATCAAGATCAGCAATTTTTCAGTAGTCCAAATTTTGCGTGACAGAAGTATCACGAAACAATGACTTGCTAATACTCTATTCTCCTCCATCTTTTTACGCCTCTGAGACATGGACTGTTAGGGACACAAACAGATGGTGCACAGTGATTACTTTTATTGATCTAGGCGAACATAATCCAAATTTGAACTCATTCCAATACAAAAGTTATTAACATATCTTAGTAATAAATACCCCAAACTAAATAGTTCTGAGAATTTTACCGTACTTATCCCTTCCCTCATATTTTTATGATGACCGATTTATAAGGGATTATGGATTGGTGCAGGTCAGGTAAAATTCAGTTTATGATTAGACATTAGACATTAGACAAAGTAAAGGTGTTTTAAATGTGGTATTGTGCTGAAGTTATTCTGTGTCATGGAGAATGTACAAGGTATGTAGTTTTCTATTCTTAAACAAAATCACCAACATTTAGCTTTTACTACTCTTTATAGAAGTGTCATTCTTAACCAAACGAGAATTGCAATTTTCTGAATATCTACAAGTTCTTACAGCTTTACAGTTTTATCTACAAGTTCTTACAGCTTTATAGTTTTATTCATGTTGGATCATGTCTTGTCGTTTTAAGAACTATAATTACCTATTATTACTTGGTCATTTTACGAACAAAAAGGCTGCATTCATCTGCACTTCTAATAATGATTCTAGGACACCATTTTTAGTTACTTATGCTATATCACGGAGAAGTCTATTTGAGGTATTTTCAATGGAATATGACAAAAAGGAAAAAAAAAACAGGATGCACCTGCATGTCCTAAATCGTTTTGGAGTACAACATTGTAGAGAAACTTTAGAAAAGGCAATATTGAACAGAATTTAAAAAATTGGATATCAAATTTCTGAAAGATGGCAAAAAAGTTGTGGGAGTAAGGTCAAATTTTAATTCACTACTTATTGATTAATCAGTAAACATTAAATTCAATCGTAAAATAAATCATCTGCCAAGGTGATCTTCGAAAAAAAATAATTAAGTGTCATTGTAAGTGTTGGCCAGTTTATTAGCATTTTCTAACTCGAGCAGTGTATATGTAGATGGGCCTACAAATATCGGATGCGCAGTGGATTCATAAAAAATAAAATCGATTATAACAAATCTCAAAAGTAAGTGAGCCTACTGGTCTTCTCTCTACTGTGCCGCGACACCGCTGTCTTTTGATCTTGAACGGAAACTGATAACTCGATCCCCATATACGAACATAAACATTTCCAATGTTAAACAATAATTTTATGAAAGGACACCCTGAAGAAGTTGATGGATAAGACTTCGTATTCGAGAAAAATGTTAATTATACTTATTTGTAGTCGGCCACGGTCGACTGCATCTTCTGCTTATCTTCTTTCACTGGGGACTGGGTCATAATAAGTACATTTCAATACATAAATAATTTAATGGGGTAGGATATAAAAATGACAAAGAAAAAGTTTGAGTTTGTTTGATAATGAAAAAAGAAATGTTACATTAAACTGATAAGATCATGAAGGCTGCACTTCCTCTTTAAAATTGTTTTCTTTTTTCATTACGTCTGGATCATTTCTTCAATAGGTAACATTTCTGTGCCGATACGCACGCAATGCTAATTCTGACGACCGAGGGTTGGCTGGCTACCCATAACTTTTGATCTTTATTTTACTCGAAAAGGGTTGCGTATGCGAAATGTTTTATAAGTACATTTTTGGCATCTTTTGGTATAAAATTGTGTGCTTTGTACTGTTCAGCTCTACTTGTGCTTATTGTTTTGAGTGTTTTAGAGACTAATGATTCCTGGTTGAATTGGGAAATTAATTTTAGTGAACTGGAAGAGTTGATAGAGCACACGGCTAAACAACCATCAAATTCCAAGTCACCTGGCCTACCAAGAAAATTGTTTGTGATGATAGTGATGGCGACAACTTTTTTTGCTTGCTTACTTTTATTTTTATTACCGCTAATATATATTTGCACATAGAGCAATTAATTTTAAATACAAGTTGAGTTACAACATATCTGGATATTATTTCAAGAACTACCTAAAATTATAGAATTGTTAAAGATTTTGCACCAAAAACAGAAAACAGATAATCGAAATAATTTCAACTCCCTCAAAAACTACCCTTTTAGTGTCCAAAATTTTTTCAATATTTTTCCTCTTTTCTAAAGAATATGTTCTGTTAATTTGCAAATTTGTAGAATTTTGTCCTCTAGAATTTGAAGAATTACCACTGTGAGGAGTGTTGATGCCTTCGAATGTTGCGAATTATTTGGACAGCCCATCTCGATTCTCCAAGAAATATGTCAGCCAGAGCGACTCTCCAGCGTATTAGTTTCTCAAATTCTATAATTTCTTGGCCAAATCAATTGTATGAAGGATAACATAGATCGATCTATGTCCAGAGAAAATCAGATGACAAGAGGCAAAAAGGAGGCCACCAGTAATACTTAGTTAAAAAGGGGGATGTAAGTTCTTGTAGAAATTCTTAACGCCGAGGGAGAGAAAGTTGACTTGGGGGTCTATTGAGGGTCGTTACTTTAAAAAGTTCACGGAAGGTGTAAGTAACTAAAATAAAAAATTAAATTGTAAAGGACAAGATTAATATATTATTATTGTGCGTACAGTTAAGCTTCACAGCTAAGAAAATATTATGATATATAACAATTTATATTTCTCTTGTAATTATATTTACCTGTTTGAGAAATAAATAAATAAATAATATATCAAACGACCTCTGTCAATGAATTTTCAATGCTACCACTGATTAGGTTAATTTGTAAATAATTACACTATTTTATGTGTAAATTGGTGATGTAAAAGTAGTGGATTTTCATCTATTTAATTATGGCGAAAATATTACTTATTTGAAATAATAGAAGAATATATTTAATCATTTTGCAACTTATGTATGTATCTAAATACCATATAGACACCCCACAATATGTCCTAGATATCTGTTTCAATTTGAAATTCAGAATCAAGTTGTATGTGGTTGACGCTACAGCTCTCTTAACGCAATATATGTTTACCATAGGAATTTCACGGGTCAGCTCACCGAACCCCTTAATACCTGTATTGTTTTGGTCGATAGTTGGTAGTTATTTATGCCACAAAGAGCCCTGGTGCACCACATATAACCACAATAAACAGTGTACCAATTAAGGAATCCCTTTGGGTTAAGATCACTTCATTGAAAACTTAGATGAGTTTCGTGTATGTGTGTATTCTATAATATTAGTTTCCATCCAGTGAAGTGTCATACGGGATGGATTATTATACATTTCTATTTAGTTTTTTATATATATATATATATAGGCCATAATTTAAGAGAACACTTTTTGGACCAAATTATGAGGATATAACCAAACATGTTTTAGTAAATTGCTGTGGATAAAGATACAGTTTGTCAAAGTTGTATTTTTTTCTTTTTTTGCACTATCACAACTACCTCTTGACCGATCTACTTCAAATTTATGTACTGTCACATCATGCTAGTCCGTGGAGGTCGCCTCATGAGCTATACTTGATGATGAATATTTTTCTCTTTTTTTATAAAACGTTGTGGCACATTTGACTAGAACGTCTCATGGAGGAATCACTTCTACGCAAAAGGTACAAAAGATTCCAAGAATTCTTTGAAAACAAACTCAATTTGAACAGGACAAATTGTATTTATTGAGAAAATCACACAAGGTAAGTAAAAACTAAAGATTGGCAACTATGCAAAATCATTGATTTTCTTATGAACTATTTGTTTCAACAGAGTAAATTTTCGATGTGGCCTTCCCTACTTCTATGCATTTTCTAATTTGATAATAGATCTTCTTATATCAAAAAATGTATTTTGCTCTCCCCTAATAAAATTGGATGCGTTTTGTATCTGTTAATACAATTCTTGTCTGGAATTGATGGAATTTGCATACACCAATGACTTCATAATAATCCAGAGGATTTAAATCAGGACTCCTTGACGGCCTAGAAAATTTACTCCTAGACCGATCCATCTGTGAGGGAATATCTCATCAAGATAATTTCTGACCGATGTGGAGAAATGAAGAGGAACTCCGTCTTACAGAAACCATGTTCTGTCCCCTGTGTCTAGTGAATAATCATCTAATATATCAGCGACAGTATTCTGTAAAAAAAAACAAAAAAGACTCATCATTTAAATTTGGATGGAGGACAAATGGTTCCAATAACTGATCACTGATAGGTAACATCACAACAAACATTTTAAATTCGTGTTGAAAATGCCCTTCTTTTACAGCATGGGGATTTTTATTTCCTAGTATTGGCTATTTCTCTAATTATAAATGCCTTAACGAGTGAAAGTTGCCTTGTCGGTAAATTAAATGAAATTAATAAAATTTCGATCTATGTTGTGATCATTGAGAAGAAATTAGCAAAACTCGACCCTTCGTGGTAAATTCCTCCCAAATTTTGTGCGGCAGGAAGCGATATGCATGTAGGCCTTTTTGCGTAATATTCTTAGAACAGATCATTTAGTCATTCCTGTTGTCGCCGGCAAACGACTTGGGGATGTTCATCCACATAACTATTCCTTACTCAGCACGCCCGGAAAAATTTTTTGTTCGTAAACACAAATCATATTTCTATTGGAAAATTGTTGTCGCATTTCAAATAAAGAAGTAGAAGAAACTTCTAAAATTAACAAACACAGTAGAAAAATATAAAATTTCAAACTTAAGTAATTTTACGTAAATGACAGAACTGAAACGTCACCAAATAGTGTAGGCGGCTAGGTTTTACCCTCAGACTAAGTGCAACCTCAGCAATAAAAAATAATCTCATGTACTTTGCGACGTCTGAAAGAAAATGATGTCAATTTGGAAAAAGAATCTTTGGTGCAATTTGCAAAAAAAGGTAATTTTCTACTTTAGCGACTTCTTCATTTTTACCTTTCTTTACACACACCATAAACATGTTTATTAAGTGTTTTTGAGTAATAGAGAGCTGCGTAAATATATAGAAATGAAAAAAAACTTTCGAAATCATTTAAAACAAATATTTTTCAGAATTCAATTTATGTTAAAGTATGAATTTAATTTTTAGGTGGGGGGCTTTGCTCTCCCAACACCCCAACCCCCCACCCGCAAGTCGCCCCTATACCCCATCAGGGGATTAAATACAATAAAATTAATTCACTACGGTACTAACTAAATCCTCGCTCAATGAATTTGCAACGCGGAGGCGGTCTAGTTAAATACACAAAAATTAATTCACTGATGGTACTAATTTGAAGATTAGAATTGGAAAAAAAAGTGTTTGTATAAATACTTATCTTAGTGTTGCACTTTCTTTTAGATTTTTTCAAAAAAAGTTTTTAACACCGAATGAAAAAGAAAAATCGGTAAAGGTATTTACACAGAACTTCCCTCGTTATTTGTGCATAGCGGTCACTCTAAAAAATTATTAATTACGAAATGACATTGAGAATAATAATCGGAATATATTGCTACTATTACAAAGAAA